>CM027119.1:31421090-31768098 GCA_015476505.1 Urochloa ruziziensis | reverse complement strand
CTGTTGATGCTTTGTTTCAGCGTTTCACTTCCATTGTCAACAACATGAAAGCCAACATTACCGTACTCCCATACTCGGATCATGACAGAGCTATCAAGCTCTTGCAAGCACTTGATAGATCCGTGTGGGGTGCCAAGGTTGAGGCGATCATGGAGTCGGCAAACTATGAAACTTTGTCTGTTGATGAGCTTTTCTCGAAGTTGAAGTCTTCTGAGGTTGACAGACAGCTGCTTGCCAAGGCTAAGAGTCTGACTGATCCCCATAGTCTGGCTCTAGTCAGTGGTTCTGGATATGGACATGCTAACACTCCCAGACACTTTGCTTTGTCTTCTCTTGTGTCTCTTCCAGATGAAGAATATGAGGTGCTGAGCGAGGACGATCTCGCGTTGCTCACGAGGAGGTTCGAGCGGATGTACCAGAACCGGAAGGGTTCAAGGCGTGCCGGAAGTACGTGCTACAGATGCAGGAAGATGGGCCACTTCATCGCCGAGTGCCCCGAGGAGATGACCACAAGCACCGTCCCAAGGACGAGTACTGCTCCAAGCACAAGAACAAGGAAGAAATAAGGTCGAAGAACAAGCACGGTGGACACAAGAAGAACCGATCTCGAGCGATGGTGGCAGATACGAGCGACATCGACGCAAGCTCCACCAACATGTCGTCAAGCTCAAGCAGCGAAGATGAAGACCGCGACCACCGCAAGGAGAAGAAGAACTTGAACCGCAACTTCAACGGCATCTCCTTCGCCGCTGTCGACTGCTGCACTCTGACTCCGAGGATGAGGTATTGACCGATCCCACCTCTTTGTGTAAAGAAATTGCTAGACTAGAGGAGTTGGTCGATAACCGTGATGATGTGCTTAGGAAGACCAACAAGGAGAAGAGAGAGTTTAGGTCTTTGCTAGGAGAGTCCAAGGATAGAGTAGCTGAGCTTGAGACCTTACTTTCTGAGACTGGAAAGAAGGCGATGGAGTTTGAGTCTTTGCTTTGCGAGTCTAGGGAGAGAGCAGCTAAGCTTGAGTCGGAGATTGCTGTGTTGAAAGATGCTCCTCTTGTGTCTGATGAAATTGAATGTTCATTCTGTGATGTGCATCTTGCTGATCTGGTTGTTCTGAAGGAGAAACACATGACATGCTTAGATGAACTAGAAGGTGCTAGGGTTGAGCTTGCTGAGTTGAAGTCTAGATCATCTTTGCTAGGTGCTTGTACTTCTTGTCCTGCTTTGCATGCTTAGTTGCTTGAATCTCGTACCATGATTAGTTCGCTTGAAGCTCAATTGAAATCTCCTATTGCAAATTCTTGTTCTGCTTGTGATGTTGTCGCTTTGAAGAATGTTGAGCTAGAACAATGTGTCAATCGCTTGCAAGATGAGAATGATGAGTTGCGACAGTGTTTGGGTTGGTTGTCGGGTCGCGAGCCTCAGCTTAAGATGTTGATTGCTGGTTTTAAGAGAGCTGATGGTCGTGGTCTGGGTTCTGAGAAAGTTGGTGAGAGTAGTGGTGAGAAAGAGAGAGAGCCTGAAAACTCCACCACAAACATTCCCACAAACCCACCGAAAGCCATTCTCAAGAACACCTTCACACCCAAACTCAACCACCTGCTAAACAAGCTTGACACCACTCCTGATCCTCCCAAGTTTCCACCAAAGACAAACAACTTCCAGATGAGAGTGACCTTTGTGAAGAGTGGGGTTTACCAGCCGAGAGAGAGGCCACAGCCGAGAGAAACCCCAAAGCCAAAACCAGTCCGCTTCCATTGTGAACATTGTGGAAGGGATGGTCACCTAGAAGAGTTTTGTTGCAGGAAGAAGAGGGAGGTGAGACGAGAGAAGGAGATGGGTAACAAGGACAGGTACTACTCTTCCCGTAGTGTGCCTGTGTCTCGCTCACCCTTGCCTAGGATAGAGGCTTTTGTGCATACAGTTCCTTCGTTTCGTACTCGTGGTGTTCCAGCTAGTCGTGAGTTTGCTAGGCGGCCTCCGGTTCGTGGTCAGTTTGGTTCAGGGAGGTTTGGCCATAGCTTTGAGGCAAGGAGAGAGTCTAGGCCACGTTTTCCCCCGCGTGGTGCTAGAGGTCCGATGGTGAGAGACGAGAGGGTTCCACATAGTGACGTTGATTTTGCTAACCCCTCTTTTGAGCAGATGGCCCGACACTGGTTTGACTCTTTCTGTGCTAACCCCAGTGTCGAGTCATTCGCTCGTTCTCGTTCTTGCTTTTGATTGTGCAGGTGTGAGGTATGAAGAACATGAGCTTGGTGACTCTTGGTCTTTTGCATGATCAAGGTTTGATGGTTCTCCACACCTTTTTGGATGGCCCTTGTACACTATGTATTGTAAGTATATCCCTTGTAAACTCTTGTTTTCATCTATGTATATTTAGCTTGCTTTGTGCCTGTATCATGATTTTTATGTCCTGTGTAGCATATTGTACATTTGTTTATCTGGTATCCTTTTAGTTGGTATCTTTTGTTGCATTTTGCTCATTTGAGATTTCTCTTCCTTTTTATGATGGAGCTTTCCATTTGCTTTTGTACACCTTTTCTAGTTTTTCTAGGTGTCTTTGATTGAGGGGGAGCTCGGCTTTATTTAATGGGGAGTATTTGCTCGACCTGATTTGGAAAGGAGAGGATCTTGCTTGGAGCTTTTGGATAGCATGACTTTATGAGGTTGCTGAGTTGGCACTTTGGTTGTGCATTTCATGGGTGTTTGAAATTTGAACCTGAACCTTGGATTTGCATTTTGGTTGCACATTCCAGGGGGAGCTTTGTATTTGTGCTTTGATCGTGCTTGTGTTTTGAGTTTCAGCTTGCCCATGTTTCTACCCAAAACCAGCTTGCAGACATTTTCACTAAGCCACTTGACCAAGTTACCTTCACCCGCTTGCGAGGAGAACTTGGTGTGTGTGCGTTTTTCTGAGCTGAGTTTTGGAGGCTTCTCTTGTAGCATATGTATTCTATTGTACCATTTTTGTATCTTGATGTACTTTTTTCGCTCTTGTATCTTGATGTACATTTTTCTTGCTTTTGTATCTTGATTTCATCTTTTGTATCATATCTTGGGATGAGCTTCTCCTATATACAGTGACTGCTACAATTTGCTACATTTTAGATTTTAGGCAAGCTTGCTAGGGATTGGATGCTTGGATGGCTATGCTCTTGATGGTTTTGATATATATTCTATTGAGATAGGCTCCTTTTTGAATTAAAATGACAAACTGAACTTAAACTCTTTCACCCATGAGTAAATGCCTTTGCATGTCTTGTTTGAGCCGAAATGGCTATATCTTGCTTAAGATCATGCTAGGATGTGATATTCTTTTCAATTGGGTCAAAGACCTTTGTCATTGTAAATGTTTAGCCCATGCTTTATCTTGTGGAGGAGCATAAGCTTCATTTTGTCACAAAGACATTTCATGTACCATGCTTAATTTGAAAAACTTGAAAAATGAGATGTCTATGCATGAAAGAAGAAAGGTGAGAGAAAGATATATTTGCAGAAAATTATGCTCATGTCTCTATGCTTTCACCATTGCACACACTTGCACACATGGGTGCTAAGCGGTTGCATGTTGTTTGCCGGAGAAGTCTCCCCTGAGAAGTGAACACATGGCTCCGTACTTTGACATGACATGAGATAGAATTTGGGTGTTTATGATGATCTTTTGTCAAGAATGCTTGTCCTTTCATGTTTTTGGTGAGATGAGGTTCATTTTTTGCTTGAACAATCCATGGTTAGGACTTTGCTCATGTGGTGACATTTTTGATAAAACTACATAACTTGCTCATGGCTTTGTCAATTGGATATATGTCTTCACCTTCTTGATGGCAATGCCCGTGCCGCACGCTGAACTATCTTGTTTGCCCCTTCTCTAACTTGTAGCATTTTGTATTGCTCGTTGTATATTTGAGAAGCTTGTAGTTGCATTTTGTACATTTTTCCTTGATTTGTGCATTGTCAACAAGGGGGAGAATTTCTGGAGCATTTTGCAAGGGGAGAAGTTGCTGAATTTGTGAGAAAGCTTTTGCGCTAGAATTTGTTGGATTTGTGTGAGAGACTGAGAGTTTTGCCAAAGTGAGAATTTTTGAAAATTTGTGAAGTTTCTGAGAATTTGAGCATTGGAATATCTTGCTGGGCATATTTGGAAGGTTTTCAAGTTGAAACGGCATCGTTGCGAGTTTGGTTGTGCAAATTTTGCAATTTTGGGTTTGGTCACCTGTCGGGGGCGGTTTAACCGCCCCTGTGCAGTGTGCACAAGTGTTGTGGAGATCTGAGCCATTTTCGAGTGTTTTTCGCATGCACAAGTTCACTTGTTCAGGGGGCGTTGCATCTTTGCAGGGGGAGTGCTTTGAGTGTTCTGAAAAATGAATTGGAGATTTGTGATGTGTGCTTTGTGTTTTTGCTCTTTTGCCGATGGTGTTGAGCCCTTTCGCTTCTTCTTGAAGGGTCGGCGTTTCTGGAGCTTTCTCTTGCGAAGTGACTTTGTTCTCGGCTTGTTCTTGCTTTTAGTCACTTGCTTGAGTCTTGTTTTCGATTTCTTTTATATTTTCTTTATATCATTGGTTACTATGTGTGTGTTGTCAATGCACTCATCAAGGGGGAGATTGAGGACCCGGTGTGTCCGAGGACCCGTGGATGGTCGCTTCCTGGTGTGATGAGTGATTGACAACGTGGTGTGGATTGACGTTTCCCTTGGCTCAAGTATTACAGATGTAGAATGCGGCTTGGTTGCACTGGTGCAGGTGAAGAACAGGCACGAAAGGTCTTAGCCATGGCGGCCTTCGAGGAGCGGAGAGACAAGTAGGCTTGGTTCGAGGGACCCGGTGGCCAGATGGATCAAGTGCGGTTCACATGCTGGCAAGAACGAGAAAGGGGACGTGGTTCCGGTGCGAGGTAGCGGCTGACAACCGAAGCTCGTACGCGGACAAGAAGCCAGCGCAAGGTAGCGGCTAACAACCGAAGTTTGCGCGCGGGGTTTGGTGATTTGGCCACAAAATCATTGGTGGACGGTTTCCCTTGGTTTGGGCCTCAAAACCAAGGCCGAGGACTCGACGAGGCAAGATTGGGTAGCTGGGCTGAGGTGACTAGCCAGGGGCGGTTTAACTGCCCCCAGGGGTGGTTTAACCGCCTCCCCCTGGGCCGGCCCAAAATCGGCGTCGAGGAGCTTCGATCCGGAGGACACGCGGCGTGACCGCAAGGCTTGCGTCGGAGGGAAGCTAGCTTGCGATGGAAGGTGTCCCAGCCGGAAAAATCTATGAGTCAAATGTCAAATTTTCCCCTGAGGGGTATGTATCACTTAGGGGTAGTTTAGTCTTTACAGCAGCACCACTTGGACTATATAATAGACCCCCTAGGGGTTGGTGGCTGTGATCTAGGTAGTCTAGTTTTATTTCCCTTACACTTGAACTATTTTCCTCTAGTTTTTCTTTCTAGTTTTCCATAGGCTAGCCAAGTGCTTCATCGGAGAAACCTTTGAGAGGGTTGGATGAAGGGAGGATAGCTAGCCTCTTTGTAAAGAAGTTGACCTCGTGATGTATGGAAGATTTGGCTTTCCTCTATCCCTCTTTGTGTGATTTCGTTGTTCATCCCGTGGCTCTTTTTGGCCCCTTTGGGAGATTTTTGATTCCTTGTGTTTGAGGTCTTTTCCTTGCCATTTGTTTGGGGGATTCACACATGAGGTCGTGGACACTCATTTCCAGGTGATTTGCCCCCTCAAAATGCAAAGAATCGCTTCGGATTTGGGGATTTTTGGATGAACTCGGGGTGGAAGTGTTCTTCACATGATCTGAGATTTCGGGAGTTCTAGTGGGTCTGAGGTCGAGATCTTTGGGGAATATACTCCACTGGAGGTGTACATCATCTCCTCAAAGTTTCGTCTCAAGAGCTCAAGCCGTTTGGGAGATCGACTCACGAGTTGACTTTTTCCCGAGAGCTCCCAGACCAGGCCAGTTTTGACCGCCCCCAGGAGGTTAAACTGCCCCACCTAGGCGGTGAAACCGCCCCTAGGGAGGTTAAACCGCCCCTGGCTGGGTAGCGAAGGTTTTGCCTCATGTTGGTTCGGTTTGCGTTCGTTTCGATCGATTTGAGTTCCGCTGCGTCTTTCTTGTTCCTAGGGTCAGTAGCTTGACAGTGGCTACGTGATCTTGGCAAGATCGCTTTCGGTGGCGTCGGAGTTATTTTGGGAGAATAGCCGGATTGGTTGGAAAGAATTTTTATCGGGCTCCCATTCACTCCCCCCCTCTCTGGTCGCCGTTTCGGTCCTTCATGTAAGCTTCGCAAGCCGGCACACATCGCCTTAAGAGTCCATCAGAACACACTCGGAATAGGTACGGGTCATCCCATAGGTGGATCCGGCTATCATATGCGAGCTTCTTCCTATTTTCTCTCGGAGGAACATATCCAGAAACAATAAAGTTCACTATGTTGGCGTACCAGGGGTCTGAAGTGGTTACCTTGAGGAGGGTGTCGTCTCGTAGGTAGTCATTGATGGGCATTGACTCTCCTTGAACTTGCAGCCGTGATAGGTGGTCAGCCACCAAATTTTCTACTCCTTTCTTGTCCTGAATCTCAAGATCAAATTCTTGGAGTAGAAGTATCCAACGAATAAGCCTTGGTTTTGCATCCTTCTTGGTGAGTAGATATTTGAGCGCAGCATGGTCTGTGTAGACGATGACTTTTGCCCCCACCAAGTAGGATCGAAACTTATCAATGGTGAAAACCACTGCCAGAAGTTCCTTTTCCATGGTTGCATAGTTCAGCTAGGCACCTGTCAAAGTTTTACTAGCATAGCAAATAGCATGGTGCAACTTATTCTTGGTTTGCCCCAGGACCGCACCTACGGCAAAGTCATTCGCAACGCACATGATCTCGAATGGGAGAGCCCAATCCAGAGGTTGTATGATAGGTGCTGATATAAGAGCTTTCTTGAGAATGTGGAAGGCATCATAGCACTCTTCATCAAAGATGAAGGGAGCTTCCTTGGCAAGGAGATTGGTTAAAGGTCGGGCTATTTGAGAGAAATTCTTGATAAATCGGCGGTAAAACCCAGCGTGCCCAAGGAAGCTGCGAACTCCTTTAACATTTATAGCGGGTGGAAGCTTCTCAATTACTTCCACCTTAGCTCTGTCCACCTCTATCCCGCGCTAAGAAATGCGGTGCCCCAAAACAATTCCTTCCCTCACCATGAAGTGACATTTCTCCTAGTTCAAAACTAGGTGCTTTTCCTTGCATCTCCCTAAGACCTTATCGAGATTTTCTAAACAGTCGGCAAAGGTCTTTCCATAAATGGAGAAATCATCCATAAAAACCTCCATGATCTCCTCAATCATGTCGGAGAAGATGGACATCACGCACCGCTGGAAGGATGCGGGGGCATTACATGGCCCAAAGGACATTCGCCTATAGGCGAATGTTCCATAGGGGCAAGTAAATGTCGTTTTACTCTGGTCGTTTGGATGGATAGGAATTTGGTGATACCCAGAGTAACCATCAAGGAAGCAGAAGAAGGAGTGCTTAGCGAGTCGTTCTAACATTTCATCAATGAAGGGTAGAGGGAAGTGATCTTTCTTGGTGGCTTTATTGAGTCTACGGTAATCAATGCACATACGCCACCCAGTGGGGGTACGTTGAGGGATGAGCTAATTCTTATCATTGCGTACCACCGTCATCTCCCCTTTCTTTGGAACGACTTGAACAAGGCTAACCCATTCACTATTGGGCACAGGGTAGATAATTCCGGCATGGAGAAGTTTTAGCACTTTTTTCTTTACCACCTCTCTCATCGCATTATTGAGTCGTTGTTGAGGCTCTCTCGATGGTGTTGATCCAGGATCGATTGGGATGCGATGAGTGCAGATGGTCGGACTTATGCCTTGCAAGTCCTGGAGGGAATATCCTAGGACTGTTCGATGTTTCTCTAGAACAGAAATAAGTGATGTTGTTTCAATGTCCGTGAGCTTATCACTTATAATGACTAGGGTGTCTCGATTTCCATGGAGGAAGGCATATTTTAAACCAGGAGGAAGAGGTTTGAGCTCGATTGGGGATGATTGAGGTTTTTCGGAGGTATCGAGCTTAACAGGGGGTTGAGTTTCCTCAACCTCTGAGAAATAAGTTTCTTCTTCCTCAAAGCTTGGTTGAGCCATGTCAGTTAGCGCAATAGACATGACTTCCTCCAATGGATCGGGCTTGATCTCAGGTTCCACTTGACTGTTAAGAGATCGGGAAAAAGAAGTCGGGACATACTATCGGCCGACCTTGAGTTCTACTAGATCTCCTACAGGTAGATTCCTTAAGATTTTCTCAATCGGCCTTCCTATGATGATTTGTTTCTCTAGATCTATTGGAAGGTTGAAGATATGGAAATCTAGATAGGGCTTCGGCTTGTCTATCTTGATTGGCACCACATGAAGGATACCTAGGCAATCTAGGATGCCTTTTGATTGGAGTTTCAGGCGCTTTTGTGATGAAGATAGACATGGCTGGGAAAGCTGGGATAGAACTAATGATTGTGAGATGATATTGATCCCTAAGCTTGGATCATACCAAATGTCGCCTTTTATGCCCATTATTTCATAGTACACTTTTCTAATTTTTGTGGGCATTTTAACAACTTCAGTTGAGGCCTCTGCCTCATCTAACCATTCTCGACTCATGACAGCAGAAAGATTTTCAATGAGCTCCTCTCGAGAATGCTGGTAAATGTAGTCGGTGGCTTGGACCTTAGTATTTGTGTGCCTTTCGACTACAGGAAGTTTTGAGCTATCCCCGTACTCCAGGAATAGCTCGTCATGGAAATCGTAGGGGAAGGCACAACGAGAATCATGTAGGTCCATATCATAAGCTGGGTTGGTTCAGGGAGAGTATCGGAGAGATGTGCTATGATTGGTGTGGATTCTTGTGATGCTTTCACATCTTCCATCGCGGATGTCTCTTCTATGACCTCCTCGGGAATTTCTTCCGGGAATTCATCATAAATCCCAGTGTAAGGGGTGTTCTCTAGAATTTTGTCTAGAATGGCCCTTCCCTCACTAGGTGTCAAATGAGTGAAAGATCCTCCTGAGGACGAATCTAGGAATTTGGCTGATTCGATTTCAAGACGTCTTCTGAAATGTATTAGAAGGATGGGTTCAGGGATCCCTAGATCAGGTCCCACGGCCATAAGATAGGTAAATTGAGCCCAAGCGGCCCCTAGTGATTCTCCTTCCCTTTGTTTGAAGGTGAGGGCCTCGATTCAAAGGTCAGCGACCCGAGATTCAGGGAAGAAGGTTAAGCAGAATTTATCTCGTAGTGTCTCCCAACTTCCCTTCACTCTCTCACGATAGCGATCACACCATATCTTTGCTCGACCCGTCAAAGAGAAGGGAAACACATTCCATTTCAGAGTTTATTGGGCCATCCCCGTAATCATGAGACATGAGCAAATTTGCTCAAATTCCCGTAAGTGAACATAAGGATTCTCCCCTTCAGCTCCAGAAAATGGATTCTCTTTGATCTTGGCTATGAATTCTGTGTGTATTTCGTAGCCAAAGCTTTTTATGGGGTGAGACGATGCTGGTGGCTCCAGATCTTCAGCTTTTGGGGCTGAGAATTGATATAAGGTAGGAGTGGAATTCATGATGGTAGGTGGATGATATGTGGACGAACTAGGTTCGGGATAAGAACAGCTACCGTTCCCCGGCAACGGCGCCAGAAAGCTTGTTGATATTTCTTATGACCTACAGATAAATCCGCAAGCGTACGGATACCGATGGAGCTTTCACCTAGGAGTATTCCAGGGATCGATTTCCACGGGGAACGAGAAGTGTACTAATCCTTTAATTAATTCGTCTGAAAGGGTAATATGGGGGATATGGATGACAACAAAAAGAAAAGAAGTGATAAAAAGGCTGAGGGTAGAGACGGTACTTGTGTAGCAATACTGGATATTTTGATAGATCAAGCAAGGCAGACTTGTTCAAGAGAGTTCACTTTGGGCGCCTGAGACACCACCACTCACAGAAAGGGATGAGAAGGGGAGTGGTACCGCCTACCCCTAAGTCCTACAGTCCAGAACTAACGTGGTGCATTACGTCGGTCGGACAGGGCTTTCACCACCTGCCGGCTACCACAACTGTTCCGTTGAACTGGGTGCAAACCAAGGTAACGACTAGTCTAGGCACCACGCCTATACTAATAATTACTACTTCACTTGATATCAAAGCAAAGCACCCACTACTAAGTAGTGAACGAGGGACCAGTGAATAAAACCTAGCAAGTCTGAATGCTTAATAAATCAGAGTGAACCAGAATTACCAGACAAGACCCGGATGTTACTCGAAGTTGAGCCGCATCCGCCGAGGTACAAAGTGGAAGAGAAACCGGCAACTCCGGCTTCTCTCCCGGACTCTCACCTCACTTCTCTCCCTATTTTCTAAGTATGGGAGTGGTAGCACTTCACCCTAGAGCTTCTTCTCTTCTAACTTGTTGTGTCTTCTTGAGTGGGGGTGAAGGGTGCCTTTTATAGCCTCCCAAAGGTGGAATCCTGCGTAATTGTCACGCCACCATCTTGCTTAGCTTCCACGCGAAAGGGGAGGCGTAACAGCCACGGAAGTAGGCTGGCTGGCCAGAAGGAGGCCGTTCGGCCTGGGATGTCATCCATTCGGCACCGTCTTTCTTGTGGACGCTCCTGATGATGTCCTGATGACGGTTGTGGTGGCGTTCACCTCAAGCTTGACAGTTGGGGGCCGGCCGGCCTTGGGGAGGCCGTTCGGCCTGGCACTGGCCCCTCTCGGCCCTCCGTTGCACCGATTCGATCACCAACGGTTGCATGTTGTCCCTTGAGGCGGTTTTGGTTGCGTTGAGTTGAAGTTGTCCGAGAATCCTAGGTAGGTGGACCTTCCAATCCATGGCCTAGGCCTTTCGGTCTTAACTTCATTTATTCTTGTCAATTCTTGCTTGGGGGTCCATTGGTGACTCCCTAGGGTCCTTGTGCAAAGTTTGGAGCATTTTGGGGACCATTGTAGGCCAGCCGGCCTTGTCCAGGCCGATCGGCCTAGGTCAGGCCGACCGGCGTGGCAGGGTTCTGCCGGCGATCTTCCCGGACGCGTAACTTTCTTGTCCGGACTCCGAATCGGGTCATCCAAATATCCATTTCGATCGTCTCAACGAGGCCTTCGCAATGGTGCATTCCAATGGTGCCACTTTTATATGTATTTTGCATGTTTTTATCATTGTATCCAGATGTGGCCTCCTGAAATCAACAATTCACCAAAGCTAGTGGAAATAGTTAGAATTAAACCCCTATGTCTAGTTTGGTGTTTGTTTCATGCCAGGGTTGACGCCCAATAATGGGATATAACGGCCGTCAATAATCGCAGGATTCATCAAGGAGGTATTCCACCCGGACTGGTTAGCCAATCCAGTCCTAGTGAAGAAAAAGAACAACAACGAGTGCTGCATGTGCGTCGACTACACGGACCTGAACAAGCATTGTCCCAAGGACCCCTTTGGACTCCCGCGCATCGATCAGGTTATCGACTCCATGGCTGGTTGTGCTTTACTTTGCTTTCTTGATTGCTACTCGGGTTATCATCAGATATCTCTAAAAGAAGAAGATCAGATCAAGACGGCGTTCATCACCCTGTATGGAGCATACGCCTACACCACAATGTCCTTCGGGTTGAAAAACGCCAGAGCGACTTATCAACGCGCTATCCAGCTCTGCCTTGAGACGCAACTCCATCGCAATATGGAGGCATACGTGGACGATGTGGCTGTAAAGACCAAAAAGTCAGAAGACCTCATCGCTGATCTGGAAGAAACTTTCGCATCTCTGCGGAAGTGGCAATGGAAGCTGAATCCAACCAAGTGTGTCTTCGGAGTACCCTTTGGGAAACTACTCGGGTTCATCATCAGTCACCGAGGCATCGAGGCTAACCCAGAGAAGTCCAAGCCATCACTGCTATGGAAGCTCCAAAGACGATCAAAGACATCCAGATGCTCACTGGGTGCATGGCGGCGCTGCACCGATTCATCTCACGACATGGAGAGAGGGGTCTCCCTTTCTTCAAGCTACTCAAGAAAGGCGACAAGTTCCAGTGGAACGAAGAAGCAGCAGCAGCATTGGCAAATCTCCAGCAGCATCTCCAAAAACCGCCAATCTTGACTGCTCCACAAGACGACGACAAGGAGCTGCTACTCTACATTGCAGCCATGACTCATGTGGTGAGCACCACACTGGTGGTAGAGCGTGCGGAGGACAATCATGTATATCCTGTGCAGAGGCCGGTACACTTCATCAGTGAAGTACTCAGGGAGTCCAAAGCTCGATACCTCGTGGTGCAAAAACTACTCTACGCAATACTCATCACATCCAGGAAGCTGCGCCATTACTTCGACACATTCACCATCACGGTGGTCATAGAGTTTGGCCTGGGCGACATCTTACACAACCCGAATGCGACCGGGCGAATTCCAAAATGGGCTGTCGAGCTTGGTGCACTCAGCATTGAGTTCAAGTCTAAGAAGGCCATCAAGTCACAAGTCCTGGCAGACTTCATGGCAGAGTAGCGAAAGAATCAAGTTGATATCCCCATCGGCAGACCAGAACACTGGATTATGTACTTCGATGGCTCTTTAAAACTCGAAGGTGCCGGTGCAGGAGTGCTTTTTATCTCGCCCAAGGGCGATCAACTCAAGTATGTTCTGCAGATCTTCTGGAAGGTATTAAACAATGAGGCAGAGTACGAGGCCTTGCTACATGGCCTACGACTCGCGATTTCTCTGGGCATTAAGCGGCTGATGGTATACGGCGACTCTTCTGTCGTCATCAACCATTGCAACAAGGATTGGGACCGCCAGAAGGAGAACATGGATGCTTACTGTGAAGCTGTGTGCAAGTTGGAGAATAAGTTTGCAGGACTCGAGTATCACTGGGTGGTTCGTGATGACAACGTCGCAACTAACGTGCTTTCCAAGTTGGGATCCACTCGTGCAGAAGTTCCGGCAGGAGTCTTCGTCCAGGAGCTCCGCAAGTGAACAATTGACATCGAGAAGACTGCACAGCCCAATTCCGACGAGCTTGGACGACATCGAGAGGTCCTGGTTATTGAAAACGACTGGCGCGTTCCCTTCATCGAGTACATCAAGAACAAGGCTTTGCCTTTGAACAAGACAGAAGCTGAGCAAGTCGTGCGGAGCTCAAAGAGTTATCTAATCATTGGTGATCAGCTCTACAGGAGAGGACTCTACACTGATGTCGCCATGAAGTGCATCCCAAGAGCAACCGGCAAGGGCGTTCTGGAAGAGATTCATGAAGGAGCGTGCGGGAATCATGTAGGATCACGCACGATGGTGGGCAAGGCATTTAGAGCGGCCTTTTATTGGCCCACGGCTCTGCAAGACGCGGAGGAGATCGTCCACAAGTGTCCCGGGTGCCAGTTCTTCGCTAGACAGCAACACGTGCCCGCCCACAAGCTTATTGCTATTCCTCCATATTGGCCATTTGCATGCTGGGGACTCGACATGATCGGTAAGCTTACGCTGCTCCAGGCAACTTCACACATGTGCTGGTCTTAAGAAACGATTGTACGAGCATGACAGGAAGTATGGAGGCAAGTGGATCTATGAGCTGCCACATGTGGTTTGGGGGCTTCATACTCAGCCTTGCAAACCGATTGGCCACTCTCCATATTTTTTGTATACGGATCTAAAGATATTTTGCTAGTTGACCTCATGTACAAATTATCACGAGTGGAACAGCATGATGAGGGAGTTGCTGATGACACAAGACGGCTGGAGATTGATCTAATTGAGTGTCGGACTCTAGGACTGGCAATCCACCTAGGGGGTACCCAAGTGGTAGATTTATTGGCAAGGGTGATCGCAAGGCTAGGGAGCTCGAGGTAACATAAGAGACGCAAGGTTTATACAGGTTCAGGCGGCCAAACGGCACAAACCCTACATCCTGTGTTCGGTGTTGTCTTCTATTGATGATCCCGTCAAAGCTATTGAGCAATGGCGAGATGGGAGCGATTACAATGGGGGAGAGTAGACGCGAAGTCCTATGTTCCGAATCCCTCGGAGGGATGACCTAGGCCGCCTTATATAGGGTGACGGCCTAGGGTTACAAGTCGGTTAAGATCTAATCATATCGGTTTACAATCTGGAAGGCAATCCGAGTCGGTGGCAGTGCAATCTCCAAGATATCCGGGCGCAATCCGCCAGTTGGGTTGCGCGCATCTCGTGGGATCCGAGTGTCGCCCCGCACACCTTGCGGGCTAAGTCTTCGTAGTCTTGTGCGCCAAGCTTGGGCTGTCCTGTGGGCCCGGCCATGAGTCGGCCCACATCGCTGTCAGACGTGGGCCTAGGCCGAGTGTTATCCTGGTCGGTGAGGGGCCGCCAAGTACCAATATCCCATAAGTCCCCGAGCAACGTGCAGGCGCGTGGAGAGCTGTCGATGAAGAGGCGAGGCCATATGAATGGTTGAAGCATCTTGATCACCAGGCCGACACAAGGGTGTGCGGTGCTAATTTCAAAAATCGGGGCTGATCTTGATCAGGCCCGCGTGGCTGGGTCCCATCTGGTGGCCGAGTCGAACTCCTGACGGTGCCGAGTCACTTCAGAAAAAATGACCCGACTTGTTGGGGCGTATGGAGGGCGACTGAAAGGAGCACTCCATATGGAGTAGTCCCCGAGCATTGGTGCGATTAGTATAATTGGACCAATGGTCAAAAAAGAATAAAAGGTAATCCAAGCCTAACATGCCGCTGGGCCGCCAAAGGATAAGGACACCAAGCGAGCTGGTTTGGTCAAGTCATAAACAGAAAATCCCGTGAATGTCGCAGTCATGTGTGCGAAACGGGCCAAAAACACCGCACTGCCATAAAGGCAGTCAAGCGCATTGAGGCGCGGATTTTTCCCGATCCAGAAATCACGCACATACAGTAACTGTGGCCTACGCATGCGCAGCCAAGGGGACTATAAAAAGGGGTGTATAGATCTTGAAGGAAACTATCAAAGTGTAGACGATGAAGGGTAGCCAAGCGAAAACATTCTTCGGAGGGGGGAGGAAAATCTGCCCACCGGAATGGAGGTCGAGGGTCTGTTGGCACTCCTTAGCGTCACGTTTTAGCAACGCTCAAGAGCGCGTAGATATATGTCGTTGTATGCAAAATTAATTCTGCAAGCGCATAGAATATATCTCGTTGTAGCACTTCACCTCGGGAGTTACCTCAGGGTATCGTATTTATATTTCCGCAGGGAAGCAGATGGTTAAAGTGTATTGAAGAATGAAATGATATATCTTGCCAGAAATATCAAGCCACAAACCCAGGGGCACAAACTCTAAGTTTGGGTGGATAATGGTCAAGTTAATGACCGGATAGAAGGTCTGAAAGACCAGCGACACACGGAGCACCTATTTCTAAAGAAAAGGAAAGACGTTGGGAGAGATCGGACCTAGACTCTTTCTAACTCAGAGCAAAAGGCACTCTAGCCTTAGCCTAGACCCTAGCTTAGATACCGGGAACAGAGCTCGCTTCGACGGTGTGGGGGATATAGTACCCGGGTGCCTCACGAGCAAGCTTAGCAGCCCACCAAAAGGGGGCGGCCCACCTCATCGTTCTGGACCTGAAGACGTGCGGGACAAGTCGGCGCACGGAGGAAGGATCTGGAAGGAGAAGTCCTAGTTGGAATAGGAATTATTGTAAAGAAGGAAAGGATTCTTAGAGATAGGATCGGATACAAACCGACTTGTAACCCTGTCCCCCGATATATAAGGCGGGCAGGGACCCCCTCCAAAACAACGAGACAGCAACCAACCACAACTCGAGCCAACTCGAATCACCAAAACACGCAATACAACATCCCAAAACAGGACGTAGGGAATTACGTCGAGTCGACGGCCCGAACCTGTATAAACCCTTGTGTCTGTCCATCCTAACCATCCTGCTTCCGATCTTTGCGATCTTCCCTGCATTACAAATCACTTCCGTGGGCTACCCCGTGGAAGACTGCCGGAGATAATATCACCGACAGTGGCGCGCCAGGTAGGGGGTGTCGCCGAGATCAATCTGGTAAGCTCGATGGATCGCGTCAAGATCTTGGACAGCTGCAACCTCCCGGACGTCGACGAAGTCGAGATCCAGTTCGGGGACGTCATCACCGCCGCCTTGGATACCCGAGCGGCAGGAGCTACGGTCGCCACGGAGGTCTACTCTCTGGCGCCGACTTCGGCCATCACGGCCCAATCCGGTCCGATCGCATCTGATCGTGCCGGATCTACCCCACTGAGTCCATCGCAGAACGCGAGGCCAGACCAGTCGGGAACAGATCTACAATCACTCGGTTCCGAACCGACTCCTGAGAGTCGCGTCGCCGAATCATCGCAGAGCGTAAACGCTCAACCAACACGCGTCCAGAGCCCTGAGGTCATTACTGTTCAGACCCCTGGCTTTTGCGCGCTTGCTCGGAAGCAGAAGATGAAGGACATCGTCCAGTCGGATGATTACTTCTATGGGAGCGACTCCTACGGGTTAGATCTACTGGGACCCTCAATCCTGGACGATCTGCCGGAAGGATACACAGTGTCTGATGCCTCAACAGAGCCGGAACTACTAGGATCACTCGGAGAATTGACTCCGAGTAGTTTGGAGCGTCATACGCCCACATCCGACTTCTTCGAGTCCGAGGAAGACTACCTCGCGCAAGAGGGAGTCGGATCATATTGCTACATGGTGGCGCCAGCAACGCCAACCAATCCTGTCTCAGAAGATGAGGTCACTCCTGCTGAGGAGACGACTGAAGCCAGGAACCAGCGTCGAGGACGCAACGCCAGTCGGGCGACTCGCAGAGCCGCACGACCGCACGGAGCCACCGCGTCAGGATCTGGCACTGCTCGACTCCAAGAGCCTCACTCTGAAGATCATCGTCGCCAACGGGATCAACAAGACCGGAGGAGCACCCGGAACTTGATGCGCGACGGCATGTTTGAGTTCAACGGATACGACGTCTACGAGACACCGGTCCAGAACCTCGTTACTATCAACGAGGAAATCAATCGGCTGCCACCTAACACTCCAGGCCTGGAAAAGGTAAGGGCTCTCGTGCAGGCCGCCTCCGTCCAGGTTCACCAGATGCAAGGCAGAACGACCACGGACGCTCCTGAGCCCGGTCCATCTCGACACCGGGCCGGCGGCGGATCGGGTCGTGATGAAGACCTCCGCACCACGATCAACAGAAATCGAGATGCGAGGGACGTCATCACCAACAGCACCGAAGAGCGCCACCGTGAGGAAATCCGACGGCGCGAAGAGTACGATCGGGATCATGGAAATCCCCGTCGTAACCCCAACAGGAGCGGCTACTCGACGGAGTCAGACTACTCTGACCTCTCCGGTAGCCCAAGGCGCGGCAACAATGGCGGTCGCACTCCGCCACGACGACGAGTGCTTCCACCACCCAGGCGACCGACTCCGCCAAGAGATCGAACTCCACCGCGCAGCAGAACCTACCGACAGGACCGAACTCCACCCAGGACTCGGAACTATCGGAGGACCCGTTCCCCGCCCAGGGACCGGGATCGCAGTAGGGACAGCACACCCCCAAGAGCAGCTGACGGATCGGGTCCGAGCGATTCCCGCCCTAGAGGTCGGATCGGCGGATTCCAGTCGTTCACCGAGCGCTTGAGAAGCGTGACGTGGCCCAGAGGCTTCAAGCTGTCGGATATCGACAAGTACGACGGGAAATCTGACCCATCTCAATGGCTTCAGATCTACTACACCGCCGTACAAGCGGCCGGCGGCGACGAGGACGTGATGGCAAACTATCTTCCCATCATGCTCACCAAGGACTGCCGCAACTGGCTGGCAGGACTCCCGCAGGACGCCATCGACAACTGGGAGCAGCTTACCGAACTCTTCATCGGTAACTATCTCGGTACCTGGGAGAGGCCCGGGAGCAAGCGACTCCTCGGTCAGATCAGGCAGCGCAAGAACGAGACCCTGCACGACTTCGTGCGCAGGTTCTCAGAAAAGCGCAACTCCATCACGGACGTCACGGATCAGGAGGTGATGTCAGCTTTCCAGCGCGGCATCTCCGACGGGAGACTGATTCACAAGTGGACTCGGAAGCCACCCGCGACTGTCAATGACATGTTCCGGGTTGCTAGCACGTGGGCGGATGCAGAGATCGCAGAAAAAGAACAACTCAGCGAAATCAGAAGTCGTTGGGAAGAAGAGAACAAGACGACTCGCAAACGCGACCGCCGCGAGGACGAAGACTGACACGACGACCATCGACGCAATGACAGCCAACCTCGCAAGAAGAAGAGCGAGGGAGACATGGTCGCCGCCCTGGACCGGTCCAGAGGCCGGGTAACTCCAGAGGACTTCCAGCGCATGCTCGATGAGCAATGCCCTTACCACAAACACAAGCACTCGGCGCGAGAGTGCTACGGGCTCAAGCGAGCCTTCACCGGAGGCAACAGAGGCCCTCCATACAGAAAGAGGAACGATGGTTCCCCGCGAGACGACAGGCGGAACGACGAGCCCGGCGACGACTTCCAGGAAGCCGACCGAGTGGTGCGCATGATCTATGGCGGACCAGAGTTCGAGTCAAAGCGCCAGCAGAAGCTCACCCATCGCCAGGTCATGCACGCGAGGGAGCCACCGGTACCTGAGTACCTCAAGTGGTCGGAAGTTCCGATCACATTCACCTGGGAGGATCATCCAAACTTTATACCGAAGCCTGGGTCCCATGCCTTGGTGGTAGCCCCGACGATTCGCAACGTTCGGCTCACCAAGGTACTAGTCGACGGTGGCAGTGGCCTGAACATCCTCTTTGCTAACACATTGAAGGAGCTCGGCCTGACTACTCTCGACCTGAGTCCCCCCAATCCGCGTTCTACGGTTTGATACCGAGAGAGGGGGCGGAACCACTCGGGCACATCACACTGCCCGTTACCTTCGGAGACCGGAACAATTACTGGACCGAGCACATGCAGTTCACGGTGGCGAACTTTGAAACTGCATACCACGCCATCCTCAGGAGGCCGGCGCTCGCCAAGTTAATGGCGATTCCTCACTACGTCTACTTGCAGGTCAAGATGCCAGGACCTAAAGGTGTAATCACCGTCTTGGGAGACGTCCGAGTCGCATACACATGCGAGCAGGAAACTCTCAACGCGGCAGCCGCCCTGGACATGTCCAAGCGCATGGAACAAGTACTGGCTGCATCACAGGAGGTGGACAAGGACGCTCTAGAGATCCCCACCTAGAAGCCAGCGAGAGAAGCCATCGCGCCAAGCAAGGAGACGGAGCTGAAGAGGATCTCTCTGGACCTGGACGACCCGAAGAAGACGGCCACCATCGGGGCAGAGTTAGACTCCACGGCAGGCCCCGCCCTGCTCTGCTTTCTCGATAGCTATCCAGGCTATTACCAGACAGGCCCAAAGCCTAAGGATCAGATAAAGACCTCGTTCATCACGCCGTTCGGTGCTTCTTTAGCCTTCGGTCTGAAAAACGCCGGCGCGATCTACCAAAGGACAATTCAAGCGCGTATGGATCAATTAACCCTGGACACAGTAGAATGCCTGCATCGATAAATCCATGGAACATCGAGCACTTACAGCGTTTCTACACCTGAATCAGTTATGTATTCATGTTTTTTATTTTAGATTTATTTTTTCCGAGTGATTTTGGAGGGTAGTCACCCCCAGTTACGACTCGGCAGATTTATAATGAGTTATCAATAAAGTTGATTTCATCTTTCATCTATTTCTACTACTCGCATTTCCTCTTTCGCGTCACGCACATAAAGTATGAGTGGAATAAACCTTAAATCGAGAGGGAAAGTACTCGCCAAGTCAAAGCTCTAAACGTACGACAAAGACTCTGCGGCATGAGACTGAGACCAGTGAGGCTAATCTACTCCGTAACAGGTCAACCACTCAGAAATTAAGGCCAGCGCAGAAAGAAAGGGAGTTGTAGACCAATAAAAACTTATATACAATAATGACAATTCAAACATTGTTCAAACAATACTAGTTCGACCAAATACTACAAATATTTTATTTACATTGCAGGGTCACCAGCACCAGACGGGGCCGCTTCATCCGAGTCATCAACAACATCCTTGGACAGGACATTGGCGATGGGCTCGACTTCATGGAGCAGCCTGCCCACGTCGTCTTCGGAGGTGCCGGCAGCATACCCGCGGCCGAGTGGCTCCAGGTCTGACGCCGGGAACAGCGATTTGAGCACCGCCAGGACATGGCCACAGCTGGCCTGGCTGATGGAGCAGAGCTGCCGCCAAAAATAGCGTGGGAGCGCCCGAACGCGGTCGAGGATGGAAGCTGAAGACGATGACGCCTCCGGCTCGATCTCCTCCGCCACCACTCGGATAGCGTCCTCCAGCGCTATCTTCTCGGTGCGCAGCGCCTCAGCTTCACCTTGCAGCCGGGCCACCTTGGCAATGAGCTCTGCGAATTGGGACATAATCCGATATCGATAATCTACAGAAAGTTAGATCTGAATAATATTTTCACGTCTGACAGAAAAACAAACAAGGAAGAACATACCTCTGAGCTCGTGCACGGCCTGGGCCTCGTTGAGCTTAGCCTGCTCTACCTCCCCGCATAAATCGCGGGTGGTACGCTGGGCTTCCTCCAACTCAGCCTGGCGCTCGACCGCAGCAGCCTCGAGCTCAGCCACTCGGGCCACCAAAGAGTCGGCCTTAGCAACTGCAGAAGATAATTCTTGAATAACCGAGGCTTTGGCCTCGGCATCAGCAGCTAAGTCCTGCAAAAGCAAGTCAGATGACAATATGAATTAATGTACCACTCGGTACTTGATATCAACAAGATAAGTAGCTCGGGAACCCAAACTCTCACTTCCCCCGACTGCTTCTTCAGATCCAACGGCCCTGCGCCGAGCCGGTTGATCCACTCCCTTTGGCATCTCAGGCAAAGGAGGGAGGGATACAAAGGCAGCTCGACCCTGCAAAAATTGGGTTCGGTTCTGAGATTACACCCAATGGGTGGAATTGAAATAAAAACAACAACAGATTGACTAAATACCTCAGGGCGTGGATTTCCCAAATTGAACGCCGGAGGACAATCAGTGGTCCTCAGGGAGGTTCCAGTCGCGAAGAATTTGCCAAGCCGAGCGGCGGCTTGGACTTTGTCGACGCGCTCGGGGGCTTCGCGCGTGTTGTCCCCCTCGGCGTAATACTCATACGCCGGGTGAGCCCGCTACTTGAGTGGCTGGACCCGGCGCAGAACGAAGTTGGCTGCCACTCCGACGGCAGACAACCCATTGTCCTTCAACTGGGAAATAAGACCCAGGAGTTCCCGAACCTGATCCATTTCACTCTCCTTGGGAAGAGCGGTCCAGGATTGGGAGGGAACAGGACGAGAATCAATTTCTGGAGAGATGGCAGGCGAGTGGTTTCCTACGTAAAACCACTCGGACTGCCACCCTTTATTGGAGGTAAGGAAAGGGATGTCAAAATACTCCCGAGTTCGACCCTCGCGGAGTTGGAGTCCGGCGCCCCCGACTACTTGTGGGCAGTCGGTTCGGGGATAAGGTTTAAGAAGAAAAAGATGAAGAAAAAGATTGAAGTGAGGCTCTATCCCAAGATAGGCCTCACAGAGATTGATGAAAATGGCGATATGAAGGATGGAGTTGGGATTCAGTGCGCAGAGACTGATCCCATAGTAATGCAGCAGCCCGTGGAGGAAAGAATGCGCGGGCACGCCAAAGCCACGGAGAAAGAAAGATTCGAATACCACCAAATCAGAAGAGTTTGGGGTGGGGAAAGACTCACCGGCGGCGGCGTGCCACTCGGCGGTTTGCTGGTCGGGGAGGATGCCGTCGATGACGTGTTGCTCGAGGCGCCTGGTGGTGGTGATGGACTCCCTCCACTCGGCGGCGCGATCCACGGCGACCTCGGCGGTGGCCTTGGCCTTGGACGACCGGGCTCTTGCAGGCGACCTCTCCTTCCGCTTCGGGCCTTCCTTCCTCTTGGGCGCCATGGCGACGAGCGGGGCTGAAGAGCGAGGAAGAAAGCTGCGGGAGCGGATCTAGGGTTTGCTCTTGCGCGAGGAGAAGAACTGGAGCGTTGGGGAAGGAAAATGGCAAGTAAAGGAAGAAGAATGCGACGGGGATGGCTTATAAAGGAATGAACCGTTCCTCCCGCGCGCGGCGCGGCGCGTGTCTTGGGAACTCAACCGACGCAGGCACGTCCCGTCGCTTTGAATTCAAAGATGCGGTAAGGAGTCGCGGTATCTCGCGATATTTCGCCTTCCGTAAAGCAACCGTTAGGGACGCAACGGACTTTGCGGAGTAATGGGCCTAAATGGGCTGAAATATAGCACGACCTTTCGGTTCTGTTACGATAATAAATTTGTGGGTTCCTGAGCTAGGGTTCAGGGGCAGAAACCACTCGATCGTGAGGCTAAAATTAGTCGACGACCAGACTTGATTTTGCAATTAATATTGCATCCTTGCAATTGATTTTTTACGTACGGCATGCGATACTATCGCTAAAATTGACTCAGAAATCTGGGTCAAATGCTGACAAGTATAAATCTTGTGAGAAGATGGCTTACCATATGGTCAAGCTGAGTCGTGGGACACGACTCGGAAGTCATGCCGAGTTCAAAGAACTTGAGGACAAAATCCTTATAAAGGGGAAATAAAAAAGCCTCTGAAGGAAAAGATTATCTAAAATCCATGTCCAGAGGCATGGGGGCTGAAAAAATCAGTCGGAATTCATGGCTTTCAGAGTCTTGACACGATCATGCTAAGTCGTAACAAGACTCGGGGGCTACACCCAATGGGTGCACCTGGAGGTGCACACCATTGATGGATTAAGTTTAAAAAGAGATTCATAATATTTTGCTTTTTGACCCTCGACCAGAATATTCTATTCTGCTCAAGGCTCGGGGGCTATACCCAATGGGTGCACCTGGAGGTGCACACCATTGAAGATCAAGATACAGATGGGTAAAAATTGAAGACCTTTGGCCAATTTCATACTAAAATTGCCCAAAGCCCGGGGGCTAAGTGTATTCACTTCACTGTCGCGTCGTGAAAAAGAGCACTCCTTCCCCTCACTATGACTATAATTGAAGAATTGTTTTCAGGAACGTCTGAGCATGCACTCGGATCTTCCTCGAAACCACTCGGATCTTCTTCGAAACCACTCGGATGAGATCTTAGACAACTTGGAGCACTCGAATCATGCAAGAAAAGACGGAACAATTACAGCCAACGATCGGTCAAGAAGTGCTCGGGGGCTACTGTGGGGGATATAGTACCCGGGTGCCTCACGAGCAAGCTTAGCAGCCCACCAAAAGGGGGCGGCCCACCTCATCGTTCTGGACCTGAAGACGTGCGGGACAAGTCGGCGCACGGAGGAAGGATCTGGAAGGAGAAGTCCTAGTTGGAATAGGAATTATTGTAAAGAAGGAAAGGATTCTTAGAGATAGGATCGGATACAAACCGACTTGTAACCCTGTCCCCCGATATATAAGGCGGGCAGGGACCCCCTCCAAAACAACGAGACAGCAACCAACCACAACTCGAGCCAACTCGAATCACCAAAACACGCAATACAACATCCCAAAACAGGACGTAGGGAATTACGTCGAGTCGACGGCCCGAACCTGTATAAACCCTTGTGTCTGTCCATCCTAACCATCCTGCTTCCGATCTTTGCGATCTTCCCTGCATTACAAATCACTTCCGTGGGCTACCCCGTGGAAGACTGCCGGAGATAATATCACCGACAGACGGATAGAACGGGAGAACCTCAGAACGGGGTGAGAGAGGGGGTTCTCCGGGCTCAGCACTACTGTTATGAATACACCCGAACGTGGTGGACTACGAAGGACGGACAGGGCTGTCACCACCTGCCGCCTACCACTGCAGTTCCGTGGGGTGCAACACACTTCCTAGTTAATCAACAAGCCAGACACCACGTCTGCACTCGATGATTAAGATTTCTCTTGAGGCCTGTCAAGAGAAATCCCCGTCTTCCCTAAGGCGTCTTACGGCCCGGTCAAGGCGAGCAAACCCGCGAGATAAAACCCGGTAGAGCTAAACTAAACTCTACACTAAAACTAAAGGGGAAAAGGACTTTGCTCTAAAGAGAGCAAGATCTTTACTCTAAAAGAAGAGCAAGAAATAAATATAAATGAGGACCCGGTGTGTCCGAGGACCGGTGGATGGTCGCTTCCTGGTGTGATGAGTGATTGACAACGTGGTGTGGATTGACGTTTCCCTTGGCTCAAGTATTGCAGGTATAGAATGCGGCTTGGTTGCATTGGTGCAGGTGAAGAACAGGCGTGAAAGGTCTTAGCCATGGCGGCCTCCGAGGAGCGGAGAGACAAGTAGGCTTGGTTCGAGGGACCCGGTGGCCGGTGGATCAAGTGCGGTTCACATGCTGGCAAGAACGAGCAAGGGGACGTGGTTCCGGTGCGAGGTAGCGGCTCACAACCGAAGCTCGTACGCGGACGAGAAGCCGGCGCAAGGTGGCGGCTAACAACCGAAGTTTGCGCGCGGGGTTTGGTGATTTGGCCACAAAATCATCGGTGGACGGTTTCCCTTGGTTTGGGCCTCAAAACCAAGGACCGAGGACTCGACGTGGCGAAGATGGGCCGCTGGGCTGATTGTATGTACTAGGCAGTGCCGAGTTGAACAACTCGGCAGTGCCGAGTACATACACTCGACTGGGCCGGCCCAAAACTCGGCGTCGAGGAGCTTCGATCCGGAGGACACGCGGCGTGACTGCAAGGCTTGCGTCAGAGGGAAGCTAGCTTGCAGTGGAAGGTGCCCGAGCCGAAAATATCTGAAGATCAAATGTCAAATTTGCCCCTGAGGGGTATGTATCACTTAGGGGTAGTTTAGTCTTTAGAGCACCACCACTTGGACTACTAATAGCCCCTTCCAGGGCTGGTGGCTGCTATCTCTCTAGTTATTTTTCATTTGGCTTGTTTAGTTTTTCCCTTCCCTTCATCCTCTCCACCTAGAACTACTTCGAATCTTTCTTAGTTTTGTATAGGTGAATTCATGGTTATGTGATGGAGTTTGTGCTGCTCATCTTTGTGCCATGATTTGATTTCCCGAGCTCCTTCTTCCTTTTCTATTTTCGTGGGTATATTCGGAGCTATTTTTGGGGGATTTTCGTTCTTCTCTTTCTAGGGCGTTTTCTCTCGGATTTCTTTGGGGGATTCACGTATGAGTGCCTTGTGCCTCTTTTGCTGGTGATCCTTTGCCCCCAAGCGCCGAGAATCGCTTTGGATTTGAGATTTTCGGGATGAACTTGATGTCATGGTGTTCATCACGAGATCTGAGTTTCCGGGAGTTGTACTGAGTTAGAGGCCGAGATCTTTTGGGAAAACACTCCACTGGAGGTCTAGATCATCTGACCAAAATCTCGCCTCAAGAGCTCAAGCCGTTTGGGAGATCCATCCACGAGTTGACTTTGGGGCTGGGCTGTTTGCATGTACTAGGCAGTGCCGAGTTTTGAAATCCGGCAGTGCCGAGTACATACACTCGAGGGCTGCATGTACTAGGCAGTGCCGAGTTTTGAAACCCGGCAGTGCCGAGTACATACACTCGAGAGCTGCATGTACTAGGCAGTGCCGAGTTTGGTAACCCGGCAGTGCCGAGTACATACACCCAGTGACAGATTTGTCAAGTTTTTGGATCGAGGATTCTTTCTATGTTTCCGCTGCATGTTTCTTGTTCCTAGGGTCAGTAGCATCTCAGTTGCTACGTGATCTTGGCAAGATTGTGTTACGAAGTCCGGAAGTGATTTTGGGGTGAAAGCCGGATTTGGAAAAGAAAGTTTTATCGGCTCCCATTCACTCCCCCCCTCTCTGGTCGCCGTTTCGGTCCTTCAATTGGTATCACAGCCGGTTACGGGTCTTTGCGACTCTAACCAGTCTAAGATCCAAAGATGGCGTACCAAGATCGGGGTTCCGGGCCTCCGCACTTCGATGGGAAGAACTACCCGAACTGGGTCGCGCGTATGGGCGCTTTCTTGCGAGGCAAAGGAAAGTTGCTGTGGGATGTGACGAAAGATGAAAACTATGTCAATCCCACCAACTTAGATGCCCAGGATGCAAAGGATAGATTTGAGGCGAATGCTAGAGCTGTTGACTACTTGTTCCGTGCTCTGTCTGCCGAGGAGTTTGAGCGTGTTTTGGGCGAGGACCTAGCTAGCCAGATCTGGCAGAAGCTCAAGGTAGCCCACGGTGGTGATAGCCATGTCAAGGCTAGGCTTTTCTCGATGTACAGGAGAGAATATGAGAATTTCGCTCATTTGCCTGGAGAGTCGGTTGATGCTTTGTTTCAGCGTTTCACGTCGATTGTCAACAACATGAAAGCCAACATTACCGTGCTCCCATACTCGGATCATGACCGAGCTATCAAGCTCCTGCAAGCACTTGATAGATCCGTGTGGGGTGCCAAGGTTGAGGCGATCATGGAGTCGGCAAACTATGAGACTCTTTCTGTTGATGAGCTTTTCTCGAAGTTGAAGTCCTCTGAGGTTGACAGACAGTTGCTTGCCAAGGCTAAGAGTCTGACTGATCCCCATAGTCTGGCTCTAGTCGGTGGCTCTGGATATGGACATGCTAACTCTCCCAGACACTTTGCTTTGTCTTCTCTTGTGTCCCTTCCAGATGAAGAATATGAGGTGCTGAGCGAGGAGGATCTCGCGTTGCTCACGAGGAGGTTCGAGCGGATGTACCAGAACCGCAAGGGTTGAAGGCGTGCGGGGAGTACGTGCTACAGATGCGGGAAGATGGGCCACTTCATCGCCGAGTGCCCCGAGGAGATCAAGAACGACTACAACCGCAAGCACCGCCCGCGAGACGACCACAAGCACCGTCCCAAGGACGAGTACCGCTCCAAGCACAAGAACAAGGACGAGAGAAGATCCAAGAACAAGCACGGTGGACACAAGAAGCACAGATCTCGAGCGATGGTGGCTGATGCGAGCGACATCGACACAAGCTCCACCAACACGTCGTCAAGCTCAAGCAGTGAAGATGAGGACCGCGGCCACCGCAAGGAGAAGAAGAGCTTGAACCGCAACTTCAACGGCATCTCCTTCGCCGCCGTCGACTACTGCACCATGGCGCACGACTCCGTGAAGAGCAAGGACGACTCCGACTCCGACTCCGAGGATGAGGTATTGACAGATCCCACCTCTTTGCGTCAGGAGATTGCTAGATTAGAGCAGTTGGTCGATAACCGTGATGATGTGCTTAGAAAGACCAACAAGGAAAAGAGGGAGTTTAGGTCTTTGCTAGGGGAGTCCAAGGATAGAGTGGCTGAGCTTGAGACCTTGCTTTCTGAGACTGGAAAGAAGGCTATGGAGCTTGAGTCTTTGCTTTGCGAGTTAGGGAGAGAGCAGATAAGCTTGAGTCTGAGATTGCCATGTTGAAGGATGCTCCTCTTGTGTCTGATGAGGTTGAATGCTCGTTTTGTGATGTGCATATGGCTGATCTTGTTGTGCTTAAGGAGAAACACATGACTTGCTTGGATGAACTAGAGGGTGCTAGAGTTGAGCTTGCTGAGTTGAAGTCTAGGTCATCTTTGCTAGGTGCTTGTACTTCTTGTCCTGCTTTGCATGCTCAGTTGCTTGAACCACGCACCATGATTAGTTCACTTGAAGCACAACTTAAATCTCCCATTGCGAATTCAAGTTCTGCTTGTGATGTTGTTGCATTGAAAAATGTTGAGTTAGAGCAGTGTGTGAATCGCTTGCAAGATGAGAATGATGAGCTGAGACAGTGTTTGGGTTGGTTGTCTGGTCGCGAGCCTCAGCTTAAGATGTTGATTGCTAGTTTTAAGAGAGCTGATGGTGTGGCCTTGGTTCTAAGAAGGTTGGTGAGAGTAGTGGTGAGAGAGAGAGATCCAGAGAGCTCCACCGCAAACATTCCCACAAACCCACCAAAAGCCATTCTCAAGAACACCTTCACACCCAAACCAAACCACCTGCTAAATAAGCTTGACACCACTCCAGATCCTCCCAAGTTTCCACCTAAGACAGAGAACTTTCAGAGGAGAGTGACCTTTGTGAGGAGTGGGGTTTACCAGCCGAGAGAGAGGGCACAGCCGAGAGAAACCCCAAAGCCAAAGCCAGTCTGCTTCCATTGTGAGCATTGTGGAAGGGATGGACACCTTGAGGAGTTCTGTTGGAGGAAGAAGAGGGAGGTGAGAAGAGAGAAGGAGGTGGGGAACAGGGACAGGTACTACTCTTCTCGTAGTGTGCCTGTGTCTCGTTCACCTTGGCCGAGAGGCGACGCCTTTGTGCGCACAGTTCCTGTGGTTGCCAGTCGTGGTGTTTCAGCTGTTCGTGAGTTTGCTAGGCGGCCTCCGTTTCGTGGTCAGTTTGGTTCAGGGAGGTTCGACCGTAGCTTTGAGGGTAGGAGAGAGTCTAGGCCACATTTTCCCCCGCGTGGTGCTAGAGGTCCGATGGTGAGAGACGAGAGGGTTTCACGTGGTAGAGTTGATTTTGCTAACCCCTCTTTTGAGCAGATGGCCCGACACTGGTTTGACTCGTTTTGCGCTAACCCCAGTGTCGAGTATTGTCTGAGGGTGCTATTCAGGTGAGCGACAATTTCATGCTGAAGCGAGTTGCTCTTGTCAAGAATCTTGGTTTCAATTTGCTCTCGGTTTCTCAGCTTCTTGATGAGGGTTATGAGGTTCGTTTTAAGCGTGGCGATTCGAAAATTCTTGATTCTCAAGTTGACCTTGTGTGTATGATCATTCCCGAGGGACAGATTTTTCGTGCTGATTTTTCTCGATCTTTTGGTCCTTCACGGTGTTTGATCGCTGGTACTTCTTCTGAGCTTTGGAAGTGGCATAGGAGATTGGGTCATGTGAGCTTTGATCTACTCACACGCTTGAGTGCTCTTGACCTTATCCGAGGATTGCCCAAGCTCAAGTTCGAGAAAGATTTGGTTTGTGCACCTTGTAGGCATGGAAAAATGGTTGCTGCTTCTCACCCACCTTTGACAGATGTTATGACTGAGCGTCCAGGGGAGCTTTTGCACATGGACTTGGTTGGCCCCGCTCGCGTTCGTTCAGTCGGTGGGAAGTGGTATGTTCTTGTGGTTGTGGATGATTTTTCTCGGTATGCTTGGGTGTTCTTTCTGGCGTCGAAGGATGAGACTTTTGATTTTGTTCGAGATCTGATTTTGAGGTTGAAAAACGAGAGTAATGGTGGTGCCATGAGAGCTATACGTAGCGACAATGGTACGGAATTTAAGAACACTCGTTTTGATGCCTTCTGTCGTGATCTTGGTCTCGAACATCAATACTCTTCGCCATATGTTGCTTGTCAGAATGGTGTTGTTGAGAGAAAGAATAGAACACTTTGTGAGATGGCTAGGACGATGCTAGATGAGCATAGGACTCCTAGGAAGTATTGGGCAGAAGCGGTGAACACAGCTTGCTATGTTTCAAATCGGATTTTCCTTCGTGCTTTCAAGAAGAAAACTTGCTATGAGCTTTTCCATGGTCGTTCCCCCCGTGTGAGTCACTTTCGGGTTTTTGGTTGCAAGTGTTTCATCTTCAAGAAAGGAAATTTGGACAAGTTTGAGTCTCGTTCGATGGATGGAATTTTTCTTGGTTATGCTAATCACTCTCGAGCATATCGTGTGCTCAATCTTGAAACTAACCAAATCATGGAGACTTGTGAAGTCACCTTCGACGAGACCATTCCGTGTAGCTCTTCTGCTTTTGAGTGTGCAGGTGATGATGACTTGGGACAGCCCATCTTTGAGGAAGAACAGCCTGATGATGAAGATGATGAAGAGTTTCATGCACCGTGTGGAGATCGTGTACCTTCTACTTCCACTACTACCACGACGTTCGACGACGGCCCCTCTGCTACACCTTCGTCGAGTCGCGCTCCAGATCGAGTTCAAGTGGAAGCTGATGTTGAGGGGGAGGCAATCTCGAGGCGAGAAGCCCCCGGCTGGTACAGAGGGATCATCCACCTTCGAAGATCATCGGGAACTTGGATGAACGCACTACACGGTCGAGGTCACAGAACATCTCTCATTATGCTCATTCTGCTTTTGTCGTGTCTTTTGAGCCCAAAAATGTTGGACACGCTTTATCTGATTCTGATTGGGTCAATGCCATGCATGAAGAGCTTGAAAACTTTGAGAGAAATCAGGTGTGGAAGTTAGTAGAACCACCTCCAAATTGCCATCCTATAGGAACCAAGTGGGTGTTCAAGAACAAGAGGGATGAGAGTGGTGAGATTGTGAGAAACAAAGCGAGGTTGGTTGTTCAGGGGTTTTCGCAGCAGGAGAGGATAGATTATGAGGAGACATTTGCTCCTGTTGCCCGTTTGGAGGCAATTCAGATCCTTCTAGCATTTGCAGTTGCTAAAGGGTTCAAATTGTACCAAATGGACGTGAAGAGTGCCTTCTTGAATGGGGTGATCGAGGAAGAAGTGTATGTGAGGCAGCCCCCGGGTTTTGAGAGTGAGAGATACCCACACCGAGTGTACAAACTCCACCGAGCTTTATATGGCCTAAAGCAAGCACCCAGAGCGTGGTATGGCAGGTTGAGAGGGTTCTTGCTTAGCAAGGGGTTTGTGCTGGGGAAGGTTGATAAGACGCTCTTCTTGCTGAGAAATGGCAATGATCTCTTAATCGTTCAGATTTACGTGGATGATATCATTTTTGGTGGCTCTTCTCATGATCTTGTTGCCAAGTTTGCATACGATATGAGCAGGGAATTTGAGATGTCGATGATGGGAGAGTTGCAGTTCTTTCTCGGGCTACAGATCAAGCAAACCAAGGATGGGACATTCGTGCACCAAAGCAAGTACACCAAGGACATCCTCAAGAAATTCGACATGAGCGACTCCAAGCCGATGACTACGCCGATGAGTACGACTACAGCTTTGGATGCGGATGAGGACGGAGAACCAGTGGACCAGAAGGAGTACCGGAGCATGATCGGCTCCCTCCTCTACTTGACGGCGACGAGGCCAGACATACAGCTCAGTGTGTGTCTATGCGCTCGTTTTCAGGCTTCACCGAGGACTTCACATCGTCAGGCCGTCAAGAGGATTTTCAGGTATCTCAAGTTTACTCCTGAGCTGGGCCTTTGGTATTCTGCCGATTCCACTCTTGCACTTCATGGTTTTTCTGATGCGGATTTTGCTGGATGTCGTGTTGATCGCAAGTCTACTTCTGGTCAGTGTCAGTTTCTTGGTTCGTCTCTTGTGTCTTGGTCTTCTCGCAAGCAGTCTAGTGTAGCCCAATCCACCACTGAAGCCGAGTATGTTGCTGTCACACCCTGAAATTGTTGGATTTCAGGATGTGATTAAAAATAAAAATTTAACAACGATTTCTCATAATTTTAAAACTTTTCCAACAATTATTTACTTTACAGGGAATTTAGCATAGGAAAAACAATTGATGGTTCTTTTGAAAATTAAATAAGTCGTTATGTGTGTTGCATTCATGCTGATGCATTTTGGTGTTTCATGAGTGCAAAGCTTTTAAAATGTGTTTATGCGATGTCTAGGTTCTTTCGGGAATTTTCTGGACTTTTCCGGAATTTAATTCTCCTTTTCTAGAGCTCTTTATATTTATTAGAAGGCTCTAAAGTCCTTTTCATGAGCTCCTGTTATTTTATTTGGGTTCCTCGTGTCCCAATCTATCTCTGGGAATTTTCCTAGAATTTTTGGGATTTTTTGGGTATTTTTGGTGCTTTAAAAACATTTTCTGGATTTGTTTTTGCACTAGAAATAATTTCTGAAAAAAAGAAGAAAACCCTAACCCTTAGTGGATCGGGCCGGATCCAACTGAACCCGACCCGACCCGCTAAACCCACCCGGCCCGTTTTGGCCCAGCAGGCCGCCGCCGCCGGCCGGCCTTCCTGGGCGTGCGTGCCCGGCCGCCCTAGGGCACCGCGCCCTATAAAGGGCGAGCCCCTTCCGCCGCGGGGCCCTGCTGCCACTCCGTGCCACCGCCCCCACCCTGCGCCGCCGCCGCGCAGCACCGCCGCCGCCGGACCAAGCGCCGCCGCCGGCCTTGCCGCTTCGATCCGCCGTCTCCGCTGCCCGACGGAACAAGCCGCCGCCACCACGAGCTTCGTGAGGCCGAGCCGCACCCCGTCCGCCTGACGCCGTCGCCGAAGCATCGCCAGAGCGCCGCCCGTGCTAGGGACCCGAGCCGCCACCGCCGTCCGCCGCCCCCGGCCGAATTCCCGCCGGTCCCGTCGATCTCCGCCGCCGGTGAGCGCCTCCCCGTGACCCCCTCGTCCTCCTCTCTCCGTTCCCCACCTCGCTGGAGCCCCTAGACCGCCGGAGCACCGGCGACCCGGGCGCCCAGTGCCGCCGGCCGTGAGCAGCCTGAGGAAGATGAAGGCACATTTGCAGTTAGGCCCTCAAAGAAGAACGTAAATAATAGATTAGCTTATGTGTCTTGCAACTTTTCCAGAAACCCCCCTGCGAGAACTAGATCCTTTAAACCCAGCCCAGGCTCTGCAGTTTTGCAGATCGGACCACGAAGAATTATCTATTCGCAGTGGCTTCTCACTGAGTCTAGCCATTCTTCTCTTCTAGCCCCTGTTGGCTATAGTTATTTGCAACTAGGTCCCTGCAGCCTTGTTTACCCCATAGAATCCACGTTTTAGCTCCGTTTCGATCCGTTCAAGTTGCGTTAGGTTCGTAATAACATAAAGCATACGTTAGAGGAGCTGTTTACCATGAAACTTGCTTTTATAATTTAATTTGGAATTAATTTGATTAATACCAAATTGAATGCCTTTTCCTACTAAAAGCAAATTAGGTTAACATATCGGTCTTTCATAATTAATGTTAATTTGACTAAAGCTATTAATTGTGTTTCCTAAATAAAATTCAGTTAGAGCCACACCTCGTGTTTCTAAATTAAATGTTAATTTGATTAACATATTTCATATGGTTTTCTAAATAAAAGTTAAATAGGTTATACTTCGGTTTTTAAAGAATAAAGTTAATATGACTAATACTATCTAAATTTATTTCTAATAATAAATCGATTAGTGGAACACGAATAATAAAGTTGTTCGATTAGATGTACCATATACTTTACTTTTCTAAAGTTAACTGTTTAATTGGTTTAACCTATACTTTAATGTTGCTATATAAAATTTGCTAAGTTCAACTCGTGTCTTGAAATGCAAATATAATTTGTGTTAATTACAAATAGGGTATTTCTTTGAAATAACCTATGCACATGATTTTACTTAATTAAAATATATCCAGCATATAGTCCTTTGCTTGGTAATCAGAAACCTTTCGATAGTTGTTTCTTCTCACCCGTAGTCCGCCTTAAGCGCTTCTTCGCGGTCGCGTGTCCTTCGATCGAGCCCTGTCGTTTAGAACGTTCTTTCAAAGCTTTTCTTTTGATTGATGTACTGTTCTCAGTTGTCTCTGTTTGTTGCTTGTATGTTTGCTCTAGAGTGATTGCTTCGGATGATTGCTACGAGTAGGAGAAGGAATGCCGTTCAATGATCCTGAAGAACAAGAGTTTGAAGAGCGAGAATTGAAGGCCTTGAGCAACCATTAACTGGATTTAAGGCAAGTGTAGCATGGACATTCCTTGGTTCCTATTCACCTTATTTAATATGTCATATATGCATGTGTCTAATTTTGCCAAACCCTAAGGTTGTACCTAGTCTTTACCGTATTCCTTGTTACCCGGGGTTATGCATCTATGGGTAGCTTTTGCTAGGCGCAGCCACGATCACCTTTAATTAAATGTTAATGTTGGCTAATGGTTCACTTTAACGATGATGTTAAAAGATGTCTTCTTTTTAGCAACATGGCTCAGAGAGTTAGAGCAAGTACAGTGTGTTTTGCAATAACGTCTCTCCGTAAGGACCGGTTCATTAAAGCGGCAACCCAGGAAATTGTTCGCCGCCGCCGGAACTATTATGGCTCTGGTCTTGGTCCATTAGCTTGTACGGCCCTAACTCACCAGTGGTTACCGAAAGGCGTATGTGGGGAGCTGCAGTGCAAGCATGGTTTCGATCCATCGAGGACGGGAATCCGTCGGCTATGTCTCGTTAGGCACAATCCCGTGCTGGGAGTGTCCATGTTCTCGCCCTGGATACCCCACACGTCGCGCTTGATGGACATCACGTTGCGCCCTGAGGTCCGCGCTCTGGATGCCATTGATCCCCCTCACGTTGCGCCCTGAGCGACGGTCGATCTCGATGCCTTGGGGCCATGCGCTGCAAGTTGGACCAAAACGGCTACTGTGCTTGTTAGGGTGTCTTGTGAAAAACCTTGTAGCGTCCCTATGCACTCACACCTCAGAAGTGTGGTACGTGCGTGGTTGGGTTGAAAGCTCCTTGAGCTTTTACGCTAATGGTTGGGTAAAGGGCGAAACCTCTGCAGAGTGTAAATCTATCATGATAGCCGTGCTCACGGTCACGAGCGGTCTGGATCCTTTCTGATTAGTGGCTCTCTTAATGAAGATGATGTTTGTTCCTGCAATTATACTTACACTCTATTAATGGGTTTACAACCGGGAGTCGCTCACTCTTGTAGTAAGTTGGATAATGTTAAAATGAACCAACTAAAAATGCTAAATGCAGTTCAACCATGTCAAGCCCTTTTAAGCCTTTCATACCTCTATGCTACACTTGCTAAGTACGATGGAATACTTACACTTGCATTCAATCAACAAAATCCCGTACGGGTAATCAGATGGTGCAGCGTTTGAGGCAGTGGCTGAAGATTTATCAGAAGACCTTCCATACATCTAAGCTGTGGTCAACCAGTCGGTGTCCCTGTGGACTTGAGGCTCAACTAGAAGATAATATTCAATAAGATAGTCTTCCGCTGTGTAATTTCTGTTAACTCTGATGTAAATTGTTTTATTCGAGCATTGTGTTCTCTGTAATACCAAATTTGTAAGCTATATGTGTTGTGTGGACTTCCTGGGCACAAATATGGCAGCATTCGGGTTTCTGTGGAAAACCGGGTGTGATAGTTGCTGCTGCTAGCTGTTGTTCCCAGTTGCTTTGGATCACCTACACCTTGAGAGATTTTGGCTTAGACATGTCCCATGTTCCACTTCTTTGTGACAGCACCAGTGCCATAAGCGTAGCCAAAAATCCCGTGCTTCATTCCAAAACCAAACACATAGAAGTGAGGTACCACTTTCTGAGAGATCATGTGGAGAAAGGAGATATTGAGCTTGCCCATGTTTCTACCCAAAATCAGCTTGCAGACATTTTCACTAAGCCACTTGACCAAGTTACCTTCACCCGCTTGCGAGGAGAACTTGGTGTATGTGCGGTTTTCTGAGCTGAGTTTTGGAGGCTTCTCTTGTAGCATATGTATACTATTGTACCATCTTTGTATCTTGATGTACATTTTTCTTGCTTTTGTATCTTGATTTCATCTTTTGTATCATATCTTAGGATGAGCTTCTCCTATATGCAGTGAGTGGTACAACTTGCTACATTTTAGAGTTTAGGCAGGCTGGCTAGGGATTGATTGTATGGATGGCTATGCTCTTGATGGTTTTGATATATATTCTATTGAGATAGTCTCTTTTTGAATTAAAATGACAAACTGAACTTAAATCCTTCACCCATGAGTAAATCCCTTTGCATGTCTTGTTTGAGCCGAAATGGCTATATCTTGCTTAAAATCATGCTGGGGTGTGATGTTCTTTTCAATTGGGTCAAAGACCTTTGTCATTGTAAATGTTTAGCCCATGCTTTACCTTGTGGAGGAGCATAAGCTTCTTTCTGTCGCAAAGACATTTCATGTACCATGCTTAATTTGAAAAACTTGAAAAATGAGATGTCTATGCATGAAAGAAGAAAGTTGAGAAAAAGATATATTTGCAGAAAATTATGCTCATGTCTCTATGCTTTCACCATTGCACACACTTGCACACATGGGTGCTAAGCGGTTGCATGTTGTTTGCCGGAGAAGTCTCCCATGAGAAGTGAACACATGGCTCCGTGCTTTGACATGACATGAGGTAGAACTTGGGCGTTTATGATGATCTTTTGTCAAGAATGCGTGTCCTTCCATGTTTTTGGTGAGATGAAGTTAACTTTTGCTTTAACAATCCATGGTTAGGACTTTGCTCATGTGGTGACATTTTTGATAAAACTACACAACTTGCTCATGGCTTTGTCAATTGGATATATGTTTTCACCTTCTTGATGGCAATGCCCGTGTGACACGATGAACTATCTTGTTTGCCTCTTCTCTAACCTGTAGCATTTTGTATTGCTCATTGTATATTTGAGAAGCTTGTAGTTGCATTTTTGCATTTTTGCTGTGCTGCCTGTGCATACTCGGCAGTGCCGGTTTGTGCAACTCGGCAGTGCCGACTTGTGCAACTCGGCAGTGCCAGTTTTTGCACTTTGGGTTTTTCTGACCTTGATTCATGCATTGTCAACAATGGGGAGAATGTCTGGAGCATTTCTAAAAGAAGATGGAGAATTTCTGAAAATTTTCTGGAAAGATTTTGAAAGTTTGTGCAAGATTGCATTTTCTAAAAGAGAAGCACATGTGTTGTGGATTTGAGCCATTTTTGAGTGTTTTTTCACACGCACAAGTTCACTTGTTCAGGGGGAGTTGCATCTTTGCAGGGGGAGTGCCTTGAGTGTTCTAAAAAGTGAGTTGGAGGTTTTGAAGTTTGTGATTTGTGCTTTGTGTTTTTGCTCTTTTGCCGATGGTGTTGAGCCCTTTCGCTTCTTCTTGAAGGGTCGGCGTTTCTGGAGCTTTCTCTTGAAGAGTGACTTTGTTCTCAACTTGTTCTTGCTTTTAGTCACTTGCTTGAGTCTTGTTTTCGATTTCTTTTATATTTTCTTTATCCCAATGGTTACTATGTGTGTGTTGTCAATGCACTCATCAAGGGGGAGATTGAGGACCCGGTGTGTCCGAGGACCGGTGGATGGTCGCTTCCTGGTGTGATGAGTGATTGACAACGTGGTGTGGATTGACGTTTCCCTTGGCTCAAGTATTGCAAGTGTATAATGCGGCTTGGTTGCATTAGTGCAGGTGAAGAACAGGCACGAAAGGTCTTAGCCATGGCGGCCTCCGAGGAGCGGAGAGACAAGTAGGCTTGGTTCGAGGGACCCGGTGGCCGGTGGATCAAGTGCGGTTCACATGCTGGCAAGAACGAGCAAGGGGACGTGGTTCCGGTGCGAGGTAGCGGCTCACAACCGAAGCTCGTACGCGGACGAGAAGCCGGCGCAAGGTGGCGGCTAACAACCGAAGTTTGCGCGCGGGGTTTGGTGATTTGGCCACAAAATCATCGGTGGACGGTTTCCCTTGGTTTGGGCTTCAAAACCAAGGACCGAGGACTCGACGTGGCGAAGATGGGCCGCTGGGCTGATTGTATGTACTAGGCAGTGCCGAGTTGAACAACTCGACAGTGCCGAGTACATACACTCGACTAGGCCGGCCCAAAACTCGGCGTCGAGGAGCTTCGATCCGGAGGACACGCGGCGTGACTGCAAGGCTTGCGTCGGAGGGAAGCTAGCTTGAAGTGGAAGGTGCCCGAGCCGGAAAATATCTGAAGATCAAATGTCAAATTTGCCCCTGAGGGGTATGTTTCACTTAGGGGTAGTTTAGTCTTTAGAGCACCACCACTTGGACTACTAATAGCCCCTTCCAGGGCTGGTGGCTACTATCTCTCTAGAATTATTTCATTTGGCTTGTTTAGTTTTTCCCTTCCCTTCATCCTCTCCACCTAGAACTACTTCGAATCTTTCTTAGTTTTGTATAGGTGAATTCATGGTTATGTGATGGAGTTTGTGCTGCTCATCTTTGTGCCATGATTTGATTTCCCGAGCTCCTTCTTCCTTTTCTATTTTCGTGGGTATTTTCGGAGCTATTTTTGAGGGATTTTCGTTCTTCTCTTTCTAGGGCGTTTTCTCTCGGATTTCTTTGGGGGATTCACGTATGAGTGCCTTGTGCCTCTTTTGCTGGTGATCCTTTGCCCCCAAGCGCCGAGAATCGCTTTGGATTTGAGATTTTCGGGATGAACTTGATGTCATGGTGTTCATCACGAGATCTGAGTTTCCGGGAGTTGTACTGAGTTAGAGGCCGAGTTCTTTTGGGAAAACACTCCACTGGAGGTCTAGATCATCTGACCAAAATCTCGCCTCAAGAGCTCAAGCCGTTTGGCAGATCCATCCACGAGTTGACTTTGGGGCTGGGCTGTTTGCATGTACTAGGCAGTGCGGAGTTTTGAAATCCGGCAGTGCCGAGTACATACACTCGAGGGCTGCATGTACTAGGCAGTGTCGAGTTTTGAAACCCGGCAGTGCCGAGTACATACACTCGAGAGCTGCATGTACTAGGCAGTGCCGAGTTTGGTAATCCGGCAGTGCCGAGTACATACACCCAGTGACAGATTTGTCAAGTTTTTGGATCGAGGATTCTTTCTGTGTTTCCGCTGCATGTTTCTTGTTCCTAGGGTCAGTAGCATCTCAGTTGCTACGTGATCTTGGCAAGATTGTGTTACGAAGTCCGGAAGTGATTTTGGGGTGAAAGCCGGATTTGGAAAAGAAAGTTTTATCGGCTCCCATTCACTCCCCCCCTCTCTGGTCGCCATTTCGGTCCTTCAATAAAAGATAACTTAAGCTCTGAAATAAGAAAGTAATTATATAAATAACCTCTTCAAAAGAAGGAAAGGATACAAGAGCTTTACCAGAACTCCGAAGACTCCGAAGATCCGAGCTAAGCTCGACTCGACTCTACTCCCAACTCTAATCCTAATCTAAGAAATGAAAAAGATACTAGAGCTCCCTTCAAGTAAAGACTTGAGATATGTGGTGTGTGTCTTCCCAAGGTGAATGAGCTTCGTTTTATAGCCTCCAGGGGGTGGATGTCAGTGTCATTAGCACGCCAAGGGTCTGCTTAAGCTTCACGCGAAGGAGGAGACGTGGCGTCCACAGAGGGAGGCCGGTCGGCCTGGGCTAGGCCGGCCGGCCTGGCCCTGGTGCCACTTGGCACCGTCCTCAGCATGAACGGTCCTGATGCTCTCCCAAGGTCGGTAACGGTTGCGTTTAGTTGAAGCTTGTCCTTGAATCCTAGGATGTGGGCCCTTCAATCCATGTGCTTTCACCTCTAGGCCTTCCGGGTCCTTGGATCAAACCGACGTTGTTTGCACGGTGCTTGATCATCCTGGGCACTTGGCATGCCTTGTGGATCAATGACGTGGCCAGACCTGGCCATGGGAGGCCGGTCAGCCTGGCTTAGGCCGGCCGGCCTGGCTCTGTGCCAAGTTTGGCCCTTGTTTCTCCTGGTTCATCCAGCAAGCACAACTCATCCAAAACTTGTGGAATTTGTCAATAAAAATACTTTTATGCATGGAGTATGGTATGATCATCCTCATTTTACCGAAATGTTGATGGTCACTATGAGGTTATAATGGCCGTCAACACGCCCCCATGCTTAGACTCTTGCTCGTCCTCGAGCAAGGCTAAAACTCTAGGTTCGGTAGGTCAGGAGTTGCTTCAATGTATATACTCTTAAAGTACCCTGTGCTTACGCCAAAACTCAACGAATCACTTGAATAAGTTGGCATAAAACAGAACTCATACCATGGTTCCACGTGGGGCTGCATTGATTCACGTTTTGGGCTATTGAGAGCTTGAACGGTCATCGCTAAAGTATTTCCTGCAACTTTTCAGGTTCCATCTCAGAGATATGATTTTTTCAAAAGATGGTTTACTCATTCCTCGATTGTACTCTCGAGTCACTCAAGGTGTTTAATCCTCGCTCTTGGTTGGGATTGACCAATATTTCCCTACACTAAGGCTGAAGTGGAGTTGTAGGTAGGGTAAGAGTGGCATACCTTGGTTACTTCTGTTGTCGAGTCGAAGAGTGGTCCGCGAGCGATGGCACTCGTCGAATTTCGGTCTTTCGAATTCATGGGGTTTCAAATGGAGAGGGAGAAGGTGTGATGCTCAAAGGTCTTTGGACTCCTTATTTTATTTCTCTCTCTCATATTTTTGAGATGTTTCTTCTCTCTCTTTTTTTTCAGATGGAGCATTTGTCTCCATTTTTTTTCGAATACATCTCTCCTCTTACTTTTGTAACAGAGAGGGATTCAGCTTCGTATGGAGTAATTGAGGACCTTTTGGGGTAAGCTTTATGATGAGGTGAGTGTATGTCATCGACGGTGGACGTCAACCCCGGAGCGGGACTTTGACTAGTCGGACATTTTGAGGCTGAGGTGGATGGGAAGACCGGTAAATGTCAAGTACCTTCTGCAAGCGGACTTCACCATTCGACAAGACTCAAAGCAACTCAAGATAGCATATGGTAGTTTCAACAAATATATAACTGTTTAGGCTCTGGATAGGACATTTAAACCATCGAGGAAGATTCACCATGTACATTTTATAAAAACTTCCGAGATGTTCCTTACCAAGCATGCAGTTATACCTCGAAACAAACCATATCAAAACTCACAATAACTTAAACAATGAACAAGTGCTCTTGCTCCCACAGTTTTATCATGGCGGATCCTTAAATGCCAACGAACTCAAATACTCAAGAGTAAAGGATTAAGCACGAGGCACTTAGAGGGCATAAACAGAGCAACTTTTCATCATTCCAGAGGTTCTCAACCATAGTTCCATACATAAAGACATCTTTTGGAGCTTTTATTATGTTTTTTGTTTTTTTTAGCATTTTATTTCATCATAGCACGGCAAGGCAAGGCAAGGCAAAGGTAAGGCAAGCGGTAATGGCAAGGCAACGGCAAGGCAAACGGCTAGGCAACGGCGACGGCTTTCGATCGTACCTGAGACTCCCCCAAGCTTCGATGAAGCTCACTGATAGTACTGGTTGGGGTCGTAATGCATGTAGTCGAAGAAGCCGTGGATGTCGGTCTGGAGGGATGTGGTCATCCCCCAGTTCTGCTGCGTGAGATTAGTGTTGTGTGCAACTGCATCTCTGAGTTGCTGTTGTTGCAGCGTCATCGTCTCCATCCTGGTATTCAGATCAGCGATCCCCCGAGAGACCGGGTTCTCGTAGTCATACCTGGCAGAGGCGGAGGGTCCGACCTGCGGGCCGTATCCTGCCGTTCCTTGGTGGTAGTCGAATGCCTCCTCAAAGTTCATGTTGGCTGTGGGGTTCTCTGTCGGCGGCTGGTAGTCGTACTCGGGCTGCTGCTGGTAGCGGTACTCGGGCTGAGGCGCGGTAGAAGTTCCGGCTTCATCATCATGCCTGGCTCGACTGCCACGTGTTGTAAGGCCTGCAACACTGTGGCGAGCGGGTTCCCTCCTTCTAAGCTGCATGGTTAGACTTCTCGCTGATCTCAGCGACAAAGCTGGGCATGGAAGCTCGACTTCGTCGATGAAACTAGGATAGCACATGAAAAGAGTATGGCCAGGGCCCTCGCGCATCAAGTGACCCTGGATGAAATGGTCTAAACCAATGCAAGACTGATATTCTTGTGTGGCGGGAAGGAAGGTGACTTGAGCGCCCTGCAAAGCACCAACATGGGTGGCAATGCGGGTGACTAGCGAGGTTATGTCAATTGTGGCCCGGCCACTGACTAACCTCTACCAGTTATCAAGCATGCTCATGACCGGAGAAAAATGAATTTTCTTGACCATGGCATAAAGGCACTCTAAATCAGGCAAGAGGCAAAGACGCAAATCAGCGCGCGGGTGGACCACCATAGCGATCCACTTCGCCAGGAAACGAAGAGTGGGGTTCTGGATGGCAGTGATGCTATTTTTCCCCGAAGATGGCTCGCCTGTGATGCTATCCCACCATGCGGCACGGTTGTACCGGTGGTTAGTCACCAACAGGTTAGCGTCAATGATGCATCTCTTGTTGAAACCAATAGCCTCACTGAGTTGCTTCGGGGTCAAAATAAAATCCTCATTGAAAAATCGAAAGCAAATGTTTGTCTCGTTGGGACGAATTTCGATTTTCAAACTCATCAAAAACTCCATAGTAAGAAAGTGTGAGCCTGTTTCCGTGACGGGGTAGAAGTTTTGCCATCCGGCATTGTTGAACGCCCGTTCCATGTCTCCTCCGAGACCGGTCTTGATCAGCAGCATGGGGTCGAAGTACTTGGCGTGTGTGAAGTAGCGGCTCTGGAGCTGGTCCAGCACCGTTCTCTCGTCTTCGGTCCGAGCAACGATGTGCTCGATCCGAGTCATGATCCTGATGCGGAGCCTGTTCCTCGGCACCTCCTCCTCCTGGGACTCTGTGTCGTGTCGAGTTGAGTCGATAGACATAGTATCCCAGGAAGTAGATGATCCCTGAGAGCGGCGAGAGCTCGTAGAGGTGAGCTTGGTCACGACTCCACGTGCCATCTGACGTGCCTTAGTCCACATGATTCCTGCAAAAGGTTAGTCTCACAATACCCGAAGGAAATCAAGGGTTAGACAGTCAGAGGTTAGGCGTTCTTGTGGGAGATTAATCACCACAACTCGGTTAGTCGTTCTTGTGGGGTAAGAACCACCACAAACGTTCTCGTTCAACCGGCAGGGGTTTGTTCTCACAAGAATTCAAGAATGGATTTTAGCAGAATTTCCTTGTGGTTTAAACTCTAACCTTACTTAGAGAATTTCAAAATTCAAGCGAGGGAGAAGGGAAACGCTCAGGATGCACGCATACCTGTGTTTGGGGCGTCTTCCTTCTGAGCTGGGCACCGGCTTTTATAGAGGCGCAGCAGGGGGAGGCTGGCCGGCCTGAGGCAGGCCGATCGGCCTGCACATGGCGCCGGTCGTCCCCATCCCATGCGTCCGTGGTCACTGCCCTGTGCTTGGTGCTCTGGTAGGTGAGGATGGGACAGCAACGGTGGTGAGAGGCCGGCCGGCCTGGCTGGGGTCGTTCGGCCTGAAGTTGTGCCAAATTTTCTCCATCCTCTCGTGTCGTGTCCTCCCACATGTTCTTGTTCCTTGCTTGCTGTGATCTGGCCACTGAAATTGACAAGTGGGGCCGGCCGGCCTAGGTGGGGCCGGCCGGCCTGAAGTTTGGCCGAAAAATATTTTCTTTTTTTTATATGCTAACTAATGCACAAACGAAATATGAATGCAAGCTTCGAAAATTTAAACATGCTGTGCTGAATGAAAAGAATTGAAATGAAAAACCTATTCTATATGCAATGCAAAGATACGTACCATATACCTTATGGCGAGGGCTCGAGTTTTTCGTCCTGAGCGGAACTCTTCGAATCCTTGTTCGGGACTGCTTTTACCCGCCATTCCTTTCGGACTGGACGGGACTTGGATTCAACCTCCTTATCACGCTTTGCTTGCTCCTCCAGCGCTTTGGTTCTCGATATTCTTCGCCGTGCATGATAGCGATCATGCCTCTTCTTTTTTTTTGGCGGCGAAGGCTTCCACCATCTTTGTGAGCGTTTCTACGCTCGGCATCTTGGACTTCCGGGGCATGACTTCTTCGACCATATTGACTTGATGGGGGATCTCCTTAGGATGGAAAGAGAAGCTCTCGGTCCCTCCGTTAATCCTCAGTTGAATGGTCCCACGTCCCACGTCAATGTTTGCATTCGCAGTACTTAAGAACGGTCACCCAAGGATGAGAGAGTTCGTTGCTCCGGCTTCCATATCTAGGACGATGAAATCCATAGGGATGAAGAAATCCCTGATCTTGACCGGAACATTTTCCGCGACTCCATGGGGGTAGCGGATCGATTGATCCGCTAGCTGCAAACAAATGGGTGTAGAGACAAGCGATATATGTTTAAGGTGGTCGAAGACTACCTTGGGCATTACGCTGACGCTCGCCCCCAAGTCACATAGGGCGTTGTCGAAGTCATGGCCTCCAATTGAGCATGATATTGTGGGGCAGCCAGGATCTTTCTTCTTAAGGTGGGGCCCGAGTATAGCAGAGCTACATTCCTCGGTCAGCTGTACCATCTCCCTTGTGGGTAAAGTCCGCTTGTTGCTAAGTATATCCTTGATGTACTTGGCATATGTCGGGACCTGCAAAGCATCAAGTAATGGTATGTTGATGTATACCTTCTTGATTACCTCGACGAACTTGTCGAATTGTTCGTCGGCCACGGGTCTTCTCCTCCGTTCTGGGAACGGGAGGAAAGTGGGATCTCGGCTGTAGCTTGAGGCTTGTGGTGCCTCGTTCCCCTCCTTAGAGACAGGGGTGGTTTCCTCGTCGTCTTCCTCTTCGACGGCCGCCTCGGCTTGACTAGCTTCCTTCTGTCAGGTACCTGCATCCTGTGGATTGTGTGGATCCCGCGTGGACTTGCCAGTCCGCGTGGTCACCGCACTAACATTTTCCTTGAAAGGAACCTCCGGTTGCCCGGGTAACTTTCCCGCATTTGGGTTAGGACAGGATGCAGCCAGCTGAGCCACTTGAGTTTCAATCGTTTTGTTGAAGCTCAGCTGGTTCTTAATGATAGAATTAAAAGCTTCTATCTGGGAGGCCATCGACTCCATAACTTTATCATTAGCAAGAAATTTCTTGCTAATGCTATCGTTAATCTGTTTTTGGCCATACCAGATGTCCTTTAGCGACGGTTGAAAACCGTTGTTAGAGCCATTACCTTGCTGTTGGCCGAAGGGGAAATTGGGCTTGGAATTCCAACCTTGTTGAGGACGGAAGCCTGATTGTCGTTATTTCCAATGAAGTAGGCTTCTTCTTGTGTCGTCGGGCAAGTGTCGCCCGAGTGTCCTGCTTCTCCACACGTTTCACACGTGATTCTCTCCTCCATGATTTGATTCATCTCCTTGCCAGGAGATTCCATCTTCTTCAAGAGAAGGTCCATCTTAGCAGCCAACATATCAACGGAGTCAATTTGATGTACTCCCTTGCGGGGAGCTTGTCTTTCTCCTATCCAGCCCTGGTGAGTGGATATTTTCTCGATTAGCGCCTTCGCTGCGTCTACATCCAACGAGAGGAAAGCTCCTCCCGCGGCTGCATCCAACATCTCTTGCGATCGTCGGCTCAGGCTGTGGAAGAAGTTCTGGGTAATCAGCCAATCTTCCACACCATGGTGGGGGCAGGCTGCAATATATTCTTGCAGTCTCTCCCAAGCTTCGGGAATTGTTTCTCCGTCTAGCTGCTGAAAGCTAGTGATTTTTCCTCGGAGGGCATTGGTCTTGCCCATCGGAAAGTACTTGGCCAGAAATGCGTCTGCGCACGTCTGCCAGCGTCCTTCGAATGATGCCTTGTTGGCGTAAAACCACTCCTTTGCTTTCCCAAGCAAGGAGAATGGGAAGAGTTGAAGGCGGATGTTGTTGATCGGTGTGCCATTGGGGTTGATAGTACTGCACACCTCCAGAAAATTCCGAAGGTGAGCGTTCGCATCCTCAATCGCCTTTCCGCAGAAAGGGCTGGCCTGAACCATGTTTACCAGGCCAGTCCTCAGCTCAAATGCACCTTCCTGTGCGTTAGACAATCCCGGGAAGTTGCTGCTTGACGGGGCTGAGAACTCACAGAGCGTCTTCTTAGCTTGAGCCATAATCTCTTGAGACTATGGGGCTGAAGAAAATGACGAATCTGATTCGGACTCAGAGTCGGATGATGACTCGAGTATATTGCTTGAGCTGAGTGAAATCTGAGGAGGTATGATTCTCTTTCGCACTACTCTTCCAATGCGATCTGGATTTGGATCAAAGTTTGATGGTAGGTTGAAACCAGTCATGCACTAGCCTGCAAAACACATCAAAAATAGACGAATGTTGCAGTGGTGAGGTCACTAAGGTTAGTGGTTTGGTAAATCTGTAAAGATAATCAAATGATTCAACAATAACTTTAGCCAATTGCTTCCCCGGCAACGGCGCCAGAAATGCTTGTTGGCAGTCCTTAGCGTCATGTTTTAGCAACGCTCAAGAGCGCATAGATATATGTCGTTGTATGCAAAATTAATTCTGCAAGCACACAGAATATATCTCGTTGTAGCACTTCACCTCGGGAGTTACCACAGGGTATCGTATTTATATTTCCGCAGGGAAGCAGATGATTAAAGTGTATTGAAGAATGAAATGATATATCTTGCCAGAAATATCAAGTCACAAACCCAGGGGCACAAACTCTAAGTTTGGGTGGATAATGGTCAAGTTAGTGACCGGATAGAAGGTCTGAAAGACCAGCGACACACGGAGCACCTATTTCTAAAGAAAAGGAAAGACGTTGGGAGAGACCGGACCTAGACTCTTTCTAACTCAGAGCAAAAGGCACTCTAGCCTTAGCCTAGACCCTAGCTTAGATACCGGGAACAGAGCTCGCTTCGACGGCTAGAACGGGAGAACCTCAAAACGGGGTGAGAGAGGGGGTTCTCCGGGCTCAGCACTACTGTTATGAATACACCCGAACGTGGTGGACTACGAAGGACGGACAGGGCTGTCACCACCTGCCGCCTACCACTGCAGTTCCGTGGGGTGCAACACACTTCCTAGTTAATCAACAAGCCAGACACCACGTCTGCACTCGATGATTAAGATTTCTCTTGAGGCCTGTCAAGAGAAATCCCCGTCTTCCCTAAGGCGTCTTACGGCCCGGTCAAGGCGAGCAAACCCGCGAGATAAAACCCGGTAGAGCTAAACTAAACTCTACACTAAAACTAACGGGGAAAAGGACTTTCCTCTAAAGAGAGCAAGATCTTTACTCTAAAAGAAGAGCAAGAAATAAATATAAAAGATAACTTAAGCTCTGAAATAAGAAAGTAATTATATAAATAACCTCTTCAAAAGAAGGAAAGGATACAAGAGCTTTACCAGAACTCCGAAGACTCCGAAGATCCGAGCTAAGTTCGACTCGACTCTACTCCCAACTCTAATCCTAATCTAAGAAATGAAAAAGATACTAGAGCTCCCTTCAAGTAAAGACTTGAGATATGTGGTGTGTGCCTTCCCAAGGTGAATGAGCTTCCTTTTATAGCCTCCAGGGGGTGGATGTCAGCGTCATTAGCACGCCAAGGGTCTGCTTAAGCTTCACGCGAAGGAGGAGACGTGGCGGCCATAGAGGAAGGCCGGTCGGCCTGGGCTAGGCCGGCCGGCCTGGCCCTGGTGCCACTTGGCACCGTCCTCTGCATGAACGGTCCTGATGCTCTCCCAAGGTCGGTAACGGTTGCGTTTAGTTGAAGCTTGTCCGAGAATCCTAGGATGTGGGCCCTTCAATCCATGTGCTTTCACCTCTAGGCCTTCCGGGTCCTTGGATCAAACTGACGTTGTTTGCACGGTGCTTGATCATCCTGGGCACTTGGCATGGCTTGTGGATCAATGACGTGGCCAGACCTGGCCAGGGGAGGCCGGTCGGCCTGGCTTAGGCCGGCCGGCCTGGCTCTATGCCAGGTTTGGCCCTTGTTTCTCCTGGTTCATCCTGCAAGCACAACTCATCCAAAACTTGTGGAATTTGTCAATAAAAATACTTTTATGCATGGAGTATGGTATGATCATCCTCATTTTACCGAAATGTTGACGGTCACTACGTGGTTATAATGGCCGTCAAAAGGGTCATCGTCCATGGTGCTAGAAGAAAGCTTGCGAACAGAGGGAGAGAAGGCCAAATAGTTGGCGTACCGGCTCCCATGTCCGACGACGCAGGCAGCGCCGGAGCTCGGCATATGAGGGCATCACCGGTGCCGAGGGAAACCTGAATGCTGCCGGCCTTCTACTTCCCTTGTGTGTGGGCGCCGATGGGTGTCCGGATGCTACAAGAAAGCTTGCGATGAATTCATGTGGACCAAGCTTGCTAGGTATGTAGCAGATGGCACATTGGTGTCCATAGTTAGGCACAAAGCTTTAGTGGATATCCTTGCTTGTTTGTAAGGATAAACATAAAGCTGGTGCAAATATCTTTGCTTGTTTGTAAGCGGTGGAAAAACCGCATCTCCTTGTGTATTCTGTCTTTACATCTGAATAAATGAAAGTGTTATTGTCTTGCCGAGTTAATAGGAAGAAGCCAGCATGTTCCCTGGAACGTGCTGAGTGAAATAGGGTGCCCAGTCCCCGAGTATACGAGGCTGGCCTGGTCTCTTGGACGCGCCGAGTGGAATGAGGCGCCCAGTCCCCGAGTATACGAGGCTGGCCTGGTCTCTTGGACGCGCCGAGTGCAATGAGGCACCCAGTCCTCGAGTATACGAGGCTGGCCTGGTCTCTTGGACGCACTGAGTGAAGTATGACGTAGTAACGTCGTCTCAGGCCGTTGGGCCCGCTGCCGTTAGATTTGCCTGTTGTGACGCTAACGGCCATGCCGCGGATTCCGTCCAATCGCGACGGCGCGGTTAGGGTTAAGGGTTGTGGTAAATAAAAGGGAATGCAGTTTTACCACAGCCGTCTTTTCCATTTTCGCATCAGCCGCCGCCACAATCCAAACATTTCCACCGCTGCCGTGCGCCACCGCGAATCACCAGTTCCCGCGCCTCGCCACCGTAGCCGGGGATCCGCGGCGTGAGTGAGTGAATGCGTGTGAAGAAGCTAGTCACTTTCCGAGCGAAGAGGATGGCCGGAGGTCGGAGGGAGCGCGATGCGGCAGCCGATGCTGCGGAGGAGGTCGTCGGCCCCAACACAGGGTAGGAGGACTTGGTGCCAGACCAGGAGGAGCACTGGTCGCCGTCACGTGTGACGGAGGCGCAGTTGAAGGCGATGGAGACGCGCGGCTTGATGGGCCCCAAGGAGCAGTTGCAATGGCGAGCGCCGGGAAAAGATCATCGGCCGTATGAGAACACCGGCGAGATTACGGTCTTTACGTCGTTCTTCGAGCGCGGGTTCGGAATCCCCACGGGCGACTTCTTCCGCGGGCTGCTGGAGTACTACAAGATCGAGGTGATCCATCTCAATACAACCTCGGTTTTGAGTATCGCGGTCTTTATCCATGTCTGTGAGGCGTATCTTGGAATTCCTCCGCACTTCAATCTGTGGAGGCGGCTGTATAAGCTTAAGCCAATTGGCGCTGGGCGGGGAGGCTCTGGGCCCCCAAAGGTTGTCGGAGGAGCCGGATTTGCGCTGCGATCCGGGATGAGCAAGGTGTACTTGGTGCTTGACTCCAATGATTCCAACAAAGGTTTGAACAAGGACTGGTTCTACATTGGCAACCACACGCCGGCCGTGCCGAGTCATACCAGACATGCCCCAGTGGTGCTGCCTTGCTGGGATCCCATGCTGGAGAATGAACTGATGGCTGAGACGGATGAGCTGCTGGCAATGCTCGCAAAACAAAAGGCGGTCGGGTTAACCGCAAGTGCAGTGATGTTGTCGTTCTGCCAGCGTTTGACCCAGCCGATAAAGGACCATGTTCACCCGGCATATGAGTACTGGGGGCCGACAGACCCGACTCGGGAGCAGGAACGAGTGGTGTCGAGGGAGGAAGCAAAAGAGAGGATCTCCCAATTCATGAAGGGGGCGATCAACAACCTGAAGGCGCCGAGTGCCTTTTCATTGAAAAATTCGCTGACCCGATGAGGTTTTGAACTTGGGTATATGTTTGTAGTTGTGTCGTATAATGAGATAACATGTTATGTGATGCAGGCTCTTCCTGCAAATTTTTTCTGTCTGGCCCCGTTGGCCATGCCACGGGACCGGGCGCAAAAGGTGATGGATGAAGACGCCGGGTCGTCTGCGGCAGCTCAAGTTCGTCAACCGCCGACTGACATGGACTGGGATCGGAGGAGCGGGATGGCGAGTCGGACGATGATGAGATTGGCGACGTGGGGGTTGTGGAGTCCGTGGCACCGCGGCGCACGCGACAGGCCACTCGGAAACAACCGGCCAGGAGGACGGTCGTCCCACTTGGGGGCGGTGAAATGGGATCGTCGTCAGCTGAGGCGGAAGGCGTGCCTCCAGGGCGGCACACGGCTGGGGACACGGATGCTGCCGTAGGTAACATGGCACAGCAACTGCCTCCTCCAGCGGTGCAGAGGTCACCGGCGCCGACGGCGGCGATAAAGCCTGTATGTCTAAAATTTCGGACCTTCAAGAGTGTGCGGTGAGTATCTTCTCTTATATTCCTTTATTTTGGCGATTGCGATGCAAGAAACCATACTTTTGACCTGTTTACAGGCCTGCTGACCAAACTCTTGGTGGTACGGCGGAGTTACAACCCGAGCTGGAAGGCCGGGTGCCAATGGATGAGCGGGCGCCCAAGCGCGCGCGCATTGAGGAGGAGAACAACCCGGCTCCTGGCGGGGGCAGTGGTGCATGTGGCACAGGGGCAAGGGGCAGTGCGGCGCCTGAGGCGGGCACAACGCCATTGTTGGCACTCCTTAGCCTAACTAAATCCACAAGCGCATAGAGTCCGATGTAGCCTTTCACCAGGGGAGCAAAAACCTGGATGTCAAATCCAAGGAACGGTAGATGCGACTAGTCTAGAACTTTCCTAACCGGACCCACCAGGGGAGGAAAGGGTAAAGGGTGTAGAGAGCATAACCTTAGTTAGCCACTTGTTACCCCAGACAACCTATCTTAATCTAACATGATCTGCTTCAACGGCTAGAACGGGAAGAACTCAGAACGGGATGAGAGAGGGGTTCTTCCGGGCTCAGCACTACTGTTATGAGTACACCCGAACGTGGTGGAGTACAAAGGGCGGACAGGGCTGTCACCACCTGCCGCCTACCACTGCAGTTCCGTGGGGTGCAACACAACCTGAGGTGACTAGCCAGCACAGGCACCATGCCTAAGCTTTCAGCCACTGACCTCCACCCAACGCGAAGGGCTATAGAGGAAACCCCAAACAAGAGTCGCTGTCACTCGCGCAGACTCAGGTACCCGCAGATCATAGATAGCCAAGATAAATTGCGGAAAGTAAAGAGTAAACTAGCGAGGTACTAAGGCAAGAGACCGAGGAACTTACTGAAGATATCTCTGAAGCTTTATTCCTCGGGGGCGGAACAATGTTGAGGGAAGGCCGAGATGACTCCCGAACTCCCTCTACATGCTTGGCTGTCACCCAAGCACTCACCCACTACTCTCTCTACTCTACTCTAAGATAATAGTGGACTACACCTTGAGCCTTCTCTTCTCTCCAATGGATGGTGTCTTGTGTGGAGGTGAAGGGCGCCTTTTATAGCCCTCCAGGGGTGAAATCCTGCTTAGAGGTGACGCCAACTACTTGCTTAGCTTCCACGCGAAAGAGGAAGCGTAGAGGCCACGGTGGGAGGCCGGCCGGCCTGCCGGCCTGGCCCTGGTGCCAAGTGGCACCGACTTTTGCAGGGACGGCCTGGATGATGTCCTAAAGTCGGTAGTTGTTGCGTTCGATTGAAGCTGTCCAAGAATCCTAAGTTGTGGGCCCTTCAATCCATGTTTATCCCACCCTAGGCCTTCCGGGTCCATTGATCAAACCGACATCAATTGCACGGCTCATGATCATCCTTGATACATTAGTAAACTTGTGGATCAACGCCGTGGCCAAAAGAGCCAGAAGGGGGCCGGTCGGCCTGGGCTAGGCCGGCCGGCCTGGCCCTGTGCCAGTTTGGCCTCCTGTTTTATCTATTTGTTCCTTCGCTCACAAATTGCACGAAACTTGTGGGACTCATTAGTATAAATGATATTAGCATGATTATCACTATATGAGCATGAAATTCGGAGAAATGTTAGCGGTAAAAGTCATGGATATCGACCGCCAATAGCCGTCCTCTTGAGCTAAGGAGGTCTTGGCTGGCAGCGGGCCATCGGCTAGGCGTTCCAATGACACGCCAGATGCGAACGCTCCTCATCGGCAGGCGGGTGGGGATAATGACAACGCCGTGGCTGGTCTTGGCGATCCTGACCTGGACATGCCGAGTTTAGAGGTTGTTAATGTGTCGGAAGGAGGCCGGGGGGCTTCAGAGTTGATGGCGTTGACGCAGTCCCTGAGCGTCGAGCTAGGGAGGTTACAGCAGGCCGGCAACCATGTCGTCGGCGTAGTCCAGGTATGACTACTGCTTCAGGTCGGTTCTGTTTGGCTACTAGGTCAGGTCTTCCATCTTTCCCCTTCTTCTCTGTTTTTTTTTTACTCGAGTAGGACCTCCCACTCATCTTTTTTTTCTTTTCTTTTTTTCAAGGGGATGAAGAGCTGCTTGAGAACCACTTTTGACGGACTTTTATTCTATGATGGACTTTATTGATGAAATGTGTACATGAATGACCAAGGTGCAAGGAAGAACATGCATGTCTCAGAAGGCATGATGTTTGATCAAGCTCAAAATGTAAAGATAGCTATGTGGAGTTTCAAAACTGTGTCATGCATGATATGACTCTGATGGGACTTGGCAAAGTTGAGCATGAATGAGAGTTGCCTCATTTTTTTTTTGTTTTTTTTCATTTTCAAAATGAAATTCTCCAAGACTTTGAATTAGAAAAGAACAAGCCTCTCATGTCATTGTATCGTAAGAGTCAATAAGCGAAAGATCAAGTGATCCTATCGTAAAGTCCAAAGGCACATAGGTACTTGCAAAGAAATAAAGCTTATGCACCTTTGATAAACATGTAGGATTTTCATCTCTTTCCAGGTGTTTCCTTCAAATTTTAATTGTCGTGAACTCATGCTCGCATTTGAATTAAAACCAAGAAAGGAAATGGAGAAAGGGTTTCAAACCTCCGTGCGTAGTTGAATCTCAGCAGATGGCTGCCATGTGGTTATTTGGGCACGGGTGAAGACTGCTCGTCGATGTGTTGCTCATCCTGTTTTCTGTGCACTTAGTGTAGAGTTAGAGCAGGGGTGTGGTTGGCACACAAGTGTGCACCAACCACCAAAAGCATGGCAGGAACAAAGCAACATTTTATTCAAAAGGGAAATATGGGGGTGCTGTTGGAAAATAAATATCGGGAAAACAAAATGAAAAGGGACATTGCAGCACCGAAACCTATACTAAGATAATGGCACATTTTAGGTCTCGCAATGACCATGGACTATGGTAGTAACTCGGATACTCATAGCAGTCCATAACTTTGAGTTCCGAGATGTCGGGCTCGAGGAATATTTTCAACTAAAAACATCCCTGTCATTGTCCTGGAGGAGAAATGTAAAGGAATTCTCCATCCTCCAATTCAGCCATTTGATTTCATCATTTGGACTCTGGCTGATTGGGGGTCTCTGTTTCACCTTTTTGTTCTCCTAATGGGAATAATGTTCTGTGTGCACAAAGTGTCTCGGGTGATTGCCCTTCCATCCCTTCTCCATGTCAGATTGTTCATGATATTCTGTTGATGTTTCTGATTGACTATCTGAAGATGGTACGGATTTGCGGCCCGGTGATTTACTTCCAATCCGCTATTGCACTTCTAAGGCTGGAGTGAGAGTCTCCATCTCCTTATCCACAACATGAAGTGCTTCAACTACTATGGACGTTTAGTCCATGATCACCAAGATGCTCGTCAGTCCTTTGACTCAATGAGCATCGTGGGCACCACAAAGACTCTTAGCGTGTGTGTGCTTGGTTGGTCAGGTGATCAGTCTGCCGAACCTTAGCACGAGGTTTATACGGAAGGAAACAAAAACTTCCGCAGCTCATTCTCTGTGAGAAGTGGAACCGACACTTAAGAATCTTGCGGGTCTCACATATGGGTTGCAGCGGTGGAGTAAACCAGTATGATATGAATCCCATTGGTTAAATCTGATAAGGTGAATGCATTCCCTTTCTCTAAGGGTGTTAATCCAAGTTTGTAAAGCTACCCTTGAGAGAGTATCATCTCATATGATTGAACTTGTATCCTTGGGAGATGATATGCCATGTATTTATTTGCTCTCTTCTTTTTTTTGAGTCGTGAAGCAAATTCATGAAGGAGCAAGAATCCAACGGATGAGTTGTGGCTTGTCGTCCTTCTTGGTCAGGTGATATCTTGGTGTAGCATGGTCCGTGTGCTAACACTTTGACATCGACCAAGTAGGGTCTGAACTTGTCATGGGTGATACCACTACAGACAGTTCCTTCTCCGTTGTTTTTCGAACTCTGGTCAATGCTTTTGATAATGATGATTTCTTGCATTGATCCAGCTCAGTCCCGATTGTATGGTTACTAGCGTTGCACATGATCTTGATAGGAAGAATCCAATCAGGAGGTTGTATGATGGGGGGGGGGGCCTTCTCAGCTGACACTTCTCCCAATTTGGGACAAGGTGGAGCCTTTGGGAATTCTCACGAACTCTATCCATATCCGCGAGGCATAAACCAAAGGTTGTCCATGGACTGAGACATCATCAAGGAATTCCTCCATGACATTCTCGACAAGGACAAAGGATGTCCTTGATAATGGGAGAGAAGGCTGATATCATACACTTCTGTTGGTGCATTGCATAGACCAAACAATAAAGACAGGTGGAGGTAGATGAAAATTGGCTAGTGCTTCACCACTTGAAGTGGGTGCTTACATGGGGTAAATAATACCCACATGCAGGTGTGCCTACCTCCCTCATCGCATCATTCAGCCAAAAGGCTGTTTGTCCGGATCAAGCGATACGATGGGTGTTGGGGTTGATCCCCGTCTAGTCTGTAGAGAATACCTAAAAATGGACCGATACTTCTCTAAGACTGTTGCAGCCTGCCGAGCCTCATTCTCTGTCAGTTTATCACTGATCATGACTGGTGTGCTACGATTGTCATGAAGAGGTAAATATCTCTATTCCAAGTGGAAGAGAGACATGTCTCAATCCAAGTGGCAGCAATCAACAACTCTAGTGGAGGAGGCTGTGGTTCTCCACCATGTCGAGCTTGACTGCCCGGTTCTGCCCCTAGGATTGGGTGAGCATCTGAAAAATATGCTCATTGGTTCTTCACGGGGTCTGTCTAGCCCTTTGCGATAATGATCGTGCAAGGCTGAACTCACTGATTATGCAAGGTTGATCAGGATGTTTTCTTTGTCAACTCTGAGCTATAGCTCGATCGTGACAAGATGCTCTATTGGCTGATCCAACAAGAAGATTTTGTCACCTTCGAGGATATCGAAGATGTGGAAATCAAGGATCATTATGCTGTGCACTTCAGGCACAACTCGGATAATTCCTTTGTTTTCCAACATCTGGCCGTTGATCCCTTTCAGGTGCTTACGAAAAATCATCGACAACTTCTTGTGTGTCAGTCCCCTCAATAGATGGAGGGCATTAAAGCTAGGGTCGACTAGCTTCTGCTTCCTCCATCATTCCTTGCTCGTAACCGCAGATAGACCCTTGGTCTGCGGTCGTGACTTTCGGAATGAATTACTCAGACCTTGAGCGTGCACACCTAACGTGGCAGATCCATAAGGGAATTCTCTTGGTCTGGGGGTTTTTGTTTGCTCACGTCGTGTGGTTGGAGGCGGTGGATCTAATGAAGAGTGAGGATTTGCTGTTTGGTTCATGGGGAAGTCGGTGGGAGGGTCAGAAAACTGATCCCAAGGATGAGCACTATGTCTCAATCTACCAACGTTCGTTGTATGAGCACCATACAAAACTTCTCCCAGGTTGCTCCAAGTAGCTCATCTCTGAGCTTTGGGGATGGGATTGTTGACGGCCATTATAACCTCGTAGTGACCGTCAACATTCCGGTAAAATGAGGATGATCATACCATATTCCATACATAAAAGTATTTTCACTGACAAATTCCACAAGTTTTGGATGAGTTGTGCTTGCAGGATGAACCAGGAGAAACAAGGGCCAAACCTGGCACAGAGCCAGGCCGGCCGGCCTAGGCCAGGCCGACCGGCCTCCCCTGGCCAAGTCTGGCCACGTCATTGATCCACAAGCCATGCCAAGTACCCAGGATGATCAAGCACCATGCAAACAACGTCGGTTTGATCCAAGGACCCGTAAGGCCTAGAGATGAAAGCACATGGATTGAAGGGCCCACATCCTAGGATTCTCGGACAGCTTCAACTAAACGCAACCGTTACCGACCTTGGGAGAGCATCAGGACCGTTCCTGCAGAGGGCGGTGCCAAGTGGCACCAGGGCCAGGCCGGCCGGCCTCCCTCTGTGGCCGCCACGTCTCCTCCTTCGCGTGAAGCTTAAGCAGAGCCTTGGCGTGCTAATGACGCTGACATCCACCCCCTGGAGGCTATAAAAGGAAGCTCATTCACCTTGGGAAGACACACACCACATATCTCAAGTCTTTACTTGAAGGGAGCTCTAGTACCTTTTTCATTTCTTAGATTAGGATTAGAGTTGGGAGTAGAGTCGAGTCGAGCTTAGCTCGGATCTTCGGAGTCTTCGGAGTTCTGGTAAAGCTCTTGTATCCTTTCCTTCTTTTGAAGAGTTTATTTATATAATTACTTTCTTATTTCAGAGCTTAAGTTATCTTTTATATTTCTCTCTTGCTCTTCTTTAAGAGTAAAGATCTTGCTCTCTTTAGAGCAAAGTCCTTTTCCCCTTTAGTATTAGTGTAGAGTTTAGTTTAGCTCTACCGGGTTTTATCTCGCGGGTTTGCTCGCCTTGACCGGGCCGTAAGACGCCTTAGAGAAGACGGGGATTTCTCTTGACAGGCCTCAAGAGAAATCTTAATCATCGAGTGCAGACGTGGTGTCTGGCTTGTTGATTAACTAGGAAGTGTGTTGCACCCCACGGTACAGCAGTGGTAGGCGGCAGGTGGTGACAGCCCTGTCCGTCCTTCGTAGTCCACCACGTTCGGGTGTATTCATAACAGTAGTGCTGAGCCCGGAGAACCCCCTCTCTCACCCCGTTCTGAGGTTCTCCCGTTCTAGCCGTCGAAGCGAGCTCTGTTCCCGGTATCTAAGCTAGGGTCTAGGCTAAGGCTAGAGTGCCTTTTGCTCTGAGTTAGAAAGAGTCTAGGTCCGGTCTCTCCCAACATCTTTCCTTTTCTCTAGAAATAGGTGCTCCGTGTGTCGCTGGTCTTTCAGACCTTCTATCCGGTCATTAACTTGACCATTATCCACCCAAACTTAGAGTTTGTGCCCCTAGGTTTGTGGCTTGATATTTCTGGCAAGATATATCATTTCATTCTTCAATACACTTTAACCATCTGCTTCCCTGCGGAAATATAAATACGATACCCTGGGGTAACTCCCGAGGTGAAGTGCTACAACGAGATATATTCTGTGCGCTTGCAGAATTAATTTTGCATACAACGACATATATCTACGCGCACTTGAGCGTTGCTAAAACGTGACGCTAAGGAGTGCCAACAAGCATTTCTGGCGCCGTTGCCGGGGAAGCAATTGGCTAAAGTTATTGTTGAATTATTTGATTATCTTTACAGATTTACCAAACCACTAACCTTAGTGAGCTCACCACTGCAACATTCGTCTATTTTTGATGTGTTTTGCAGGGTAGTGCATGACTGGTTTCAACCTACCATCAAACTTTGATCCAAATCCAGAACGCATTGGAAGAGTAGTGCGAAAGAGAATCGTACCCCCTCAGATTTCACTCAGCTCAAGCAATATACTCGAGTCGTCATCCGACTCTGAGTCCGAATCAGATTCGTCATTTTCTTCAGCCCCAGAGTCCCCAGAGATTATGGCTCAAGCTAAGAAGACGCTCCGTGAGTTCTCAACCCCGTCAAGCAGCAACTTCCCGGGACTGTCGAACGCACAGGAAGGTGCATTTGAGCTAAGAACTGGCCTGGTGAACATGGTTCAGGCCAGCCCTTTCTGCGGAAAGGCAATTGAGGATGCGAACGCTCACCTTCGGAATTTCCTGGAGGTGTGCAGTACTATCAACCCCAATGGCACACCGATCAACAACATCCGCCTTCAACTCTTCCCATTCTCCTTGCTTGGGAAAGCAAAGGAGTGGTTCTATGCAAACAAGGCATCATTCGATGGACGCTGGCAGACTTGCGCAGACGCATTTCTGGCCAAGTACTTTCCGGTGGGCAAAACCAATGCCCTCCGAGGAAAAATCACTAGCTTTCAGCAGCTAGACGGAGAAACAATTCCCGAAGCTTGGGAGCGACTGCAAGAGTACATTGCAGCCTGCCCCCACCATGGTGTGGAAGATTGGCTGATTACCCAGAACTTCTTCCACAGCCTGAGCCGACGATCGCAAGAGATGTTGGATGCAGCCGCGGGAGGAGCGTTCCTCTCGTTGGATGTAGACGCAGCAAATGCGCTCATCGAGAAAATATCCACTCATCAGAGCTGGATAGGAGAAAGACAAACTCCCCGCAAGGGAGTACATCAAATTGACTCCGTTGATATGCTGGCCGCTAAAATGGACCTTCTCTTGAAGAAGATGGAATCTCCTGGCAAGGAGATGAATCAGATCATGGAGGAGAGAATCACGTGTGAAACGTGTGGAGAAGCAGGACACTCGGGCGACACTTGCCCGATGACACAAGAGGAAGCCCATTTCATTGGAAATACCAACAATTCAGGCTTCCGTCCTCAACAAGGTTGGAATTCCAAGCCCAATTTCCCCTTCGGCCAACAACAAGGTAATGGCTCTAACAACGGTTTTCAACCGTCGCTAAAGGACATCTGGTATGGCCAAAAACAGATTACGATAGCATTAGCAATAAATTTCTTGCTAATGATAAAGTTATGGAGTCAATGGCCTCCCAGATAGAAGCTTTTAATTCTGTCATTAAGAACCAGCTGAGTTTCAACAAAATGATTGAAACTCAAGTAGCTCAGCTGGCTGCATCCTGCCCTAACCCAAATGCAGGGAAGTTGCCCGGGCAACCGGAGGTTCCTTTCAAGGAAAATGTTAGTGCGGTGACCACGCGGACTGGCAAGTCCACGCAGGACCCACACAATCCATAGGATGCAGGTACTCGACAGAAGGAAGCTAGCCAAACCGAGGTGGCCGCCGAAGAGGAAGATGACGAGGACACCACCCCTGTCTCAAAGGAGGAGAATGAGGCACCACAAGCCTCAAGCTACAGCTGAGATCCCACTTTCCTCCCGTTCCCAGAACGGAGGAGAAGACCCGTGGCCGACGAACAATTCGACAAGTTCGTCGAGGTAATCAAGAAGGTATACATCAACATACCATTACTTGATGCTTTGCAGGTCCCGACATACGCCAAGTACATCAAGGATATACTAGCAACAAACGGACTCTACCCACAAGGGGGACGGTACAGCTAATCGAGGAATGTAGCTCAGCTATACTCGGGCCCCACCTTAAGAAGAAAGATCCTGGCTGCCCCACAATATCATGCTCCATTGAAGGCCATGACTTCGACAACGCCCTATGTGACTTGGGGGCGAGCGTCAGCGTAATGCCCAAGGTAGTCTTTGACCACCTTAAACATATATCGCTTGTCTCTACACCCATGTGTTTGCAGCTAGCGGATCAATCGATCCGCTACCCCCATGGAGTCGCAGAAAATGTTCCGGTCAAGATCAGGGATTTCTTCATCCCTCTGGATTTCATCGTCCTGGATATGGAAGCCGGAGCAACGAACTCTCTCATCCTTGGGAGACCGTTCTTAAGCACTGCGAATGCAAACATTGACGTGGGACGTGGGACCATTCAACTGAGGATTAACGGAGGGACCGAGAGTTTCTCTTTCCGTCCTAAGGAGATCCCCCATCAAGTTAATATGGTCGAGGAAGTCATGCCCCGAAAGTCCAAGATACCGAGCGTAGAAACACTCATGAAAATGGTGGAAGCCTTCGCCGCCAAAGAAAAGAAGAGGTATGATCGCTATCATGCACGGCGAAGAATATCGAGAACCAAAGCGCTGGAGGAGCAAGCAAAGCGCGACAAGGAGGTTGAATCCATGTCCCGTCCAGTCCGAAAGGAATGGCGGGTAAAAGCAGTCCCGAACAAGGATTCGGAGAGTTCCGCTCAGGACGAAAAACTCGAGCCCTCGCCATAAGGTATATGGTACGTATCTTTGCATTGCATATAGAATAGGTTTTTCATTTCAATTCTTTTCATTCATCATAGCATGTTTAAATTTTCGAAGCTTGCATTTATATTTCAATTGTGCATTAGGAAGCATATTAAAAAAATATATATTTTGGCCAAACTTCAGGCCGGCCGGCCCCACCTAGGCCGGCCGGCCCCACTTGTCAATTCCACTGAACAGATCACAGCAAGCAAGGAACAACATCATGTGGGAGGACACGACACGAGAGGATGGAGGAAAATGGAAACAACTCCAGGCCGGCCGGCCTCCAAGCACCGTTGCTGTCCCATCCTCACCTACCAGAGCACTCAGCACAGGGCCGTGACCACCGACGCACGGGATGGGCACGACCGGCGCCATGTGCAGGCCGATCGGCCTGCCTCAGGCCGGCCAGCCTCCCCCTGCTGTGCCTCTATAAATACCAGTGCCCAGCTCTGAAGGAAGACGCCCCAAGCTCAGGTATGCGTGCATCCTGCTCAATTCCCTTCTCCCTCGCTTAAATTTCGAAATTCTCTAAGTAAGGTTAGAGTTCAAACCACAAGGAAATTCTGCTAAAATTCATTCTTGAATCCTTGTGAGAACAAACCCCTGCCGGTTGAACGAGAACGTTTGTGGTGGCTCTTACCCCACAAGAACGACTAACCGAGTTGTGGTGATTAATCTCCCACAAGAACGCCTAACATCTGACTTTCTAACCTTTGATTTCCTTCGGGTATTGTTAGGCTAATCTTTTGCAGGAATCATGTGGACTAAGGCACGTGGAGTCGTCACCAAGCTCACCTCGTCGAGCTCTCGCCGCTCTCGGGAATCCTCTACTTCCCGGGATACTATGTCGCTCGACTCAACTCGACACGACACAGAGTCCCATGAGGAGGAGGTACCGAGGAACAGGCTCCGCATCAGGATCATGACTCGGGTCGAGCACATCGTTGCTCGGACCGAAGACGAGAGAACGGTGCTGGACCAGCTCCAGGACCGCTACTTCACAAACGCCAAGTACTTCGACCCCATGCTGCTGATCAAGGCCGGTCTCGAAGGAGACATGGAACGGGCGTTCAACAATGCCGGATGGCAAAACTTCTACCCCGTCACGGAAACAGGTTCGCATTTTCTTACTATGGAATTTTTGATGAGTTTGAAAATCGAAGTTCGTCCCAACGAGACAAACATTTGCTTTCGATTTTTCAATGAGGATTTTGTTTTGACCCCGAAACAACTCAGTGAGGCTCTTGGTTTTAACAACAGATGCATCATTGATGCCAACCTGCTGGTGACTAACCACCGGTACAACCGTGCCGCATGGTGGGATAGCATCACAGGGGAGCCATCCTCGGGGAAAAATAGCATTACCGCTATTCACAACCCCACTCTTCGTTTCCTGGCGAAGTGGATCGCTATGGTGGTCCACCCGCGCGCTGATTTACATCTTTGTCTTTTGCCTGATTTAGAGTGCCTGTATGCCATGGTCAAGAAAATTCGCTTTTCTCCGGTCATGAGCATGCTTGAGAACTGGCAAAGGTTAGTCAGTGGCCGAGCCACAATTGACATAACCTCGCTAGTCACACGCATCGCCAGCCATGTTGGTGCTTTGCAGGGCGCTCAAGTCACCTTCCTTCCAACTACACAAGAATATCAGTACTGCATTGGTTTAGACCATTTCGTCCAGGGTCACTTGATGCGTGAGGGCCCTGGCAACACTCTTTTCATGTGCTATCCTGGTTTCATCGATGAAGTTGAGCTTCCATGCCCAGCTTTGTCGCTGAGATCAGTGAGAAGTCTAACCATGCAGCTCAGAAGGAGGGAACCCGCTCGCCACAGTGTTGCAGGCCCCGCAACACGTGGCAGGCGGGCCAGGCATGATGACGAAGCCGGAACTTCTACCGCGCCACAGCCCGAGTACCGCTACCAGCAGCAGCCCGAGTACGACTACTAGCAGAACCCCACGGCCAACATGAACTTTGAGGAAGCATTCGACTACCACCAAGGGACAGCAGGCTACGGCCCGCAGGTCGGACCATTCGCCTCCGCCAGGTATGATTACGAGAACCCGGTTTCCCGGGGGATCGCTGATCTGAATACCAGGATGGAGACGATGACGCTGCAACAACAGCAACTCAGAGATGCAGTTGCACACAACACTGATCTCACGCAGCAGAACTGGAGGATGACCACATCCATCCAGACCGACATGCACGGCTTCTTCAACTACATGCACTACGACCCCGACCAGTACTACCAGTGAGCTTCATCGAAGCTTGGGGGAGTCGCAGGTATGTCGAAAGCCGTCGCCTTTGCCTTGCTGTTTGCCTTGCCGTTGCCGTTTGCCTTGCCGTTGCCGTTTGCCTTACCGTTGCCTTGCCGTGCCATGATGAAATAAAATGCTAGATAAAATAAATAAAAAGAAAAAAATGAGAAAATAATAAAAACAAACAAAATAAAAGCTCCAAAAAGATGTCTTTATGTATGGAACTATGGTTGAGAACCTCTGGAATGATGAATGGTTGCTCTGTTTATGCCCTCTAAGTGCCTCGTACTTAATCCTTAACTCTTGAGTATTTGAGTTCGTTGGCATTTAAGGATCCGCCATGATAAAATTGTGGGAGCAAGAGCACTTGTTCATTGTTTAAGTTATTGTGAGTTTTGATATGGTTTGTTTCGAGGTATAACTGCATGCTTAGTAAGGAACCTCTCGGAAGTTTTTTATAAAATGTTACATGGTGAATCTTCCTCGATGGTTTAAATGTCCTATCCAGAGCCTAAACAGTTATACATTCGTTTAAACTACCATATGCTATCTTGAGTTGCTTTGAGTCTTGTCGAATGGTGAAGTCCGCTTGCAGAAGGTACTTAACATTTACCTGTCTTCCCATCCACCTCAGCCTCAAAATGTCCGACTAGTCAAAGTCCCGCTCCGGGGTTGACGTCCACCGTCGATGACATACACTCATCTCATCACAAAGCTCACCCCAAAAGGTCCTCAAATACTCCATACAAAGCTGAATCTCTCTCTGTTACCAATGTGAGAGAAGAGATGTATTCGAAAAAAAAATGGAGACAAATGCTCCATCTGAAAAAAAAAGAACATCTCAAAAATATGAGAGAGAGAAACAATAAGGAGTCCAAAGACCTTTGAGCATCACACCTTCTCCCTCTCCATCCAAACCCCATGAATTCCAAAGACCGGAATTTGACGAGTACCATCGCTCGCGGACCACTCTTCGACTCGACAACAGAAGTAACCAAGGTATGCCACTCTTACCCTACCTACAACTCCACTTCAGCCTTAGTGTAGGAAACATTGGTCAATCCCGACCAAGAGTGAGGATTAAACACCATGAGTGACTCGAGAGTACCATCGGGGAATGAAACAACCATCTTTTGAAAAAATTCATATCTCCGAGATGGAACCAGAAAAGTTGCAGGAAATACTTTAGAGATGACCGTTCAAGCTCTCAATAGCCCAGAACATGAATCAATGCAGCCCCACGTGGAACCATGGTATGAGTTCTCTTTTATGCCAACTTATTCAAATGATTTGTTGAGTTTTGGCTTAAGCACAGAGTACTTTAAGAGTATAAACATTGAAGCAACTCCTGACCTGCCGAACCTAGAGTTTTAGCCTTGCTCGAGGACGAGCAAGAGTCTAAGCTTGGGGGTGTGTTGACGGCCATTATAACCTCGTTGTGACCGTCAACATTCCGGTACAATGAGGATGATCATACCATATTCCATACATAAAAGTATTTTCACTGACAAATTCCACAAGTTTTGGATGAGTTGTGCTTGCAGGATGAACCAGGAGAAACAAGGGCCAAACCTGGCACAGAGCCAGGCCTGCCGGCCTCCCCTGGCCAAGTCTGGCTACGTCATTGATCCACAAGCCATGCCAAGTACCCAGGATGATCAAGCACCGTGCAAACAACGTCGGTTTGATCCAAGGACCCGGAAGGCCTAGAGATGAAAGCACATGGATTGAAGGGCCCACATCCTAGGATTCTCGGACAGCTTCAACTAAACGCAACCGTTACCGACCTTGGGAGAGCATCAGGACCGTTCCTGCAGAGGGCGGTGCCAAGTGGCACCAGGGCCAGGCCGGCCGGCCTAGCCCAGGCCGGCCGGCCTCCCTCTGTGGCCGCCACGTCTCCTCCTTCGCGTGAAGCTTAAGCAGAGCCTTGGCGTGCTAATGATGCTGACATCCAACCCCTGGAGGCTATAAAAGGAAGCTCATTCACCTTGGCAAGACACACACCACATATCTCAAGTCTTTACTTGAAGGGAGCTCTAGTACCTTTTTCATTTCTTAGATTAGGATTAGAGTTGGGAGTAGAGTCGAGTCGAGCTTAGCTCGGATCTTCGGAGTCTTCGGAGTTCTGGTAAAGCTCTTGTATCCTTTCCTTCTTTTGAAGAGTTTATTTATATAATTACTTTCTTATTTCAGATCTTAAGTTATATTTTATATTTCTCTCTTGCTCTTCTTTAAGAGTAAAGATCTTGCTCTCTTTAGAGCAAAGTCCTTTTCCCCTTTAGTATTAGTGTAGAGTTTAGTTTAGCTCTACCGGGTTTTATCTCGCGGGTTTGCTCGCCTTGACCGGGCCGTAAGACGCCTTAGGGAAGACGGGGATTTCTCTTGACAGGCCTCAAGAGAAATCTTAATCATCGAGTGCAGACGTGGTGTCTGGCTTGTTGATTAACTAGGAAGTGTGTTGCACCCCACGGTACAGCAGTGGTAGGCGGCAGGTGGTGACAGCCCTGTCCGTCCTTCGTAGTCCACCACGTTCGGGTGTATTCATAACAGTAGTGCTGAGCCCGGAGAACCCCCTCTCTCACCCCGTTCTGAGGTTCTCCCGGTATCTAAGCTAGGGTCTAGGCTAAGGCTAGAGTGCCTTTTGCTCTGAGTTAGAAAGAGTCTAGGTCCGGTCTCTCCCAACATCTTTCCTTTTCTCTAGAAATAGGTGCTCCGTGTGTCGCTGGTCTTTCAGACCTTCTATCCGGTCATTAACTTGACCATTATCCACCCAAACTTAGAGTTTGTGCCCCTAGGTTTGTGACTTGATATTTCTGGCAAGATATATCATTTCATTCTTCAATACACTTTAACCATCTGCTTCCCTGCGGAAATATAAATACGATACCCTGGGGTAACTCCCGAGGTGAAGTGCGACAACGAGATATATTCTGTGCGCTTGCAGAATTAATTTTGCATACAACGACATATATCTACGCGCTCTTGAGCGTTGCTAAAACGTGACGCTAAGGAGTGCCAACAGGGATAGACAAACAGACAAACTTCAACGTTCACTTTGATCCAATCTCCTCCAACTCCTCTTGCACTCCGATTGTACCAAAACTTTGCTTTCCCCGTCAGAGAAAAACAGGAAGAGTTCCGTCTTGGTTCATCCTAGGAATGTTAGGAGAGAATTTCTCCTCATCTATTGCAAGGAGTGTGAACAAATGATGGCAACGAGATTGGGGCGGATCTCGAAGCCATCAGATAACGGGGTGGAAGGATGGTGGCAATTCCAAACACTCACGAAATGGAACCGCCTGATAACTAGGAGAAAACTTCATGTGGTAGATGGTTATGGGGATAAAGTGTATGGCTAAAATAAATCCTACACTAGTGTTGCTACCGTTCCCCGGCAACGGCGCCAGAAAAGCTTGTTGGCACTCCTTAGCCTAACTACCGCAAGCGCACAGAGTCCGATGTAGCCTTTCACTAGGGGAGTAAAAACCTGGATGTCAAATCCAAGGAACGGTAGATGCGACTAGTCTAGAACTTTGCTAACCGGACCCACCAGGGGAGGAAAGGGTAAAGGGTGTAGAGAGCATAACCTTAGTTAGCCACTCGTTACCCCAGACATCCTATCTTAATCTAACATGATCTGCTTCGACGGCTAGAATGGGAAGAACTCAGAACGGGATGAGAGAGGGGTTCTTCCGGGCTCAGCACTACTGTTATGAGTACACCCGAACGTGGTGGAGTACAAAGGACGGACAGGGCTGTCACCACCTGCCGCCTACCACTGCAGTTCCGTGGGGTGCAACACAACCTGAGGTGACTAGCCAGCACAGGCACCATGCCTAAGCTTTCAGCCACTGACCTCCACCCAACGCGAAGGGCTATAGAGGAAACCCCAAACAAGAGTCGCTGTCACTCGCGCAGACTCAGGTACCCGCAGATCATAGATAGCCAAGATAAATTGCGGAAAGTAAAGAGTAAACTAGCGAGGTACTAAGGCAAGAGACCGAGGAACTTACTGAAGATGTCTCTGAAGCTTTATTCCTCGGGGGCGGAACAATGTTGAGGGAAGGCCGAGATGACTCCCGAACTCCCTCTACACGCTTGGCTGTCACCCAAGCACTAACCCACTACTCTCTCTACTCTACTCTAAGATAATAGTGGACTACATCTTGAGCCTTCTCTTCTCTCCAATGGATGGTGTCTTGTGTGGAGGTGAAGGGCGCCATTTATAGCCCTCCAGGGGTGAAATCCTGCTTAGGGGTGACGCCAACTACTTGCTTAGCTTCCACACGAAAGAGGAAGCGTAGAGGCCACGGTGGGAGGCCGGCCGGCCTGGTGTAGGCCGGCCGGCCTGGCCCTGGTGCCAAGTGGCACCGACTTTTGCAGGGACGGCCTGGATGATGTCCTAAAGTCGGTAGTTGTTGCTTTGGGTTGAAGCTGTCCAAGAATCCTAGGTTGTGGGCCCTTCAATCCATGTTTATCCCACCCTAGGCCTTCCGGGTCCATTGATCAAACCAACATCAATTGCACGGCTCATGATCATCCTTGATACATTAGTAAACTTGTGGATCAACGCCATGGCCAAAAGAGCCAGAAGGGGGCCGGTCGGCCTGGGCTAGGCCGGCCGGCCTGGCCCTGTGCCAGTTTGGCCTCCTGTTTTTCCTGTTTGTTCCTTCGCTCACAAATTGCACAAAACTTGTGGGACTCATTAGTATAAATGATATTAGCATGATTATCACTATATGAGCATGAAATCCGGAGAAATGTTGGCGGTAAAAGTTATGGATATCGACCGCCAACAGCCGTCCTCATGAGCTAAGGAGGTCTTGGCTGGCAGCGGGCCATCGGCTAGGCGTTCCAATGACACGCCAGATGCGAACGCTCCTCATCGGCAGGCGGGTGGGGATAATGACAACGCCGCGGCTAGTCTTGGCGATCCTGACCTGGACATGCCGAGTTTAGAGGCTGTTAATGGGTCGGAAGGAGGCCGGGGGGCTTCAGAGTTGATGGCGTTGACGCAGTCCCTGAGCATCGAGCTAGGGAGGTTACAGCAGGCCAGCAACCATGTCGTCGGCGCAGTCCAGGTATGACTACTGCTTCTGGTCGGTTCTGTTTGGCTATTAGGATGATGATCATGTGAGACTTGCGAATTGGCACAGAAGATGCTTGCTCATGCAAGCCGAGGTGTGGACATCGTCCTGGAGGTTGAGGACCCGGTGTGTCCGAGGACCGGTGGATGGTCGCTTCCTGGTGTGATGAGTGATTGACAACGTGGTGTGGATTGACGTTTCCCTTGGCTCAAGTATTGCAGGTGTAGAATGCGGCTTGGTTGCATTGGTGCAGGTGAAGAACAGGCGCGAAAGGTCTTAGCCATGGCGGCCTCCGAGGAGCGGAGAGACAAGTAGGCTTGGTTCGAGGGACCCGGTGGCCAGTGGATCAAGTGCGGTTCACATGCTGGCAAGAACGAGCAAGGGGACGTGGTTCCGGTGCGAGGTAGCGGCTCACAACCGAAGCTCGTACGCGGACGTAGAAGCCGGCGCAAGGTGGCGGCTAACAACCGAAGTTTGCGCGCGGGGTTTGGTGATTTGGCCACAAAATCATCGGTGGACGGTTTCCCTTGGTTTGGGCCTCAAAACCAAGGACCGAGGACTCGACGTGGCGAAGATGGGCCGTTGGGCTGCTGGGCTGTATGTACCCGGCAGTGCCGAGTTGGACAACTCGGCAGTGCCGAGTACATGCACCCGACTGGGCTGGCCCAAGAACGGCGTCGAGGAGCTTCGATCCGGAGGACACGCGGCGTGACTGCAAGGCTTGCGTCGGAGGGAAGCTAGCTTGCAGTGGAAGGTGCCCGAGCCGGAAAATATCTGAGATCAAAATGTCAAATTTGCCCCTGAGGGGTATGTATCACTTAGGGGTAGCTTAGTCTTTAGGACACCACCACTTGGACTACTAATAGGCCCCTTCAGGGCTGGTGGCTGTCATCTCTTTAGTTATCTTTTATTTGGCTTGTTTAGTTTTCCTCTTCCCTTCATCCCCTCCACCTAGAACTACTTCGAATCATTCCTAGTTTGTATAGGTGAATTCATGGTTATGTGATTGAGATTGTGCTGTTCATCTTTGTGCCATGATTTGATTTCCCGAGCTCCTTCTCCTTTTCTATTTTCGTGGGTATTTTGGAGCTATTTTTGGGGGATTTTCGTTCTTCTCTATCTAGGGCGTTTTCTCTCGGATTTCTTTGGGGGATTCACGTATGAGTGCCTTGTGCCTCTTTTGCTGGTGATCCTTTGCCCCCAAGCGCCGAGAATCGCTTCAGATTTGAGATTTTCGGGATGAACTTGATGTCATGGTGTTCATCACGAGATCTGAGTTTCCGGGAGTTGTACTGAGTTAGAGGCCGAGATCTTTTGGGAAAACACTCCACTGGAGGTCTAGATCATCTGACCAAAATCTCGCCTCAAGAGCTCAAGCCGTTTGGGAGATCCATCCTCGAGTTGACTTTGGGGCTGTGCTGTTTGCGTGTACCCGGCACTGCCGAGTTGTGAAAACCGGCACTGCCGAGTACATAGACTCGAGGGGTGCTTTTGTGCTGTGTGTATTCGGCAGTGCCGAGTTCTGAAAACCGGCAGTGCCGAGTACACACACCCAGTGGCTGTTTCGGTGAAGTTTTTGGATCGAGGATTCTTTCTGTGTTTCCGCTGCATGTTTCTTGTTCCTAGGGTCAGTAGCATCTCAGTTGCTGCGTGATCTTGGCAAGATTGTGTCACGAAGTCCGGAAGTGATTTTGGGGTGAAAGCCGAATTGATTTGAGAAGAAAATTTTATCGGCTCCCATTCACTCCCCCCTCTCTGGTCGCCGTTTCGGTCCTTCAATTGGTATCAGAGCCGGTTACGGGTCTTTGCGACTCTAACCAGTCTAAGATCCAAAGATGGCGTACCAAGATCGGGGTTCCGGGCCTCCGCACTTCGATGGGAAGAACTACCCGAACTGGGTTGCGCGTATGGGCGCTTTCTTGCGAGGCAAAGGAAAGTTGCTGTGGGATGTGACGAAAGATGAAAACTATGTCAATCCCACCAACTTAGATGCCCAGGATGCAAAGGATAGATTTGAGGCGAATGCCCGAGCTGTTGACTACTTGTTCCGTGCTTTGTCTGCCGAGGAGTTTGAGCGTGTTTTGGGCGAGGACCTAGCTAGCCAGATCTGGCAGAAGCTCAAGGTAGCCCACGGTGGTGATAGCCATGTCAAGGCTAGGCTTTTCTCGATGTACAGGAGGGAGTATGAGAACTTTGCTCATTTGCCTGGAGAGTCGGTTGATGCTTTGTTTCAGCGTTTCACTTCGATTGTCAACAACATGAAAGCCAACATTACCGTGCTCCCATACTCGGATCATGACCGAGCTATCAAGCTCCTGCAAGCACTTGATAGATCCGTGTGGGGTGCCAAGGTTGAGGCGATCATGGAGTCGGCAAACTATGAGACTCTTTCTGTTGATGAGCTTTTCTCGAAGTTGAAGTCTTCCTGAGGTTGACAGGCAGTTGCTTGCCAAGGCTAAGAGTCCGACTGATCCCCATAGTCTGGCTCTAGTCGGTGGCTCTGGATATGGACATGCTAACACTCCTAGACACTTTGCTTTGTCTTCTCTTGTGTCCCTTCCAGATGAAGAGTATGAGGTGCTGAGCGAGGAGGATCTCGCGTTGCTCACGAGGAGGTTCGAGCGGATGTACCAGAACCGCAAGGGTTCGAGGCGTGCGGGGAGTACGTGCTACAGGTGCGGGAAGATGGGCCACTTCATCGCCGAGTGCCCCGAGGAGGTCAAGAACGACTACAACCGCAAGCACCGCCCGCGAGACGACCACAAGCACCGTCCCAAGGACGAGTACCGCTCCAAGAACAAGAACAAGGACGAGAGAAGATCCAAGAACAAGCACGGTGGACACAAGAAGCACAGATCTCGAGCGATGGTGGCTGATGCGAGCGACATCGACACAAGCTCCACCAACACGTCGTCAAGCTCAAGCAGTGAAGATGAAGACCGCGGCCGCCGCAAGGAGAAGAAGAGCTTGAACCGCAACTTCAACGGCATCTCCTTCGCCGCCGTCGACTACTGCACCATGGCGCACGACTCCGTGAAGAGCAAGGACGACTCCGACTCCGACTCCGAGGATGAGGTATTGACAGATCCCACCTCTTTGCGTCAGGAGATTGCTAGGTTAGAGCAGTTGGTCGATAACCGCGATGATGTGCTTAGGAAGACCAACAAAGAGAAGAGGGAGTTTAGGTCTTTGCTAGGAGAGTCCAAGGATAGAGTGGCTGAGCTTGAGACCTTGCTTTCTGAGACTGGAAAGAAGGCCATGGAGTTTGAGTCTTTGCTTTGCGAGTCTAGGGAGAGAGCAGCTTCGCTTGAGTCTGAGATTGCTGTTTTGAAAGATGCTCCTCTTGTGTCTGATGAGGTAGAATGCTCGTTCTGTGATGTGCATATTGCTGATCTTGTTGTGCTCAAGGAAAAACACATGAACTGCTTAGATGAACTAGAGAGTGCTAGGGTTGAGCTTGCTGAGTTGAAGTCTAGGTCATCTTTGCTAGGTGCTTGTACTTCTTGTCCTGCTTTGCATGCTCAGTTGCTTGAATCACGCACCATGATTAGTTCACTTGAAGCACAACTTAAATCACCCATTGCGAATTCATGTTCTGCTTGTGATGTTGTTGCTTTGAAAAATGTTGAGTTAGAGCAGTGTGTGAATCGCTTGCAAGATGAGAACGATGAGCTGAGACAGTGTTTGGGTTGGTTGTCTGGTCGTGAGCCTCAGCTCAAGATGTTGATTGCGAGTTTCAAGAGAGCTGATGGTTGTGGGCTTGGTTCTGAGAAGGTTGGTGAGAGTAGTGGTGAGAGAGAGAGAGATCCAGAGAGCTCCACCGCAAACATTCCCACAAACCCACCAAAAACCATTCTCAAGAACACCTTTCACACCCAAACCAAACCACCTGCTGAACAAGCTTGACACCACTCCAGATCCTCCCAAGTTTCCACCTAAGTCAGAGAACTTTCAGAGGAGAGTGACCTTTGTGAGGAGTGGGGTTTACCAGCCGAGAGAGAGGGCACAGCCGAGAGAAACCCCAAAGCCAAAGCCAGTCCGCTTCCATTGTGAGCATTGTGGAAGGGATGGTCACCTTGAGGAGTTCTGTTGGAGGAAGAAGAGGGAGGTGAGAAGAGAGAAGGAGGTGGGGAACAGGGACAGGTACTACTCTTCTCGTAGTGTGCCTGTGTCTCGTTCACCCTGGCCGAGAGGCGACGCTGTTGTGCGTACAGTTCCTGTGGTTGCTAGTCGTGGTGTTCCTGCTGTTCGTGAGTTTGCTAGGCGGCCTCCGTTTCGCGGTCAGTTTGGTTCAGGGAGGTTCGACCGTAGCTTTGAGGCTAGGAGAGAGTCTAGGCCACGTTTTCCCCCGCGTGGTGCTAGAGGTCCGACGATGAGAGACGAGAGGGTGTCACGCGGTAGAGTCGATTTTGCTAACCCTTCTTTTGAGCAGATGGCCCGACACTGGTTTGACTCGTTCTGTGCTAACCCCAGTGTCGAGTCATTTGCTCATTCTCGTTCTCGGTTCTGATTGTGCAGGTGGGAGGCTTGGAGAACTTTTGGTTGATGGATTCTGGCTGCTCGAGACACATGACAGGTAATGGTAAGTGGTTCTCCAGTCTCACCCCGGTGGTGTCCAGGCAGTACATCACTTTCGGGGATAAGGGTAGAGGTAGAGTGTTGTCAGAGGGTGCTATTCAGGTGAGCGACACTTTCATGTTGAAGCGAGTTGCTCTTGTCAAGAACCTTGGTTTCAATTTGCTCTCAGTTTCTCAGCTTCTTGATGAGGGTTATGAGGTTCGCTTTAAGCGTGGTGATTCGAAAATTCTTGATTCTCGAGGTGACCTTGTGTGTATGATCATTCCTGAGGGACAGATTTTTCGTGCTGATTTTTCTCGATCTTTTGGTCCTTCACGTTGTTTGATCGCTGGTACTTCTTCTGAGCTTTGGAAGTGGCATAGGAGATTGGGTCATGTGAGCTTTGATTTACTCACACGCTTGAGTGCTCTTGACCTTATCCGAGGATTGCCCAAGCTCAAGTTCGAGAAAGATTTGGTTTGTGCACCTTGTAGGCATGGTAAAATGGTTGCTGCTTCTCACCCACCTTTGACAGATGTTATGACTGAGCGTCCAGGGGAGCTTTTGCACATGGATTTGGTTGGCCCCGCTCGAGTTCGTTCAGTTGGTGGGAAGTGGTATGTTCTTGTGGTTGTTGATGACTTCTCTCGGTATGCGTGGGTGTTCTTTCTGGCGTCGAAGGATGAGACTTTTGATTTTGTTCGAGATCTGATTTTGAGGTTGAAAAACGAGAGTAATGGTGGTGCCATGAGAGCTATTCGTAGCGACAATGGTACGGAATTTAAGAACACTCGTTTTGATGCCTTCTGTCGTGATCTTGGTCTTGAACATCAATACTCTTCGCCATATGTTGCTTGTCAGAATGGTGTTGTTGAGAGAAAGAATAGAACACTTTGTGAGATGGCTAGGACGATGCTAGATGAGCATAGGACTCCTAGGAAGTATTGGGCAGAAGCGGTGAACACAGCTTGCTATGTTTCGAATCGAATTTTCCTTCGTGCTTTCAAGAAGAAAACTTGCTATGAGCTTTTCCATGGTCGTTCCCCCCGTGTGAGTCACTTTCGGGTTTTTGGTTGCAAGTGTTTCATCTTGAAGAAAGGAAATTTGGACAAGTTTGAGTCTCGTTCGATGGATGGAATTTTTCTTGGTTATGCTAATCATTCTCGAGCATATCGTGTGCTCAATCTTGAAACTAACCAAATCATGGAGACTTGCGAAGTCACCTTCGACGAGACCATTCCGTGTAGCTCTTCTGCTTTTGAGTGTGCAGGTGATGATGACTTGGGACAGCCCATCTTTGAGGAAGAACAGCCTGATGATGAAGACGATGAGGAGATTCAGGCACCGTGTGGAGATCGTGTACCTTCTACTTCCACTACTACCACGACGTTCGACGACGGCCCTTCTGCTACACCTTCGTCGAGTCGCGCACCAGATCGAGTTCAAGTGGAAGCTGATGTTGAGGGGGAGGCAATCTCGAGGCGAGAAGCTCCCCGGCTGGTACAGAGGGATCATCCACCTTCGAAGATCATCGGGAACATGGATGAACGCACTACACGGTCGAGGTCACAGAACATCTCTCATTATGCTCATTCTGCTTTTGTCGCGTCTTTTGAGCCCAAAAATGTTGGACACGCTTTATCTGATTCCGATTGGGTCAATGCCATGCATGAAGAGCTAGAAAACTTTGAGAGAAATCAGGTGTGGAAGTTAGTAGAACCACCTCCAAATTGCCATCCCATAGGAACCAAGTGGGTGTTCAAGAACAAGAGGGATGAGAGTGGTGAGATTGTGAGAAACAAAGCGAGGTTGGTTGCTCAGGGGTTTTCGCAGCAGGAGGGGATAGATTATGAGGAGACATTTGCTCCTGTTGCCCGTTTGGAGGCAATTCGGATCCTTCTAGCATTTGCAGTTGCTAAAGGGTTCAAATTGTACCAGATGGATGTGAAGAGTGCCTTCTTGAATGGGGTGATCGAGGAAGAAGTGTATGTGAGGCAACCCCCGGGTTTTGAGAGTGAGAGATACCCACACCGAGTGTACAAACTCCACCGAGCTTATATGGCCTAAAGCAAGCACCCAGAGCGTGGTATGGTAGATTGAGAGGGTTCTTGCTTAGCAAGGGGTTTGTGATGGGGAAGGTTGATAAGACGCTCTTCTTGCTGAGAAATGGCAAAGATCTTTTAATCGTTCAGATTTACGTGGATGATATCATTTTTGGTGGCTCTTCTCATGATCTTGTTGCCAAGTTTGCAGACGATATGAGCAGGGAATTTGAGATGTCGATGATGGGAGAGTTGCAGTTCTTTCTCGGGCTGCAGATCAAGCAAACCAAGGATGGGACATTTGTGCACCAAAGCAAGTACACCAAGGACATTCTCAAGAAATTCGACATGAGCGACTCCAAGCCGATGACTACGCCGATGAGTACGACTACAGCTTTGGATGCGGATGAGGACGGAGAACCAGTGGACCAGAAGGAGTACCGGAGCATGATCGGCTCCCTCCTCTACTTGACGGCGACGAGGCCGGACATACAGTTCAGCGTGTGTCTGTGCGCTCGTTTTCAGGCTTCACCGAGGACTTCACATCGTCAGGCCGTCAAGAGGATTTTCAGGTATCTCAAGTTTACTCCTGAGCTGGGTCTTTGGTATTCTGCCGATTCCACTCTTGCACTTCATGGTTTTTCTGATGCGGATTTTGCTGGATGTCGTGTTGATCGCAAGTCTACTTCTGGTCAGTGTCAGTTTCTTGGCTCGTCTCTTGTGTCTTGGTCTTCTCGCAAGCAGTCTAGCGTAGCCCAATCCACCACTGAAGCCGAGTATGTTGCTGCTGCTAGCTGTTGTTCTCAGTTGCTTTGGATCACATACACCTTGAGAGACTTTGGCTTAGACATGTCCCATGTTCCACTTCTTTGTGATAGCACCAGTGCCATAAGCGTAGCCAAAAATCCCGTGCTTCATTCCAAAACCAAACACATAGAAGTGAGGTACCACTTTCTGAGAGATCATGTGGAGAAAGGAGATATTGAGCTTGCCCACGTTTCTACCCAAAACCAGCTTGCAGACATTTTCACTAAGCCACTTGACCAAGTCACCTTCACCCGCTTGCGAGGGGAACTTGGTGTGTGTGCGGCTTTCTGAGCTGAGTTTTGGAGGCTTCTCTTGTAGCATATGTATATTTGTGTACCATCTTTGTATCTTGATGTATATTTTTCTTGCTTTTGTATCTTGATTTCATCTTTTGTATCATATCTTAGGATGAGCTTCTCCTATATGCAGTGATTGGTACAACTTGCTACATTTTAGAGTTTAGGCAGGCTGGCTAGGGATTGATTGGATGGATGGCTATGCTCTTGATGGTCTTGATATATATTCTGTTGAGATAGCTTCTTTTCGAATTAAAATGACAAACTGAACTTAATTCCTACACCCATGAGTAAATGCCTTTGCATGTCTTGTTTGAGCCGAAATGGCTATATCTTGCTTAAGATCATGTTAGGGTGTGATATTCTTTTCAATTGGGTCAAAGACCTTTGTCATTGTAAATGGTTAGCCCATGCTTTATCTTGTGGAGGAGCATAAGCTTCTTTCTGTCGCAAAGACATTTCATGTACCATGCTTAACTTGAAAAACTTGAAAAATGAGATGTCTAGGCATGAAAGAAGAAAGTTGAGAAAAAGATATATTTGCAGAAAATTATGCTCATGTCTCTATGCTTTCACCATTGCACACACTTGCACACATGGGTGCTAAGCGGTTGCATGTTGTTTGCCGGAGAAGTCTCCCATCAGAAGTGAACACATGGCTCCGTGCTTTGACATGACATGAGGTAGAACTTGGGCGTTTATGATGATCTTTTGTCAAGAATGCTTGTCCTTTCGTGTTTTTGGTGAGATGAAGTTTATTTTTGCTTAAACAATCCATGGTTAGGACTTTGCTCATGCGGTGACTTTTTTGATAAAAATCCACAATTGGCTCATGGCTTTGTCAATTGGATATATGTCTTCACCTTCTTGATGGCAATGCCCGTGTGACATGATGAACTAGCTCGTATGCCTCTTCTCTAACTTGTAGCATTTTGTATTGCTCATTGTATATTTGAGAAGCTTGTAGTTGCATTTTTTGCATTTTTGCTGTGCTGCCTGTACATACTCGGCAATGCCGACTGGAGCAACTCGGCAGTGCCGGTTCTTGTGCTTATAGTTGCATTTTTGCATTTTCGTTGTGCTGGTTGTGTATACTCGGCAGTGCCGGTTTTCACAACTCGGCAGTGCCGAGTACACACAACTCAGCGTCGGTTCGTGCACGTTGGGTTTTTCTGACCTTGATTCATGCATTGTCAACAAGGGGGAGAATATCTTGAGCATTTCTAAAGAAGAGGGAAAATTTTCTGGAAAGATTTTGAAAGTTTGTGCAAGACTGCATTTTCTAAAAGAGAAGCACATGTGAGTCTTTCTTGAGTGTTTTTAGCACGCACAAGTTCACTTGTTCAGGGGGAGTTGCATCAATGCAGGGGGAGTGATTTGGAGATTTGTGACTTGGTTTGTGCCTTTGCTCTTTTGCCGATGGTGTTGAGCCCTTTCGCTTCTTCTTGAAGGGTCGGCGTTTCTGGAGCTTTCTCTTGCAGAGTGACTTTGTTCTCGGCTTGTTCTTGCTTTTAGTCACTTGCTTGAGTCTTGTTTTGATTTCTTTTATATTTTCTTTATCTCAACGATTACTATGTGTGTGTTGTCAATGCACTCATCAAGGGGGAGATTGAGGACCCGGTGTGTCCGAGGACCGGTGGATGGTCGCTTCCTGGTGTGATGAGTGATTGACAACGTGGTGTGGATTGACGTTTCCCTTGGCTCAAGTATTGCAGGTGTAGAATGCGGCTTGGTTGCATTGGTGCAGGTGAAGAACAGGCGCGAAAGGTCTTAGCCATGGCGGCCTCTGAGGAGCGGAGAGACAAGTAGGCTTGGTTCGAGGGACCCGGTGGCCAGTGGATCAAGTGCGGTTCACATGCTGGCAAGAACGAGCAAGGGGACGTGGTTCCGGTGCGAGGTAGCGGCTCACAACCGAAGCTCGTACGCGGACGTGAAGCCGGCGCAAGGTGGCGGCTAACAACCGAAGTTTGCGCGCGGGGTTTGGTGATTTGGCCACAAAATCATCGGTGGACGGTTTCCCTTGGTTTGGGCCTCAAAACCAAGGACCGAGGACTCGACGTGGCGAAGATGGGCCGTTGGGCTGCTGGGCTGTATGTACCCGGCAGTGCCGAGTTGGACAACTCGGCAGTGCCGAGTACATGCACCCGACTGGGCTGGCCCAAGAACGGCGTCGAGGAGCTTCGATCCGGAGGACACGCGGCGTGACTGCAAGGCTTGCGTCGGAGGGAAGCTAGCTTGCAGTGGAAGGTGCCCGAGCCGGAAAATATCTGAGATCAAAATGTCAAATTTGCCCCTGAGGGGTATGTATCACTTAGGGGTAGCTTAGTCTTTAGGACACCACCACTTGGACTACTAATAGGCCCCTTCAGGGCTGGTGGCTATCATCTCTTGAGTTATCTTTTATTTGGCTTGTTTAGTTTTCCTCTTCCTTTCATCCCCTCCACCTAGAACTACTTTGAATCATTCCTAGTTTGTATAGGTGAATTCATGGTTATGTGATTGAGATTGTGCTGTTCATCTTTGTGCCATGATTTGATTTCCCGAGCTCCTTCTCCCTTTTCTATTTTCGTGGGTATTTTTGGAGCTATTTTTGGGGGATTTTCGTTCTTCTCTATCTAGGGCGTTTTCTCTCGGATTTCTTTGGGGGATTCACGTATGAGTGCCTTGTGCCTCTTTTGCTGGTGATCCTTTGCCCCCAAGCGCCGAGAATCGCTTCAGATTTGAGATTTTCGAGATGAACTTGATGTCATGGTGTTCATCACGAGATCTGAGTTTCCGGGAGTTGTGCTGAGTTAGAGGCCGAGATCTCTTGGGAAAACACTCCACTGTAGGTCTAGATCATCTGACCGAAATCTCGCCTCAAGAGCTCAAGCCGTTTGGGATATCCATCCTCGAGTTGACTTTGGGGCTGTGCTGTTTGCGTGTACCCGGCACTGCCGAGTTGTGAAAACCGGCACTGCCGAGTACATAGACTCGAGGGGTGCTTTTGTGCTGTGTGTATTCGGCAGTGCCGAGTTCTGAAAACCGGCAGTGCCGAGTACACACACCCAGTGGCTGTTTCGGTGAAGTTTTTGGATCGAGGATTCTTTCTGTGTTTCCGCTGCATGTTTCTTGTTCCTAGGGTCAGTAGCATCTCAGTTGCTGCGTGATCTTGGCAAGATTGTGTCACGAAGTCCGGAAGTGATTTTGGGGTGAAAGCCGAATTGATTTGAGAAGAAAATTTTATCGGCTCCCATTCACTCCCCCCTCTCTGGTCGCCGTTTTGGTCCTTCAGAGGTGGAATCGCAGCTCGGTGAGCTGAAACGCCTGAGAGCCAAGGTTCAGACCATGGCTGGGGAGGCGCGGGCGGCCACGGCCAAGAAGGAGCGAGAGATCGAATCGACGGCCAAACTGAATCGTGAGCTCCAGGTTGACATGGAGCACTTCTTGACGGGTGAGTTACCATTGTTTGTGTGTAACTATCAGTTGAGCGTATCTGAACTGAGCTATGCCGGGTCATGAGCACAGATGCCGAGAAGAAAGAGAAAACCCTGAACGCGCAAGTCAGCAAGCTGACTAACAAGCAGTCGGCCCTTGAGGAAAAGCTCCGTCAGGCTGAGGAGGAGAGGCGGAAGGAGGCCGCCGAGCACCTGAACGTTGTTCAAGGTAAACTCATGTCCCAACTTGTGGAAGCATGTGTGAGCAGTCTTCTAACTGCACCCTGATCAGGTTTGCAAGCGGAGTTGACAGAGCTGCGCAGCGGTGCCAAGGAAAATGTCGCTGCATTGGTGCCCTTTGAGGAGTGCCCTAGTGCTTTGTCGGTGGTGGAGCGGCTCCGAGCGGCCCCATCCCGAGTCACTCGCCTCTTGAAGGAGACGGTGGTCAGCGTGGGGAGTCGGGTGCTTGCGGTCTTGAAGACGCAGTACCCAAGGCTGCCGGTGGAGCGGGTCCAAGAAGGTATGGCGGCAGACTTCCCCGAAGCAGACTTCGAGCCGTTAGTCGAGGGCTTAGTGCCAGTAGTGGAAGAAGTAGCCACCAAGTTAGGCCTGTAAACATAACAAAGTAGCATGGGTGTATCAGGTAGTTCTATGAACAGTAGGAACTTATTAAAATCTCTTTTGCTGTGGCAAAGGTGTGCTTTTTAAGCTTTTGTTCTGGGAAAACGTGCCCGCGTAAAACATCGTCAGATGTGGCGCCAACCGACTGGCCCCTTAAACCGCAAGTCGCCCCTTTTTGCCTGGCTAACCACTGCTCTCGTGGAGGACCGCTTACCGCTCTACGTTGCTCTGCGTGGAGTCTTACGTCGTAGGCGGCGCGCCGGGTGGGTACGGAACCCGGGGAGTTACGTTTAAGGTGGCTTAGCCGTGTTGGGTTAACCTGGCTCAGTCCACATGGGAGGTTATGTCATGTTAATTATCTTGACTCAGAGACATGTCCTTTGCAGAGTTTGTTTTTAGTAAAAAAAGGGAGACAAATGTCCGTTCTTGGGAAAGGGGATGAATTTTATTCATATCGAGAGAGGAGACAAAGGTACATAGCTGTGGTTGTCTAGGCGTAGAACTTCACGAGATGCTCAATGTTCCATGGGTGAGGAACTCCTTGTCCGTCTGCCCATTGGAGCCTGTAGGTGCCGGGTGAAATGACTTCAGTGACGATGAACGGCCCCTCCCATGGGGCAGACAGTTTATGCTGGTCCTTCGTGGTCTTTACTCGGCGCAGCGCTAGGTCGCCAACGTTGAGAGATCTCTCATGGACGTTTTTGTTGTGGTATCGCTTGATCTGCTGCTCGTGACGCGCATGCTGAATGACGGGTGCGAGACGATGTTCCTCGACACTGTCGAGGTCGAAACGCCGACTCACCTCGGCTTGTCCTTCTTCGTAGTACTGGATTCTAGGGGAGCCGTATGCGAGGTCAGCCGGGAGAATGGCCTCTGACCCGTAGACGAGGAGGAAAGGGTTGTACCCTATAGCTGGCTTTTTTGTGTTCGTAGACCCTAGATGATGTGCGGTTCCTCCACCGCCCATCGTCCAGCGTGCTGGTTAATGTCGTAGTATAAGTCCTTTTTGAGTCCTTCTTGAACCATGTCGTTGGCACGCTCGACCTGGCCATTGCACCTGGGGTGGCCTGAGGAAGAGTAGTACACGTCAATGCAGTTGTCTTGACAGTAGTCCCAGAAATCTTTTTCGGAGAACTGCGGGCCCAAAATCTGTGACGATGCGGTGGGGGATCCCAAAACGGTGGGTCAACTCTTCTATAAACTTTGTTGCTGTGGCAGACTTCGTGTCTTTGACTACCTTGTACTCGATCCACTTGGTGAACTTGTCTACCGCCACAAGGAGATGCTTGAATCCTCCTAGAGCTGTCTTGAAAGGTCCTACGGCATCCAGTCCCCACACGGCGAAAGGCCACGATGGGGGTATTGTTCTGAGCGCCTAGGCTGGCAGATGTTTCTGTTTTTGAAAGAACTGGCAGCCAGCTCACTTTTGAACGAGGTCCTTGGTGTTGGCCATGGCTATAGGCCAGTAGAAACCTGATCGGAATGCTTTGCCGACTAGGCTGCCGGCTGCTGCGTGGTTGCTGCATGAGCCCGAGTGGATTTCATGAAGGAGACTGATCCCCTCGCTTTGCGTATGCACTTCATGAGGATACCTGTGGAGGCTGCCTTGCAGTATAGTGCGTCGCCTATGACGACGTAGTTGGGTACTCGGCGGGCTAGGCGTTCATACTCAACTTTATCTTCGGGTACCTTGTTCTCAACGATCCAGGCGATGAACGAAGCCCTCTAGTTAGCTTTAATGGTCAGGACGTCATTGCCGACCAACTGCGGCTCGTCAGGTGCCTCTGGCGCTGAGGATCCATCTTCTAACATCTTGATGGATGGGGCGCAGAGATCTTGTACAAAGATTCCGGCTGGAACGTTGGCTCTCTCAGAACCTAGCTCAGATAGGACATCTGCTGCCATGTTGTCGTCTCTGACGACGTGGTGGACTTCTAGCCCGTAGAAGTGGGCTTCCAGTTTGCGCACCTCGGCATAATACATGCTCATCATTTCCTTCGTGGTGTCCCAATTGTTGTAGACTTGCTCGACGACCAACTTGGAGTCGCCGTAACAGAGGAGTCGTTTGATGCCGAGGCTGATCGCAATTCTGAGGCCGTGAATCAAGGCCTCGTAGTCGGCGCCATTGTTGGATGCCTTGTAATGGATCTGGAGTACGTATTTCAGCTGTTGGCCGTCTGGGGCGATGAATAGGATGCCTGTTCCGGCGCCTTCGAGGTTGAGCGCTCCGTCGAAGTACATCGTCCAATGTTCTGGCGGTTCCTTGGGTGCGGGTGGTTGAATCTCTGTCCACTCGGCCACGAAGTCGGCTAGGAGCTGTGACTTGATGGAGGTTCATGGGGGCGAACTGGAGGTCGAACGCGCCGAGCTCCACCGCCCATTTTACGATGCGATTGTCGACGTCACGGTTGTGCAGGATGGCGCCGAGTGGAAAATTAGACACACTCGTAATTGTGTGGGCTTGGAAGTAGTGCTTGAGCTTACGTGAAGTCAAGAATATTGCGTATAGCAATTTTTCGGATGAGGGTACCGTGTTTTGGAGTCGGCCGGTACTTCACTGACGTAGTATATGGGCCGTTGTACCTTGTAAGCGTGTCCCGGCTCCTGCCTCTCGGCGACGAGTACCGTGCTGACCACATGGGTTGTAGTGGCTATGTAGAGGAGCAACGGTTCCTGGGGAGCCGGCCCGACCAGAACCGGTGGCGTGACCAGGAAATCTTTTAGGTCGGCCAAGGCTTGCTCGGCTTCCTGGGGCCATTCGAACTGATCAGCTTTTTTCAGTAGTTTGAAGAAAGGCATGCCTCGCTCGCCAAGTTTGTTGATGAACCTGCTGAATGCCGCCATCATGCCTGTGAGTTTCATGACATCTTTTTTGCAGGCCGGCGGTAGGAGCTGTCGTATGGCGTTGATTTTCACCGGATTTGCTTCTATACCTCGTTGGCCGACCAAGAACCCTAGGAGCTTGCCTGAGGGTACTCTGAAGACACACTTGGTCAGGTTGAGCTTCCACCGGTAGCGCCGGAGGTTATTGGATGTTTCCTCTAGGTCGGTGGCTAGATTATCAGCGTCGTAGGTCTTGACCACGATGTCATCAACGTAGCCTCAGCGTTGTGACCTATTAGATCGCTGAGGCAGCTCTGGATGGCTTTTTGATACGTGGTGCCTGCATTTTTTAGCCCAAAAGTCATTGACTTGTAGCAATACATGCCATAGGGCGTGATGAAGGTTGTTTTGTCCTGATCGGATTCTTTCATCGAGATCTGGTGGTATCCAGAATAGCAATCGAGGAAGCAGAGGAGTACGCAGCCAGAAGTGGAGTCGACAACTTGGTCGATCCGCGGAAGAGGGAAGGGGTCTTTAGGGCAGTAACGCTTGAGATTGGTATAATCAATGCACATTCTCCATTCACCGGTTTTCTTTTTGACAAGTACAGGATTTGCAAGCCACTCTGGGTGCTTACATTCTCTAATGAATCCGGTGGCTGAGAGTTTATTAATCTCTACCCTAATGGCCGGCTTGACGCAACTTCTGCTTCACCGGCTTGGCGGCTGGGACTAGATCCAAGGAGTGCTCAGCCTTCTCCCTCGGGACCCCTGGCATATCTGATGGTTTCCATGCGAAGATGTCCCAGTTGGCCCGGAGGAAGGAGGTGAGCGCGTCTTCCTATTTAGGAGTAAGGTTGGACCCTATAAGGGCCATCTTCCTTGGGTCGTTGAGGCCGAGCCCGACTTCCTTTGGCGCGTCAGCTGGTTCTAGCGTGGTGGTCGTGGGCGATGCTTCTGGAATCTCCATTGGGTCGGCGGCTGTCTTGGTCACGGCGGCTACCATGAGCTCGCTGTTGCCGACTTGCTGGGACAGCTCGGCAAGCCAGATTGCTTCGCTGTCACACTCGTAGGATATCTTCACATCACCCCAGATGGCGAGGACCCCTTTAGGAGCCGGCATCTTTAGGACGAGGTAGGTGTGGTTGGCTATGGCCATGAAGCGGGCTAGCATGGGCCTGCCAAAGATGGCGTGGTACGAACTCTTGAAGTCGACCACCTCGAAGTGGATGTGCTCCGTTCGATAGTTGTCAGCCGTGCCAAAGGTGACTGGCAGGGTGACACGGCCGACAGGATATGAGGTCTTGCCGGGTACTATCCTGAAGAAAGGTTCTGTGGCTTCCTGAAGCCTGTTGTAGTTGAAGCCTATGTTGTTCAGTGTGGCTGTAAAGATAAGGTTGAGGGCGCTGCCCCCATCCACCAGCACCTTGGCGAGTAGGACTCGATCCACTACCGGGGCGACCACCAAGGGGTAGGAGCCGGGTTCTGGGAGGTGGATCCAGTGATCGTGGCGGCTGAAAGTGATCGGTAGTTCTGACCACTGGAGGTATTGAATTGGCCGAGTGGAAATGAGATTGACTTCTCGAGTTTGAAGCGTCTGTCGGCTCTTGGTCTTACTAGGTCCGCCAATGATGACCTGTACTTCCTGGTCGGCAGGCTGGAACTCGCTGTTAGGGTTGCCTTGGGGGCGGCTCTTCGCGGGGCTCCTCACGCTGCCTCTCATCGTCATGATGACGATCGTCGTGTCGTCTTGGTCGGTTGTATGGGCGGTCGTTGCGCCTATAGTCGTCACGCCTGTGGTCGTCCCACCTGTAGTCGTTTCGGTTGTAGTAGTCTCATCGGCCATTATATGGTCGGGCGTTGTTGTTGTAACGTGGCCTCGCCTGTGTGCACTGCTTCTTTGGTGGAGGGATGGCGCCGAGCTCCTGTAGGAGGTTACGACATTCGCGGAGAGTGTTCGTGGCATTTTTGTGGAAGGGGCAGAAGTCGTTGAGGGTGTCGTGGAACTACTCCGGCAAGAAACGAGAGGCTGCCTTCTCTTGTCCTTCTGCTACTGCTACCACTGGTTCGGGGCCCTGCCTTCTTACCCTGGCCGACTCATGCTTCCTGGCGTGTTCGGGGCGGTCGTCTTCATCGGCAAGCTTGCCCTTGTTCTTGAATTGGGCCCGTTTAGCTTCGTCGGTGCGCGCCTCAAGGTTGATGACGTCCATGAGTTTCCCCATGTCGGTGGGGTCAATCTTGAAGAGGGTACGAAAAAGCCCTGGCTGTGCAAGCCCGCGACGAAAGGCGTCTATCACCTTCCGATCTGTGACGTCCGTAAGCTTGTTACAGCTAGCGAAGAAGCGGTTGGCGTAGTCTCTGAGATTTTCAGCCTTCTTTTGCTTGACATTGTCAAGGTCATAGCGCAAACCAGCGGGTGTGTAGCTGGCTTGGTAGTTTTTGGAGAACACTGCTCAAAGATCTTGCCAGCTGTCGATGGAATTGCGTGGCAAGCCCTCAAACCAGAGCTGGGCCTCTGGCCCGAGCATTACTGAGAAGTAAGCGGCTGCCTGGTCATTGGATCCGTGGGCCACTCGAACGGCTGTGTGGTACTGCCTGAGCCACAACTTTGGGTCGGATCGCCCGTTGTACTTCTCCACCTGGGTAGGCTTAAAACCATCAGGGTAGACGACGGCGCGTAGTCGTGGCATGAAGGCGACGAAGCCGTCATAGTTGTCATCATCGCCTTGGATTCTTTCGTAGCGCGGGAGCCGACCGGCTTCGATTCTGAGTCGGACGTGATCTACGTGCCTTGGTTCTGGATTTGGTCTGTTGGCGTCTCGTGGAGCGCCGAACTCTTGGTCGTAGCGATCACGCTCCATGAGCTCATTGAAGGCACGTCGTTCCTCTTCTCCGATGCGGGGGGCGTAGTCCTCGTCGTACCGAGCGCGCCGTGCTAGTTCTGCCACATTGCGTGCGGCATGGCGGTCTTAAAGGCCGGGTCGAAGATCGCGGCCAGGTTGTTCGAGCCGGCCGCGGAGATCTCCTGCGACCGATCGGTTTCGGTCTGCTCGCCGATCACCCGGCTGGCGAGGTTGTTCTTGTGGGTCGCGCCTGTTGCGAGGGTTGTGTCCGTCGCCGTGCTCGTTATCTTCTGCCTCGGGATTGGGTTGGTCAACCTCTTCGTTGATTGCTTGGAGCCGGGGCTCTTCCTGTCGGCGTCTGTGCTGACCTGACCGGCTGTGGCCCGATCGGTTGCTGTCGGCCCTGCCAGAGTACCCGCGTTCGGATTGATACGATCTCTCGACTTGCTCCTGAGCAGCCTCGAGTCGTTCCATTGCACGGCGGATCGCCGGGTTGTCGTCGACATGCGCTAGTTTCGCTAGGGCGGCGGCTACATTAGCTTGGGGGGTTCTATACGCCCTCCGGAAGTTGGCTTCAAGGTTCCTGGGTGCGATGCGTGCATCACGGCCCCTGCGGCGATCGTACCGACCGCTGTTGCGTCGGTCGCACTCGTCAGCGAGACTGTCGTAGCGCTGATCGTTATCAGCGTCACCATGACATTGATTATTGTCGGCTGCATTGTCATTGACAACGTCGCTTACTGGGGGCTGCCGCCTTGGGGGAACGTCGGCGACAGTGGCTGGGAGTGCGGCGGCTACTGCTTGAGCGTCCCGTGCGCACTGGCGCGCCTTCTCCTGGTTGCGCTGCCTTCTGTGGTCCCCCATGGAGTCGGTCTCACCATCCTGGGTGGACTTGTCTTCAGAAACGAATACTTCTCGCCATGGAGAAGTACCATAGCTTTCCACTGCAGCCTGGTCCGCTGCCACCGATGGAAGGGTGGGGGTCGCGACCTGAAACTCACCACCGTCTGGAAACTGGGTGGGTTGGGCTGGGTTTTCAGATGAGGCCTGTGCCGGTGATCGGCGCAAGCTATCTGAGTACGTGGCGGCGGCATTCTTCAAGCCGAGCGGGAGCCGAGCAGCTGTCCCTCGGAGGGCCTCCTCCGACATGGCGATGCAGTCAGAGAGGGTGTCGTGGATGCGATCCAGCCCGGCGACGATCTCGTCGGGTGATGGAAGCTTGCGCCGAGGCAACAGGCCCGAGACCTTGTCTTGTAAGGCCAGCACGCCGGGGCGGTGGAACAGTGGGATGACGATCCGAGCTCGCGCCTCCGAGACCTCTTCGTCGGATCCGATCGGATCGGGGAGCACGTCGAGGGCCGAGTCGGACGCGACGTTGCCGGCCGAGCCAGGGTCGACGGCGTCGCAGCTGTGGATCTCTGCGAAGAAGCTGATCCCTTCGAGGTGCTGAGGAATCCCCTCGAGGGTTTCAGGGAAGATTACACCGCGGAAGGGAGCTACCATCGAGCTAGCTATGGATGCCCTGCAATCTCCCCTACCTGGCGAGGCAACTGTCGGACTCTAGGACCGGCAATCCACCTAGGGGGTACCCAGGTGGTAGATTTATTGGCAAGGGTGATCGCAAGGCTAGGGAGCTCAAGGTAACACAAGAGACGCAAGGTTTATACAGGTTCAGGCGGCCAAACGGCACAAACCCTACGTCCTGTGTTCGGTGGTGTCTTCTATTGATGATCTCGTCGAAGCTCTTGAGCAATGGCGAGATGGGAGTGATTACAATGGGGGAGAGTAGACGCGAAGTCCTATGTTCCATATCCCACGGAGGGATGACCTAGGCCGCCTTATATAGGGTGACGGCCTAGGGTTACAAGTCGGTTAAGATCTAATCATATCGGTTTACAATCTAGAAGGCAATCCGAGTCGGTGGCAGTGCAATCTCCAAGATATCCGGGCACAATCTGCCAGTTAGGTTGCACGCATCTCGCGGGATCCCATTGTCACCCCGCACACCTTGCGGGCTAAGTCTTCGTAGTCTTGTGCGCCAAGCTTGGGCTGTCTTGTGGGCCCGGCCATGAGTTGGCCCACATCGCTGTCAGACGTGGGCCCAGGCCTAGTGTTATTCTGGTCCGTGAGGGCCCCCCAGGTTCCAATATCCCACATTGAGGAGGAACGTTGCGCAGCTTTATTGAATTCCACTCGATATCTCCAGGGAGTCCGGCGCTATCATGACAGGAACGTCCAAGAGCGATCGTTCAACATTGGCGACTTGGTATTGCGCAGAATTCAAAAGACCACGGGTATGCACAAGCTTATGTCTCGCTGGGAAGGACCTTTCATCATGCACAAGGTGACAGGACCTGGGTCATATCGATTGAAGAACAGCGAAGGAGTCGAAGAGAGAGACTCGTGGAATATTGAGCATCTCCACAAGTTCTATGCTTAGGGTTTTTTCCCTGAGTTCATCAAGAGTCTGTAAATACACTGAAGATCTATGATTGAGTTATCAACAAAGTGCAGTTTGTGTTCTCAGTATCTGATCTTTGATCTTTCGGCTTCATTAATGCTTTAGTTGTCTTATAAGACTACTCTAGCCCATCATATTTCCGGAGTTCCTTTTGATACTTGTTGTTACAACAGTATACATAAAGTCAAAATCCGAAGAGTAGCTAATACGACTACTTCACCAGATCCCTGCATACTTAGTTTTAACTAAGACCAGGCTGAGCACCTGTAGAGGCCAGCTAGCCTTAGAAAGCATTACCTATGGGTATACACAATATTCCAAGATTGATACTTCCGAGTACATTAAAATCTTGCAGATACAATAAATACAAATCTCTGAGTACTTATTTGAAAGTATTCTAGAGTCTACTTCATGAAACGAGTAGTGAATTCAAATCTCTGAGTACTTTTCTAAAAGTATTCTAGAGTCTACTTTGCGAAACGAGTAGTAATTTGAAATCTTTGAGTACCAATTTAAAAGTATTTCGAAGTCTACTTTGCAAAACGAGTAGTAATTCCAAGGCACAAGTATGCTAGAATCACAACAAGCAGTCATAAATCAAACATACTGCGCATATATATATATATATATATATATATATATATATATATATATATATATATAAATAACTACAGTTATATTGTACACATGCGGTAACACCCTAGAATTTAGAAAGCATTTAAAAAGGAATTTAAGAATATTTTTAATATCAAAAACTAGAATTGCTTTAATAGGACAATGCACTAGAAAATATAATGCATTCGATTATTTTTGAAACCAACCATGTGCATATGTTTGCTCCAACTTTAGAATGATCCTAAACCCTAAGTCCTAGCCAAAAAACTCAAAGTAGATTTGAAAAGGAAGTCAAATTCAAATTCAAACCCAAAATAGAAAAGAAAAGGGAAACAGAAAATAGAAAAGGAGAAAAACTCGCCCTGGGCCGAAACCCACCGGCCGGCCCAGTTCCCCCCCCCCCCCCCTCCCCCCTCCCCCCGCGCTCGCCCCGCGGCCCACCTCGCCCGGCTAGCCCAGCTCCGCGTCCCCCTCCCAAAGTCGGATCCCCCTCCCTCGCACGCGGCCGCGGCCGCGGCCCGACCCACGGGTGACGTCATGCCGACGTCACCGTTCTTCCCCCCCCCCCCCCCCTCTTCTTCCTCTCGCCGCCGCGCCCATCCCGCCGCCACGGCTGCCCGATCCGCCTCCACCGGCGGAGATCGAGCCTAGGGGGACACGCACGCCGCGTGTCGTCTCCACGGCCTTCCACCGCGATACGAGTGCGGTGCCGACCGCGCTCCGTGGCTCCGAGTGACGCTCGCCGCCGGGGGGCACGCGTCGCCACCCTGCATGCCGGCGCGCCACGGTGAGTTTCCCCGTGCCGCTGCTTCACCGCTGCTCCTCTTTTCCTCCACCTGCACCGCCGGCCAAACACCGCCGGACCCCATGCGCCGCCGCGCTCCGGCGATCCGCTGGGGAGTCCTGGCCGGTCGCCGTCACGCCTAAGCGTGCCGCCGCACTCCACACACCGCCGGCTACACCTCCACCACCCTGCACAACCCCAAAATTCCCTCCCCACGCCTTTCCCCTTTTGCGCCGCCAGCCGCTCGAACTCCGGCGAGCTCAAGCCGCCGTGGCGAGCCTCGCCGCTGCACCAGAGCATGCCCAACCACGCCGCTGTACTACCCCCTTCCCCCTGCGCCAACCCCCAGCTTCTGCCGTGGCTCAGCATTGCCGGAGCGCCGAACACCGGCGAGGCGCCGTGCCTCCGCCGCCGCGTGCCACCATGCGCGGCCGCACCAGGCCAGCTGGCGCTGGTGTGGCGCCTGCGTGGCTGCCACGCACACCGCGGGCCCACAGGCCAGCGGCACAGCCCGCCACCGCTGCCGCCACCTCCCACTCTCCCCTTTCCCTACACCCGGTCCTCGTGGACCGCAGACTCAAGGGGTCGCTGGTCCACAGAACAGTAACCAGCGCGGACCCCGCCCTCACGGGCCCGCGTGTCTGTCTCTTTCCCCTGGGTTTTTGCTAGGTGCACCCGGCCAAGTGCACACAGAAAGTTATTTCACCACCTTAGAACTTTCTAAAAATTCCCAAAAATTCACCAAAAATCCTACAATTATTTGTAAGCCTAGAAATATCTTTCTTTCTCAAAATTCTTAACCACAACCTCTAGAATAATTTATCTTCCCTTCTAGGATTAAATCTATTTAATAGTACAACTACACTTTTACCCAATGATTGGTGTATTGATCTGTGTAACTAACTCGCAGACTCTGACCCCGAGAACAACGCCGAAGACCTGGACTACGAAAAGGAAGTAGGGGACGATCCCGACGCTGGACAAGGCAAGTTCCACCAACAATAATAATTATGGAAAAACCTACTGTATGTGATGATGATTAATCTTGGAAACTGGCACTCAATATTGCACTGTTTTACTTTAGACCGAGGAGTGGAAGGAAGATCCCAAGGAGGGGATTCTGTCCTAAGATCCACTTTGGGTCGCCACTAAGGACCGGTTCGCGGGAGAATCTTTCCATTGCCTAGTATAGTTCCGCATGTCAAAAAAGCACAGCCTTCGGGAGTGCTTATTTATGTGAGGCCTTGATCCACACCCCACTAGCCAACCTTAGTAAACCGTCCCAAGGGGCCACGGCAACGGGTATGCTGGAGACAGCCCCAGACAAAGGGCTGAGACTGGTCGGCACGGGTCGCATGTGACAGGGCTGGTAGAGCCCATGGGCGATGCACGCCCATTTATATGATGCATCCATACCTGGGTTTAATGTCCTTCTGGGGACGTATATGCGATACCTGTTTAGGCCCCAGCAGTACCCGTGGACAGAACTAGGGTTGGGCTGTCTAGAGATAGACGCTGGTGGGAACGGGTCTCGTAGGGCAGTACCGCCTTTGTACACGGTACGGGCTGACCGAATGCGGGACAGAGAAGTACGACCTCTGCAGAGCGACAAATCTATCTGGATAGCCGTGACTCCAGCAAGAGTCCGATTGGTCAAAGTCCTCGTCGATTAAATCACTAAAATGAACTAGACCCGCGGACTTCCCTTACCGCAGGTAGATATACCTTTGTTCACTGATCGGGACTGGCAGGGATGCTATGCCCCTCCAGGACCAAACTTATTAATCTATTAAATTACTTTGGGACTTGCTGAGTACCCCTGTCAGGAGTGCTCACCCTTGCTTCCACTTCATACCAGAGGACTTCACAGAAGACGGAGCTGACGATGAAGTTCCAGAATGGTGACGAACTCCGCCACGACACTGAGGCTAGTTTTGTACTCTTTAAATAAAGCGGGGGCTTTGAGGCCCGCTTGTAAAACTTTGTGCAGACTTTAAATTGTACATTGATGTAAATTATCAATAAAAACTACAGATGATGGTTTTGATGCCCCTTGTGCGGAAATTACTTGCATTAGCATTACTCCAGGACTAATGCAGGCGCTTCGCGAGTCCCGTAACGCGGACACTCCCCACAGGTGTGGTATCAGAGCCAGCTGGACCTTAGTGCCCTATAAGGTGGCCTAAAAAGAGAGCTAGCAACTCTTTTAAAAGCTTTCCTTGTGCTACTAAGTTGAGTAGAATGGTTTCTGAATAATCCCTTACATCTTTTGGGATAGGAACATGGACGGAGATACGTGGACTGATGAGAAGGGGTGGCTGCACTCCGGCTGCAACCGGAACATCGGCTTTCTGCGCCTCCTAAGAAACGGCCTTAGGGAATTAGGTTTCTCCAACTCCCCACAATATAAAGGACAAGAGTACGTGACCAAAGGAAACCTGTCCTGCGAAGTTTGGGTAACCGTAGGACCAGCTCCTAGACCTTTTGTGGGAAAAGTGTGGACGATCAGCGCTTATGGCTCACGATTCTCGGATACCGTACGATTGGTGGCCAAGATAGCAGTAATGGCAATCTGCCGAGACAAAGTAACAGGAACCGTGAACACTTCACTTCGCTACCTTCCAATTGGAAACACCAACCGAACGGCCTGGAACTATCGCCTGAAAGTTCTTTTCACCGAATCCATAGTCCCCGACCAAGCCACCTTGGTCACAACTTTAGACTATCTTCTGAGCCTTGAGAATCTATTGGAAAATTTAAGCATATGTTGCCGAGAAGCTGATGAGGACATGAAACACATGCATACGACCATGATTGGTTCATGCATTAGTGAAGGAGGAGTCCAACAAGGTTGTCCAAGTCATGAAGGAGGCCCAAGGCTAATTCAATTCGAGTCACCAAGGTGGAGGCCCAAAACAACTCAAGTTCGAGTCCATCTCGGAGTTCAGGAGCAGTCCGTGATGTTTTGGTCGCCCCGGCCACATACGGTGTCCGTTTTGGGCGTTCTACATATGGATGGAAAGCTAAGGAGACGCACTTTCCAATGGCACCGGTCTCATGCCTACATTCCTTCTGAGTCAACGGGAATCGTCGAAACAAGTGGACGTCCAGAATCTGCCAGGGCGCTGCGCCGCCGTCTTTTGGGCCGGTGGCCCGTGTATCGTGTTGGAGCCCATAGGGGCGTGACCATGGGGGTAGGTCACGACCTAGCCCCCATATATTCAGTAGCCGCCGTCACATTAGGGTTGAGTTTTGTTTTACATCTAGCTTTAGCTACACCGAACACGCACAAATACGTGCTGTCCTCGTGTGATTCAGAACTCCACCTTCGAGTGATATTAAGATTGCTCGCCTTCTTTTTCTCGTTCGTTCTTTGATTGCGTACAGGAAGTTCTGATCTTGATTGCAACAGGGTCGGTAACCACAGGGAGTTGGTTCAGCGATTGCATTGGTGCTTCGGGTTCGCTCGTCGTAGTCGGATCGTGAGGGTCGACTTCCACCAAATCAAAATTATCCTCCACTCACCGAAAGATCGGGCACTTCAGCTCTATCAGAAGCTAGACGTCGTGCTGAAATGCTGGAAGACCGCCTGATCGTAACTAAAGATCGTATGACCGAATTAGTGGATTATGTTGAGGCAACAGAGAAAAGAGCATTGATGGCCGAGCAGTTGGTGGAAGGAGCCAAAGATGACTTAAGCTGGGAACTGCGAAAAATAACTCGGAAGGCAAGGGGAAAGAATCCGATCAAGGCCCCGAAGGTTAATAAGTCACAAGTAAAGGTAAACCCCAAAGCCGCCAAAACTACTTCCCTCCCTCCCATAGTTGAACTTCCAGAAACAGAAGCTGAAGCTTCAAGCCAAAAAATCTCCATGGATACGCACCCTGAAGAAGAAAGATTGAACCAAACTGAGAAAGGTAAAGAACCCATGGGAGAAGAGAATTTGGAGGAAAAGAGTGACGGCAAGGGCCTTCCCCAAGAAGGATGCGGTGAAACCTCTGGCATGATCAGAGAGGCAATGGACGGCTTTGGGATAGATATTTCCATACAATCACCTATGTTATCAGCCGCACCCATCCCGACATCTGAACTAAACACAGAAATTATGGAGCTTCTTAATCAAGTCAATTTCATGGATAACTGGGGCTCATCCCAGGTGGCGACCGAATCCTTTGTAGGCTCTATGTGGGATGCGTCCACGTTTGGAGGCCAAGATTTCTGGGAAGACTACCCTTAAGAAGAAGCTAGGGAGAGAGAGAAACCTCCACTTATAGATTAGCTACCTAGAGAGTATGGTAGGTAGTGACCCTGATCATATACCTAGTTACGTATGGTGTATTGCGTGCAAGGGATTTCAAAATTCCCCTGGAGATAAATAAAAATATATATGTTTGCGCATGAAATGAAGCATTACCTCTTGAACTTATCACTCTCAGTAGGAATTTTGCCTAGATGATCCTACCCCTTTTTCTGTTTATGGACCGTCCTTCTTGATATGGAATCTAACATGCAGATGAAGAGGTCGGTCAGGATACAAGAACGGCGAAGCCATCAAGCTAAAAGCTCTGAAGGCTAGCAAAGCCAGGGACTTTCCGAAGAAGAAAGCGTGCATGGCAGGGCTCGCATCCGGAAAAGGCAAGACCCCTCCGCCGATTCCCAAGAAGAACTTTGTGAAGACGCAATGGATATCTCGGAAGACGAAGAAGAAGGTACTGAAGAACAACAAGAAGCTAAGGATCCACCCCCTCCGCCGATGGTTGATCTGGTGGCAGTTATGGACAATCAAACTCGTTTAATGGAAACCATCGTTCAAGGCATGGGAAATACCCAAAACCCCCGTCCGGGAAATGAGCTGGGACAACCCCGCAAGATCATAGAATTTATACGAACTAACCCACCCACTTTCGACAGTACTGATGAACTCCTCGAAGCCGACGATTGGCTAAATACTATCACGAAAAAGCTGGAAGCAATTCATGCCGAGGGCAGGGACAAAGTGTTACTAGCAGCCCATCAACTACAGGGATCCGCCAGTGAATGGTGGGATAACTACTGCATGGCAGCAAGCAATGCCGCTGATATTACCTGGGAAGGATTTCAAGAAGAATTTTGGTGCTACCATATTCCAGAAGGAGTCATGGATCGCAAGGCCGATGAGTTCAAGGCACTCCGTCAGGGGGGTATGACGGTATCCCAGTATCATAGAAAATTCATGAAGCTAGCCCGATATGCCCCTGATGAAATCAGTTTAGATAAGAAGAAACAGGGCCGGTTTAAGAAAGGTCTCAATAGCATTTTCCGGCAACAAATGACCCCTCATATATACCCAGACTTTAACATTCTGGTCAGTCAGACTATTTCAGCCGAGACTGCCCATGATGAGGAAGACCGAAAAAGGAAATATCAAACTCAACGTGGCCAGCAGCGAAACATGCGAGCAACAACCTTCTCAGCCCAACGTACCTGTTTCAACCCAAACTATACACCCCGAGGAGTATCTGGCTGCAGTGCCACCGCACTGCTAACCACTCCTGGTCGTAGTTACAATTCAGGGCAATCCCCTCAAATCAAAGCTGCTACTACCTCTGCTGCCAATGTGGGAGACAAAACTTGCTTCCACTGTCGTGAACCCGACCACTTCATAGCTAATTGCCCCTACAAGAACGAAGCATCCGCACCGGCCGCCTCGGTGGGAAGCTCGCGCCTAACTTCAAATGGGCGGAATGGTCAGCAAAACAAAAAGCCCGTATTCTCCTATTCTCAGAGACGCCTGAATTACGTGGATATCGAGGAAGCCCAAGCCGCTCCCGATGTTGCCCTCGGTAAGTTTCCCATCAATTCCCATCCCGCAAATATTCTTTTTGATTCCGGAGCATCCCATACCTTTATCACCCTGAAATTCGTTAAAGAAAATTGACTACCTACCACCCCACTAGAAAATCCTATTCTCACCACAACTTCTGGAGCCAAAATACCTTGTCGTCTGCAAAGCCCAGGAATTCGAATCCTTTTAAGTGGGGTAGAATTTGTGGCAGACTCGATAGTATTAAACTCTGAAAGCATAGACTTAATCCTGGGAATGGATTGGTTAAAGAAGCATGATGGGCAAATAGATTGCGGAAAAGGAATAGTTACCCTCACTAGCCCTGATCATCAAGTGATACAGTGTCGGGTACAAAATAAGAGTGTTTCAACTATGATATATCAGGTGGATACCACCGTAATTGAACAAGTACCAGTAGTCAAAGAATACCTTGATGTTTTTCCGGAAGAATTGCCTGGACTACCCCCGGATCGAGATGTGTAATTTGTTATAGATCTTCTGCCAGGCACCGCCCCGACAGCCAAGAGACCACATAGAATGGCCATCGATGAATTGGATGAGTTGAAAAAGCAACTCAAGGAATTATTGGAGAAAGAATTTATACGCCCTAGCTCCTCACCCTGGGGGTCACAAGTTTTGTTTGTGAAAAAGAAAGATGGAACTTTAAGAATGTGCGTCGACTACCGATCTCTCAACGAAGTCACTATTAAAAATAAGTACCCACTACCATGAATTGATGATCTATTCCATCAATTAAAAGGAGCCAAATATTTCTCCAAAATAGACCTGAGATCGGGATATTACCAACTGAAACTTCGATTGGATGATATACCCAAGACGGCCTTTGTCACAAGATATGGACAATATGAGTATACTATTCTCCCGTTTGGTTTAACTAATGCCCCAGCATACTTCATGAACCTAATGATAAAGTATTCATGGGAGAATTGGATAAATTTGTGGTGGTATTCATAGATGACATCCTGATTTACTCCAAAACGGCCGAAGAACACGAGAAACACCTCAGGATTGTCTTGGAAAGATTGCGAGAACATCAACTGTATGCTAAATTCAGCATGTGTGAATTTTGGTTAGAGAAAATCGCTTTTCTCGGGCATGTTATAACCCAACGAGGTGTTGAGGTAGACCCCTCAAAAGTAGAAGCATTTTTGGAATGGTGACAACCAAGGAACGTGCATGAGGTACGGAGTTTCCTCAGATTAGCAGGATATTACCGAAGATTTATTAAAGGATTCTCCAATCTAGCCAAGCCCATGACAGAGCTAACCAAAGAAAAGGTAAAATTCAAATGGACAGTGGCTTGCGAAAATAGTTTTCAAGAGCTAAAGAAAAGATTGTTAACTGCCCCGGTACTAGCTCTACCAGATATATATCAAAACTTTGTGATATACTGCGACGCCTCTTGTAGAGGACTGGGAGCAGTCCTAATGTAGAATGAAAGAGTAATAGCTTATGCGTCGCGACAATTAAAAGTTCATGAGATGAACTACCCTACCCACGATTTGGAACTAGCTTCAGTAGTTCATGCTTTAAAAATTTGGAGACACTATTTACTGGGCAAAAGATGTGACATCTATACGGATCATAAATGTCTCAAGTACATCTTTACCCAAAAAGAGTTGAATCTAAGGCAGAGACGATGGCTGGAATTGATGAAAGATTACGATCTACAACTACGCTATCACCCCGGGAGGGCTAACACTATGGCTGACGCCCTAAGTCGGAAGTCCAGCTATAAACCAGAAAAATTAGCTCAGGAAATGCGAGCTTTGAACTTGCAAGTAATACCCTTTGGATACCTTGTAAATATCCATTTACAACCTCTGCTCCAAGTGCAAATTAAGGAAGCTCAAAAGAGAAGCAGAGAGATTATGTTGTTACAGGATTCTATCGGATTAGGAAAAGGACCAGAGTTTAGGATAGATAAGCAAGGCACCCTTTATTTTCGCAACAGAATCTGCGTACCACCCCCAGGATGAGTTGAGGAAAACCATCATGAATGAAGCCCACAATTCTGCCTACTCCATACATCCTGGATCGACCAAGATGTATCAAGACTTGAAAGAATCATACTGGTGGCCAGGCATGAAAAGAGACATAGCTGAATTCGTAGCCAACTGCCATATCTGCAAAACTGTCAAAGCGGAACACCAAAAGCCCGCGGGATTACTACAGCCACTACCTATACCTGAATGGAAATGGGAAGAAATCAGTATGGACTTTATCGTTGGCTTACCAGAACGGCAAAAGGAAATGATTCAATCTGGGTAATTGTTGACCGCTTAACCAAGGTTGCTCACTTTATCCCCGTAAAGGCTACCCATGGAGGCGACAAACTAGCCTGGCTGTATATTGATAATATTTTGAAACTTCATGGAGTACCTAAGAGAATAGTAACTGATCGAAGGCCACAATTTACTTCCACCTTCTGGAGAACCATGCACCAAAGCTTAGGCTCCGCCTTGGATTATAGCTCAACATATCACCCCCAAACCGATTGGACAAACTAAATTAGTAAACCAAATACTGGAAGATATGCTACGAGCTTGTGTTTTGACATATGGAAAAGATTGGAAAGAAAGTTTAGCCTATGCCGAATTTTCATACAATAACAGCTATCAAGCTAGTTTACAAATGTCACCCTTTGAAGCCTTATACGGTAGAAAGTGTAGAACTCCATTAATATGGATGGAGACAGGAGAAAGAGCACTGTTTGGGCCAGCTATTCTACGAGACGCCGAAGAGAAAACCTAAAGATAGCGCAAAGTCGACAGAAAAACTATGCAGACACCCGAAGAAAGGAATTAACATTCCAAGTCGATGAATTTGTATACCTGAAGGCAGCTCCTATCCGAGGACTATGAAGATTCCAAATCAAAGGAAAGTTAGCACCTCGATATATCGGACCCTACCAGATACTAAATAGAATCGGAAAAGTAGCCCACCGACTAGAATTACCAGAAGAACTGGGAGATGTACACCCAATATTTCATGTATCTCAACTAAGGAAATGTCTGAGAATACCCGAAGAACAAACCACCCCAGAAGTGGTAGATCTACAGCCAGACTTAAGATACCAAGAAAGACCTATACAGATATTGGATACAACCATTAGACAAACACGACGAACAGTGGCCAAATTTTGCCAGGTGCAATGGAGCAATCACACGGAGGCAGAAGCGACATGGGAAAAAGAAGAAAACCTAAGAAAAGAATTCCCCTACCTGTTTCAGGAACCGGACGAATCTCGAGGACGAGATTCAGTTTAAGTGGGGTAGGTGTGTAACACCCTAGAATTTAGAAAGCATTTAAAAAGGAATTTAAGAATATTTTTAATATCAAAAACAAGAATTGCTTTAATAGGACAATGCACTAGAAAATATAATGCATTAGATTATTTTTGAAACTAACCATGTGCATATGTTTGCTCTAACTTTAGAATGATCCTAAACCCTAAGCCCTAGCCAAAAAACTCAAAGTAGATTTGAAAAGGAAGTCAAATTCAAATTCAAACCCAAAATAGAAAAGAAAAGGGCAAACAGAAAATAGAAAAGGAGAAAAACTCGCCCTGGGCCGAAACCCACCGGCCGGCCCAGTTCCCCCCGCCCCCCCTGCTCGCCACGCGGCCCACCACACCCGGCCAGCCCAGCTCCGCGTCCCCCTCCCAAAGTCTGATCCCCATCCCTCGCGCGCGGACGCGGCCCGACCCACGGGTGACGTCACGCCAACGTCACCGTTCTCCCCCTTCTTCTTCCTCTCACCGCCACGCCCATCCCGTCGCCACGGCCGCCCGATCCGCCTCCACCGGCGGAGATTGAGCCTAGGGGGACACGCACGCCGCGTGTCGTCTCCACGGCCTTCCACCGCACCATGAGTGCGGCACCGACCGCGCTCCGCGGCTCGGAGCGACGCTCGCCGCCGGGGGGCACGCATCGCCACCTCGCACGCCGGCGCGCCACGCCCGCTCTCCAGCGCCGACTATAAATAGCCCCGGGCTATAAATAGCCCCGGGCGCGCTCCCTTGAGCCCCATCCCCGCTCACTCGCTCCCCGCACAGCACACACGCCCGCTCTCCAGCACCAGCCGAGCGCGAGCCGCACCGCCGCCGTGTGCGACCAGCTGAAGCTACGCCAGAGGCCCCGCCACCGTGACCCAGTGAGTTTCCCCACGCCACTGCCTCACCGCTGCTCCTCTTTTCCTCCACCTGCACCGCCGGCCAAGCACCGCCGGACCCCATGCGCCGCCGCGCTCCGGCGACCTGCTGGGGGGTCCTGGCTGGTCGCCGTCACGCCTAAGCGTGCCGCCGCACTCCACACACCGCTGGCTACTACTCCACCGTGCCGCACAACCCCGAAATTCCCTCCCCGCGCCCTTCCCCTTTTGCGCCGCCCGCCGCACGAACTCCGGCGAGCTCAAGCCGCCGCGGCGAGCCTCGCCGCTGCGCCAGAGCATGCCCAACCCCGCCGCTGTACGACCCCCTTCCCCCTGTGCCAACCCCCAGCCTCTGTCGTGGCTCAACGTAGCCGGAGCGCCAAGCTCCAGCGAGGTGCCCTGCCTCCTCCGCCGCGCGCGGCCGCACCAGGCCAGCTGGCACTGGCCTGGCGCCTGCGTGGCTGCCACTCACACCGTGGACCCACAGGCCAGCGGCACAGCCCGCCACCGCAGCCGCCGCCTCCCCCTCTCCCCTTTCCCTACACCCGGTCCTCGTGGACCGCAGACCCAAGGGGTCACTGGTCCACGGGCTGTGGACCACGGGTCCACAGAACAGTAACCGACGCGGACCCCGCCCTCACAGGCCCGCCTGTCTGTCTCTTTCCCCTGGGTTTTTGCTAGGTACACCCGCCCAAGTGCACACAGAAAGTTATTTCACCACCTTAGAGCTTTCTAAAAATTCCCAAAAATTCACCAAAAATCCTAGAATAATTTCTAAGCCTAGAAATACCTTTATTTCTCAAAAACCTTAACCACAACCTCTAGAATAATTTATCTTCCCTTCTAGGATTAAATCTATTTTATAGTAAAACTATCCTTTTAACCAATGATTGGTGTATTGATCTGTGTAACTAACTCACAGACTCTGACCCCGAGAACAACGTCGAAGACCCAGACTACGAAGAGGAAGCAGGGGACGATCCCGACGCTGGACAAGGCAAGTTCCACCAACAATAATAATTATGGAAAAACCTACCCTATGTGATGATGATTAATCTTGGAAATTGGCACTCAATATTGCACTGTTTTACTTTAGAACGGGGAGTGGAAGGAAGATCCCAAGGAGGGTATTCTGTCCTAAGAGCCACTTCGGGTGGCCACTAAGGACCGGATCGCGGGAGAATCTTTCCATTGCCTAGTACAGTCCCGCATGCCAAAAAAGCACAGCCTTCGGGAGTGCTTATTTATGTGAGGCCTTGATCCTCACCCCACTTGCCAACCTTAGTAAATTTTCCCAAGGGGCCACGGTGGGCAATGGGTATGCTGGAGACAGCCCCAGACAGAGGGCTAGGACTGGTCGGCGCGGGTCGCATGTGACAAGGCTGGTAGGGCCCATGGGCGACGCATGCCCATTTATATGATGCATCCATACCCGGGATTAATGTCCTTCTGTGAACATATATGCGACCCCTGTTTAGGCCCTAGCAGTACCCTGGACAGAACTAGGGTTGAGCTGTCTAGAGATAGACGCTGGTGGGAACGGGTCTCGTAGGGCAGTACCGCCTTTGTACACGGTACGGGCTGACCGAATGCGGGACAGAGAAGTACGACCTCTGCAGAGCGACAAATCTATCTGGATAGCCGTGACTCCGGCAAGAGTCCGATTGGTCAAAGTCCCCGTCGATTAGATCACTAAAATGAACCAGACCCGTGGACTTCCCTTGCCGCAGGTTGATATACCTTTGTTCACTGATCGGGACTGGCAGGGATGCTATGCCCCTCCAGGACCAAACTTATTAAATATATTAAATTACTTTGGGACTTGCTAAGTACCCCTGTCCGGAGTGGTCACCCTTGCTTCCACTTCATACCAGAGGACTTCAGAGAAGACGAAGCTGACGACGAAGGTCCAGATTGGTGACGAACTCCGCCACGACGCTGAGGCTCTGCATAGTACTGGTAGTTTTGTACTCTTTAAATAAAGCGGGGGCTTTGAGGCCCGCTTGTAAACCTTTGTGCAGACTTTAAGCTGTACATTGATGTAAATTATCAATAAAAACTACCGATGATGGTTTTGATGCCCCTTGTGCGGAAATTACTTGCATTAGCGTTACTCCAGGACTAATGCATGCGCTTCGGGAGTCCCGTAACACGGGCACTCCCCACACATGCTGCAATACACTTTGTTTTCTACAGGATTACAAATCAGCATAATTTCAAGCTTTCTACTACTTCTGCTGCTATTGGCTCAAAATGTTTTAGGTGCTCTTCAAACTGGGTCTTCTCACAGTCCTCTGCTCTACCAGTTGGGACGTCATCTATCTCCACTTCTGGGTAGAAGGATTGGACGACCGCCAGCACATGATCCGCCACATAGAAGCAGGTCTTCTTCAAATAGGCAGTGAACTTGCCGGGGGCTTCCTGGATGCGTTGCAAGAGTGGTTTCGTAGATTCCTCTAGCGCATTATGATCGATGGAGTTCACCAATATGGTGGCAGCCTCGACAAGTTCACCATGCTCCAACTTCAAAGCTTGAAATTCCTCTCCGACTGCCTTGCTCTTCTCTAAGGTGTCTTTGAGGGTGGTGTCAGACTGCTCCAGCATCTTCAGGGCTTGATTGTACTCTGTCATAAACTCATTATGAGTTTCAAATAGAGAGGCATAGTCACGGGAGAGCTTTTCCTTCTCCTCGGTGCATCGATACATACCATTCTTCCATGAAGTGCACTCGGTTTGAAGCGTCATATATGCCGCCACATGCTCGGCAAAAGACAATTCTCCAAGTCAAAACATCAAATTACAAGTCGCAGAAGAATTCTTGGGATAGGAACACTCACCATTGTTGCTTTGTGTTAAAGTGCGGTTTCGTTTCTTAAGTCGTTCTTCCTCGGTCTTCCACTCCTTTTCACAGGCAGCAAGTTTCTGGCGTTCTTTTTCAAGCTCCTCACGAGTGGTGAGCTTTTCGGCCTGGACAGCATCAAATCGCAGAGATAACTTGGCCAGCTGTGCTTTGGCCTTGGACAACTCGTCCTCTAATTTCTGGGCCCGTATGGATGCATCAGACATCGCATACAGGGCCTCAGACTTTTTCTTCGAGCGGGCGGCCAATTCCTGCAAGGAGTTCATTGTTTATAGTCTCCAAATGACTGGTGATTGAACAAGTTATGATAAAGAAGACATTACCTCCACATATTGGATGGGGCCTTGCGCCATCTTGATGATCCTGTTCTGTGACTCCACATATGTAGCGATAGCATCCGGCTGTAGCAATGGATCCTCAAATAATTCTGCGTCGCCGGGAAGAGCTGTGCTCGTTTCGACTGTAGAAGCCTCCTCCGTCACGTCTACCCGACTGGATGCCGACATATACTTCATTCCAATCGACCTTGACAGAGGTGGCAGGCTACTTGATTGCACCATTAGCTTCGAGCTTTCAGTCTCCTTGCTCATGAGTAAGGGTAAGTCGGGAACAGGTTCCCTGGTAATCTAGGTTGACTCTGGTTGAGAGGATATAGCTTGGGAGTCCTCCGTAGCACAATCCTTGGGACTTTCTTCTGTTGCTGGCAGACTGGGCTCTTGAACAGTTTCTGCCGATTTCTCTTGCTCGCCAGTAACAGGTTGGATTTTTTCTGTTTGAGGCTCTTCGGTCGAAACCTTGGCTTTCTTTCTTGGCGGCAAGGGAGCGGATTTCCTACATCAGCACAATGGTCACGATTATTCAAATTACCACTCTACTACATAAACTACTAGATCAAAAGTATGATTATTACCTCTTCGATTTCTTATCTGGCATCTGGGGCTCGCCAAATACCAGTGCAGGCTTAACATTTGCACAGGCACCTGACTCGGGTCCCTCCTTCAGCTTCGCGGCTGATAAATCAACCACGGCCTCAGCACGGGCACCTTCACTTTCAACTGTGTCCTTGGTCGTCTCAGCCTCAACAGCTATCTTGGGTGGGTCTTCTGGCACTGGTGTCTAGCTCGGGGGCTTCGACTGCTCTTCCATTGGACTTTCAGGAGCACCAGTATCCTCGAGACTGCAAACTCATACGGAAACATCAGTAACGAGTGGTTATTCACGCAAAATTCATCAGTTTATGAGTGGTTTACACACATGGGATTGTCACTCTCTGTGTGACTAGTGGTGGCTTTATCAGCGTAGATTTTCTTCTTTCGAGCGGCTCTACGCTGGCGCCCAGGTGGTGTGAACGCAACCTCTTTCACAATATCCACAGGCGGGGCACTGGATGTGCCTTGTCTGTAACTTTTTGAGTGGTGTACCACTCAGAAATTCTCCCCGTCATCCGAGTGGTCCGACGACTCGTTGTCTTCTGCATCGTCCAAGGGAGGTCTCCTCAAATGGGAGGGAACCTTAAATTTGGGATCCGCTCCCTCGGGAACTTCGTCTGGCATGATAGGCCAGGGATAGAACAAGTCAATATCCTCCTGCATACACCAGAGATTCATTAGACTGGCGATCTGGGACAAGTATGGATAAATCACTCAAGAATTTGCTACTTACTTGCTTGGGAGGATGGTCTGCATCGAAGAGTTGAGGCTCAAATGGCACGCAATGCACTCCAGGCATCAGCATTTGTACTCTTTCCATGATTTCTGCTTCACTCAACTCGTCGCGGGTCATTCGTGCGGGGTCATCTCTGCCTCTGTACTCGAAACCCTAGCCTTCCTTCTGGGCGAGTGGTTGCACTCGGCGTTTGATCCAACTAAATACGACAGAGGCACCTGTGACTCCCTGCTCTGTCAACGTCTTGATCTTGGCAAGCAGTTGGTTCACTTGAATCATTTCTGCGATGCTGGGTTGTTCCTTCCACTCGGGGAAGTCTACGGGGGCTACTCCAGTCCACTCAAGCAGCTTGGGATCATAGTTTCAAATATACCACCATAAGTTTTTCCAACCAGAGTTGGTGTTGTGCATCTCATACTCCAGATATGATGGGCGCATATCTTGGCGCATCTGGATTCCGGCCCCTCCGACTGGACAAGTTGCATCTTTCTTTGGCTGCGGCTTCACATAGAACAGGCGTCGCCACAGATTGAAGTGCGGGCGAATTCCAAGGAAGGCTTCGCCGAAATGGACGTACATCGAGATTTGAAATATGCCATTAGGAGTCAAATTGGGTAATTCAATCCCGTAATAGAAGAGCAACCCGCGCAGGAAGTCGCAGGTTGGAATGCCTAATCCCATCTGAATGAAGTGATTGAACATCAAGGTCTTGTCCACGGGCACCATCGGCCATTTTTCTCGTTCCGCTGGCACTTCCCACAACAGACGCTCTGATCCTTGAGGAATCCATCCTGAACTAACTTTAGAAGTTGTTCTTGAGTTACCTCTGATGGCTTGATGTAATTGCAAGGCACTGGATGGACCCTCTGTTGAACTCTGCCGTGCTTTGGTGATGACAACCGCACTTCCTTATCGCGGGCCCCACCGCGGTTTGACTTCTTGCCTTTCTTCGACGTCATCCTGGAGATCACGAGCTTCTTCACCCGCATACACTCAGGGGCTCGAAGGTGTTGGTTGGAAAAGGATTGGCGGAGCAGATCCGAGATGGGATCGATTTCACTTGAGGGCTTGAAGATTGTCTCGCTTAGATGAGGAATGGCGGCGGTTAGGGTTTGTAAAAGACCTCGCGAAATGGATAGGTGACTGCGGAGGCGCGGCGGTGAGTTTTATTGACTGTGCCCTTGATGGTTGATTTTCCAAGACGAAGGTAAAAAGGGTTATTTTCCATTTTTTATTAAAGAAAGGATTTATTTATTAACTGCTTCCTTACAGGGATACTCTGGGGGACAGTTATATTTATTTTTCCTTTACTTTAATAATTGTGGATTATTTCTCTTTAACCCTACACTACTCTGTGGGTCACGAGACTTGATCCTTATTTATATATACATATAATTTAAGGCTCGGGGGCTGCAGGGTAGTAAAGGAACTGGGTTTTTGTTTTTTCTGAAGCATAAAGATTTAATCAAGACCCTCGGCTCGATTCTTTGATTCAACCCAAGGCTCGGGGGCTACTTGATACCAAGTGCAATTTTTTCAAAATTGTACCTTTCAAGACAAGATGAAGAATTAAGATTCTGTGGACCCGCAACCTGATTCTTCGATTCAACTTAAGGCTCGGGGGCTACTACATATGGAGTGCGATTTTTCATTGCACCCCATATAATATTTTGAAGACTACAAGTTGATCAAGTCAAACGGGGCATAAGCACCTCATGGCCTCGTGGCAACCAAGAACTGTTCAAGATCGATCAATCACTTGAAGAACTTGAAAAAGCACTCGATTGACTTGGCAAGCACTCGGTTGATGAATATACTCGACGATGAAGTGCTTGGGGGCTTGTCGGAGGTACGGCCATGAGCCCACAGGGACGCGTGGATAATCTCTAGAAAGGAGTCGTACCAAGCGTGGAGACTACGAGTAGAGTACTGCAAGGACTCTCCTCGTTATGGAAACCAGTCGTATGACATGTAAACTACTCGGATTGACGTGCAAAGCACTCTACGAGTTGTATTAGGTTAGGATTCTACTCGGAACCGACCTTGTAACCCTGCCCTCCGTGTATATAAAGCTGGGCAGGGACCCCTCCAAAAGATTACGATCTCATTCAATACAAACCATCATACAGAACGTAGGGTATTACTCAATCTAAGCGGCCCGAACCTGTCTAAAATCCTGTGTCTCTTGGCCTTTGCGTTCATGATCTCGGCGAAACCCCACCTGAACTCTACTACCTCGGGATACCCCTCGGTAGGATCGACGGTAGAACACCGACACCGTCTTCATCCATCATCCTTGGGCACTATGGCCACTGCTTGGATCGTAGAATAGATGAAGATATTAAGTTATCAAACAAGGTAGTAGTAAAATTTACAACAAATCTTTTAGAAACCAACCACAATCTTTTTTATTAATATACATTTCTACCTGGACATTTTATCGAACATGCTACACCCAATATTCTTGCTTCAGGAATTTACTGGAAATATTCTCAAAACAAACGGAGGAACCACAAATGACAAAAGATATTGGATCGTTGGATGACAATGGGAAGGTCAAACTTACCAGAGCTGTTATGGATCTGGATCGTTGGCTGCCTCCCACAGGGTCCCCACCGGCCACCATGGAGGCCATACGCAAGATCTGCTTGCAGCGCCATGACATGCCATCAAGGAGGGACGACGCGCCGTGATGCTGCCAAGTAGGATGGCTCCTCTAAGCTTGCGAACTCGCCGAGTGGGACCTCTGTCCCGTCGGCAATCGGCGGCACCCCCGAGGTCTTGAAACGTGAAGCCGACGACCGACCGCGACTGGAGACGGTGATGGACTCGGCGACGTCGGGGGCGATGGATCTGGCGGCCGCGCTGCTGCCGCCGGAGCTGATGGTGTGGGGAGGGCGCCGAGGATTGCGCGGTCATTGTGACACTCACGGCTGCCGTGCTCGACGTCGCGTTGTTCGTGCTGGAGGTGGGTCGCCGCCGGGAAGAAGCGAAAGCAAGAGGTGGTCATCGCGGCGGAGGAAGCGCTAGTCAAGGCCACCGTCCGCCGCCCTCAAGCTTGTTGTAGTGCAACCCTAGGGGGAGGTGGATGCCGGAAGGAAAGGAGAGGAGGGGTCGATGCAGGCATGATTCGGGCGTGATTCACGAGCGGGTACGGCGATGTGGGTACGTGCGGGCGGGTAAGACAATGTCGCGGTGAGTTAATCTTTTTATTTTTTCTGAGATTCATTTTCTATCATCTAATTTTGTATTGGCCTCCAATGGGTCGACCAATTTGATGGCTGTCAGGGTGGTTTTTTTTCATTTTAGCCCTTAATGAAAACTATTTTTATAAATGGACCTCCAACTTTTGTAAAAATAGACCTTTTTCTTGGCGTGGTGTTCACACACGCCAAGGTACGTGGTTCGGCATGGCACTGACTCACGCCGAGCTTTGCCAGGTCAGAGACAGCATGGCTGCCACGCGAAGCTCGGCGTGCATTCATTGAACGCCGAGGTCGCGCTACTGGGCGTCCATTTTCTTCACGCTAAGCTACAGTACCCCCACACACATTAATTCCATTCTGCTAGGGCTAGCCGCCGCCCATCCGTCCAACATTCATCCATCTCCTTTCCCAGGCCGCCGGTTGGCCGAGCCCGGTCCCAGATTGGGCGGAGGCGGGCCGGATCTGGGCAAAGACGGCTGCGACGTCGAGGCCTGATCTGGCCGGAGCTGGGGCGGATCTGGGCGGAAGCACCAGTTGCGCGGTGCTGGCGGCCCGCCGGGGCACCCGGCGTGATGCGGCGACGGCGAGGCGCGGTCCCGCCCGGCCGAAGTCGGCGCGCTGCTCTTCGCTGCTTTTCATGGGATGCCGGCGCAGGCGCGCGGCCAACGGCGTGGGCGAGGCGCGAGGTCTCTTCGCGGCCTGCGTGGTCACCTCGTCCCAGCGCTCCTCGCGCTCGCCGTTGCGACGGGACCCCTGCTGGGAAGACGGCGCCCGCCGGACGTCAAGGTTATCGCCGACGGGCTTGGCCACCGTGACGCAGCCTGGTTCGCCTTCTCCACCGGCTTTGCAGGCCTCATCGGTCGCCCATAGAATGAGCGGCTCCCCACCTGTGCCGTCGTCGGCAACAGGGGCGTCCTCCTCGGCGCCGCGGTCCAGCTCCAGACCGCGTCCTCGGCGCCGCGGTCCAGCTCCACACCGCTTCTCCGGGCACTGGAGGTCGCGGCCACGCACCTGCTGGAGCCTTCTTTGCTGCTTCAGCAACGCGGATTATAGCAGCAGCGGCAGGACGCTTGCAGCCGTCGTGGGCAGCGTGTACTGCTGGTGAGGAGGTACATGTTTTCCTTCTGTTTGAAAAAGAGCAGCTTGTTGTTCTTGCCGATCTGCTTTGCAAGGGAGGAAAGCAGTCGCTGGGTTGTTTTGTGACAGGGTGCTTAGATTTGGAGAGGACACTGGCAATTGAACTGTAGAATTATTGTTTTGTGGAAATGGAACCTAGTTGACTAGTTCTATACTCTGATAATGGTTCCTAATTCTATCCAAAATTGAATGCAGGTATATTATTTGCTTAGATTATCTAAAATACTATAGGCACCCGTGGCTTTTTCGAAACGAATTGTTCTTGATAGTCTTTGTTCAAGCAATGCAATAAGCAATTTGTGGTTTTGCATTGATCTGTGTTGGGTGTAGAACGGCCCCGGAGTGGACTCCGTCACCAACAGCCTAGAAAGCGAACCGAATGAGGCACGGAGAATGGGAGACGTGACCCCTTTCGGAAATGGACACGACTCCAACTCTCGGAATTCCAATGCAATATAATAAATCATATATTCCAACTAAAACAAAATGATCATCCTCCCCTTAGTTACAAAAACCTTCTCTATTTATAGGAAGGCGAACCGACACCAAGTACAATTACGATCTTGCCCTCAGCAACCGCTTGATTCCCGGAATATTCTAGGACATTACAGACTTTACCCTTCACGGGTGCTTCCGTCAGCCGGGCCCATTCGAGAATCCGAAGGAGCTTTCGGTTTCTCGTATTCGCCTCGCCTCTCGTCGCGATCTTCGGTCTTGGGTCGAGGTGGAATCCAGCACGCTCTTCCGCGGGTATCTTCGGGTTCCCCCCCACGCGACTTGCCAAACGCCATCTCCGACTACAAATCCGAGGGTGGCCTCGGATTTGCCTTCGGGAACCCAGCGCCCGTCTCCTGGACCGCGCCTGTTTCCCCCAACGCGACTGGCCGGACGCCATCTCCGGCCTCGAACCCGAGGATGCCCTCGGGTTTACCTTCGAGAACCCAGCGCCCGTCTCCTGGACCGCGCCTGACCCTGAAACTTCATCAGACATGAAGACAAAGCTGAAAACACAGTTGAGGCTCCCCAAAGGTGGGGAGGGGTTACTTTCCGAAGTCTACCCCCCAACAGTAGCCCCTCGGCAGTGAAGGACGCGCGTCATTTCCTCGAGTCTACCTACGCGGCGGCCTGAGCTGTCGACACGTCGCCGAGCAGTGGAACGGCGAGGGGAAGGCGTAGACTTCCCGGAACACCTCCCCCACCTGGGCCTTGTTTTGGCCTGTTTTGGTTACTCGCGAGGCCCATTTATTTTTGGGTGGCTATATAAGGAACCTTGGACCGACACTCGTCTCTACTCGTCTCTATTCTTCTACTCTGGTTTTAGAGGAGCTCCGAAGCTTTCGCTGATTTTGAGAAGCCTTTATTTCTGCGCTTCTTTTCTGGGTAAGTTTTCTTGTTTGCTTTCTAGTCTTTCTTTGTATATTTTTTCTAGTTCGTTCTTGATTAGGTTTTAATTGCGTTTTTCCTGTTGGGCTTCGGTTTTGATTAGGTTTGACTGTTTCGCAGGGCTTTTCTTTTCCTGCTTTAATGGCTCCGAAAAGGAAGAGGATTGATGACGAGGGTGGTATTGATTCTGAGAAACCGTCGTCGAAGCCAGCGACTCTGATGTTCGGTTTTAGCACTTTCAAGCAGACTGATCTGCAGCTGCTGGAGTCTTCCAAGATGATTGAACCGGGGAAAGCTAGGCTTGCAGAAGAAGATAAGGCGAAACCTTCGCCGAGAGCTAATGAGGTTGTTGTTTTCCGGGATCACTTCGTGTCCGGCCTTCGGTTTCCTCTGGATCCTGTTGTCGTGGAAATCTTGAAGGGATGTGGGGTTTATCTGCATCAGCTTACCCCGAACGCTTTCGTTCGCCTGAACGTGTACTTATGGGTCTGCAAGACCACGAAGATTAAGCCCAGTTTGGACGGTTTCCTATACGCCCACCGGGTGCATAGGAAATCTAAGACTCAACTCCACGCTCACCCTTCTAAGGGGGACGTCGAAAAGGAGTGCCAGTTTGGCTGCCTCAATTTCGTATACAGACCGCATGTCCTCTTTCCTGTTATGGCCTATCGGAACAAGTGGCCGAAGAACTGGTGGACTTCTTGGGTGTACCACGTGGTTGCCAAGGATGATGGAGGTGACTATCCCCTCGTGTGTTCGCCCCTGGGTAATCTCTCGGGATCTTGGCCTTCATCTGCCGGGGCAGCCCCCGAAGGGGTGGCGTTTGTTGAAATGCTCCGGAAAATTTCGCAGAAGTACAGTGTTCGCGATCTTTTTGAAGAGTTCCGCCTGTGTCGTATTTTTCCCGTCCAGGCCGGGTGGAGTGTGGATTTCTGGAAGGAAACTCCTGAGGATGGGATTCCGATGCCCGATTTCGCCAAGTGCTTCGGTCTAACAGCCAAAGGTTTGTTGGCTATTTCTGATACTTTTTCCTTTTTCATTTCGAATGTATGTTTTCTTTCCGTATTCGCGGCTATTACTAACGCTTTACTTTTTCCGAAGACATCAACGCTTCTTGGGTTGAAAAGGATGTCAATGGTATGATTGGGAAAGAATCTCCGGCTGAATTCAGCGAGAGCAAGAAAATATTATCATTGAAGAGGTCGAACCGTGTGTTCGAGTTTTTTAAGATGTCTCCTGGTCTTCGTAAATCAACTAACAAGAGTATTGCGAGAGATTTGAAGTCCTCCAAGGACGAGAAAGATGTTTCTGCACCTGCTACCTCGAAAGCGACTTCTAGTAGTGGTGGTGTTGTTCCTGCCAGAGTCCAGGAGTCGCCGCACTCTCGACCGAAAAGTGTAGCGAAACGCAAGACTTCAACTTCTGGTGACGCCTCGAAGAGGTTCAAGATTCTTGACCCCAAGGAGATTCTCAAGGATGTTTTTGGAGAGATGGATGATGATGAATCGTTGCTCGAAGGTGAAAGGGTTGGACCTTCTGAAGCTCCAGCTCATACAGTTGATTACAGTGTTCTGGATGTTCCTCGGACTAACTCCCCCGCGGGTTCACCTAAAGCAGGGGAACGGGCTGTTAAACTGGTTACCTCCGAAGTGGTTCTAGCTAGTGGGCCATCTTCTGTTGGTATTGGTGTTGTGTATAGCCCCCCTGCTTCTGATAGTGACGACAGAACCGATGAGGTGGAGCGGGGCGTCCAAGGTGGTGATGGTGCTGGTGATGTACGCGCCAACTCTCCAGACCCGCATGATTCTGGATCTGACTCGTCCCGAAGGTCGTCTAGAGATTCTAGTCCATCTTCGGACAGCACTTCGGATACCAGAACAGAATCTGTGCCGTTGCAACCTCTGATAGCCGGGGATGAAGGAGATGCGGATGTGGACATTGATGACACAGAAACCAGCAGCAGCTACTTCGTGAGCTCCGAGGATCCTAAAGAAATTGCGCGTAAGCTTGGTTTTCCCGAGGACTGCAAGCTCATTGGTGGTCAGATGGTAGGAAAGGTCGCTTTTAAGAGTGGGGGACATGAGCATGAATTTCTTTCCGAAGCTGGTCGCTCTTTTTGCTTGCCGCTGATGGAAAGCAGACTTTGCCAGCAAAACACTGAGGCTGTTCTGCAGCAGGCTGAGGACCTAGCCTTAAAAACTTATCTTTCAATTCGTTGCGCTTCTCGTACGCACAAGCGAGACATGGATGATCTTCGGCCGTACTTGAAGAGTTCCGAGGTTGCCTCCGGAAAAGTTGCTGCGCTGGAGGAAGACAAGAAATCACTTCTTGAGAGTCTTCAGATGGAGAAAGGGCCTCGAATGATTTGGCCCTAGAGAAACAAGTTCTTGTGAAGGAAAATGAAGATTTGAGAAAAATCGTTGATGATATGAAAATCGAACTGGAAATTGAAAGGCGGGTTGCCAAGCGAAACAAGGAACTCATTGAGGAGAACGAAAAGTTGAAACAAGACTTGAGCACCCAGGATGTTAGCCTTTCCGAGCTGAAAAAACAGTTTGAGGATTACATGCGTGCTCACGCCGAAGGTGTTGAAGAAGTCAAAACTGGTTTCGCTCGCGCTCTCGCACCTTTTGGTCTTATCCCCCCTGACTTGGATGTCAACGAATGCAGCATCGAAGGGTTTTATGATTGGATATTCTCTTGCCTGGAGATAGCTTCTATTGGTAGCGGCTTGTGGGGAGAGTTAAATGCTAAGGTTGCCTCTCGGGCTTTTGCCCAGGCCATTTGCTCGTTGCTACCTTCAGATGCTACTGCCGATTCGAAGCACATTGGGAAGAATGAGCTGCGCATGCTGAAGGATCCTTCTTATGTTTGGCCTTCGGTGGATGATTTGGCTCCAAGAGCTCTAAGCCCCCTTGCCAAGAACATCGCCAACAATTTCATGCTCACTTTCTTCAAATTTCACGGCGGGGTTTTGGCTCGGGATGAGTCTCGTCGTACTGAGGAGCAGGTTGGTTCTCTCGTTTGTTTTATCTACTTTTTTCTGTGGTGGCTTCGTTTTCACGATTTTTCTCGCTGTTCTTTACAGATCCGGGCTCAAATCGAGAACAAGGTTTCTTCAGCGCTCGAGGCTCGGCTCGCTTCAAAGTCTGCTAAATCTTCGAAGCTGGAGACCATCGAGGAAGAACTTGAACTTGAGGCCGGTGGAGCTTCTGGTGCAGCCGCCGCAACATCTACCCAAGAAGTTTCTGCTACCCCGGCGGAAATCAACCCGAATGTTGAGGCGCGAGAGGTGTGAGGCTTGCGTCGTGATTTCATGGATCGTGGATTCATTGTAATAATTTGAGAATATTTTGCTAACTCTACTCGGTTGCCACGCAGGTCCTTCGTGTGGATCCTGCTGTGGTAACCGAAGGTGTGCTCCCTTTGACGATGTACAAAGATGGTTTTCTTATGTCTGGTTGCATTTGGTCCAAGTTCCGAGCGAAATATCCGAATGCAAGTTTCGACTCGTTTTGGGAGTATAAGCTTCGGAAGTATAACGCTCGAAATGCCGAATCTCGACTGTTTTTCTCAGTGTTCTGCCGGAACATGGTGGAACACGATCGTACTTTACACACTCGATTCTTCGTCCGTGAGATGAATCGACTTGACCAGATTAGTTCTGGAGTTAGATTCGAGCCCCCCTTCGGTTTGTTAACTCCGAAGGAGGAACCTGTAGATGATAGCGAATATGAACCTGCGGAATTTATGTATAAATTCCCCAGTTAGATTTTTCCGAGCCCTGCTTTGTAACTTTGTTTTCTCGCCCGCAGGTACTTTCAATGCGTTCTTGAGAGGTGAAGCTGAGGCCATCATTTCTGGCGTTGTAGATAGATTGCTTTCTGAAATTTGTGATGTTGTAATGAGTGAAACCTGAAAATTTTTCTGCAATGTAATTGCTCAATAAAAGCCCCGAGGGCAGTTCGATGTTTGAATTAAGCTGTTTCGAAGAACACCTCCCCCCCTTAGTTCAAAGGTCGAACTCCGAGGGGCAGGCAGATTTTGAATGATATGGTTCATATTCCTTCCCGTCGGAAGTTTAGTTTTTTGGTACCATTTTCGATATTTTTGGGCCCAGGGGCGTGTTTCCCCTATGTTCATTGCGGAATGTTCCGTCGCGTTTTTCGCGTATGAGTTAAGACTTCTGCGCTCGGGCCATTGTTGCGCTCCGAGGCTTAACTCATAATGGTTCTTGAACCATCTGTTTTTTCCGAAGACAACTCCGCTTTGTTTACGGAGCGGTTTGTTGCTTCGGGATTTTGTTTTCTTGGGGAACCTTGCTTATATTACACAAGGGGTTACACAGGAAATCCGCCTCGTTAAAAACCTCACACCTCCGAATTGCTTATGAATTGCAACTCGAAAGCTTCCCCTGTGAGGAAAAGAGTACGGTGTCCTCATTACATAATGTAAACGAGAAATTACAAAAGAGGGAACTGTAGAGTGGACTTTATGTTACAATTCTCGAGCCCCTGGCTCCCTAAACGTAATAGCGTTGCAACATGTCTTCATTCCACGGGTACGGGTCATCGACCCCGTCCAGTGATTGCAGTCTGAATGCTGATGGTCTTGAGGTTTCTGACACGAGAAAAGGCCCTTCCCACTTCGGGTTAAGCTTTCCTTTGTATTTTCCCTTTGGGACCTTTCTGAGCACCATGTCTCCTGTCTGGATGCCCCTCGGTTTTACCTTTTTGTTTCTCCACCTCTTGGTTTCTTCTTGGTAGTCTTGGATGTTTCTGGAGGCTTCTTCCCTTAGGATTTCCATGGTGTCAATTGTCACTTCCATCATGGTTGCGTCTTGATTTGATTCTGTTCTTCCGGACTCGTGCTTGATTTCTTCTGGTGTCATGGCTTCTTCCCCATATAACAGCCTGAATGGCGAGAACTTTGTTGTTCTTGATTCTATGGTGTTATGGGACCATATGACTCTTGGCAGCTCGTCTACCCATTTTCCTTTCGGGAGGCCGGTGATGTTTTTCTTGACACCGGAGAAAATGATTCCATTTGCTCTCTCAACCGCCCCGTTTGACTGCGGGTGATACACGGAAGCGAAGCACAGCTTGGTTCCGAGGCCTTGGCAGAAATTGCGAAAAGACTCACTGTCAAATTGTTTGCCATTGTCGACTGTTACTTCCTTGGGTACTCCGAATCGACATACAATGTTTTGCCAGAAAATTTTTTGCACTGAGGCGGATGTGATCTTTTGCACTGGCTTTGCCTCGATCCACTTGGTGAAATATTCTACTGCCACTATTGCATAGGTCAGATTCCCCTGGGCTTTCGGGAGTGGTCCCACGATATCTATTCCCCATCTAGATAACGGCCAAATTGGGGGTATAAGTTGTACTTCGTTTGCGGGGAAATGTTTGTATGGTGCATGCATGCGACAGTTGTTGCAGGTTCTGACCACTTCATCTGCGTCTGATACTGCTGATGGCCAGTAGAAACCTTGCCTGAAAGCTTTCTGAACCAGAGCTCTTGTTTTGATGTGTGATGAGCACATTCCGCTGTGAATTTCCTGGAGCAATTCCTTGCCTTCTTGGACGGAGATGCACTTGAGCAACGGTGCGCAGACTCCTTTTCGGTATAATTTTTCATCTACTATACAGTAGTTTCTGGCCTTGGCTTCCATCTTCTTTTTTTCAGCCTCATCTTCTGGTTCAAAATGCCCCCTTATGAAGGCCATCAGCGGTGCTCTCCAGTCTTCGCTCTGAATTGCATTTATATATCTTACTGGGGGCTCGTCGCCGAGAACTGATTTCTGTTTGAGCACTTCATAGAATACATCCGAAGGTAGTGGGGATTTGCTTGCTGCTGCTTTTGCTAGGTCATCTGCCTCTTTATTTCTGGACCTCGGGTAGTTTTTCACTGTGAACCCGAAAAAGTATTTTTCCATTGCCCTCACAGCTGCCAAGTATTTTATTAGCTCTGGATGCTTGGCTTTGTACGACTTGTCCTTGTGCCCTGCAATCAGCTCAGAATCGGTGTTTATGAAGACTCTGCGTGCCCCCAGTGCTCTTGCTTTCCGAAGCCCCAGCAGTAGCCCCTCGTATTCTGCAATGTTATTTGTGCAGTTGTCGTAATCAAGCCGAATAGCATATCTGAGCTTGATTCCCGACGGGGACAGGATTATTGCGGATGCTCCTGATCCTCTGTCACAGTAAGCTCCGTCGCATTGTATTTCCCATAAGGATTCTGGAATTGGTCTGGAAATTGCCTCCTTGGAAGGCGTCCAATCTGCTACAAAATCTGCCAGGACTTGTGATTTGATTGCTGCCCGTGGAACGAAATCGACAAAATGCTCTTGCAACTCCGCAGCCCATTTTCCGACCCTTCCTAAGGATTCCTTGTTTTCAAACATATCTCGTAGTGGATACGAGGTTGGCACAAGAATTTTGTGGCTGAGGAAGTAATGACGTAACTTTCTCTTGGCCATGATTACAGTGTAAGCCATTTTCTCCATCTCTGAGTAAAATAGCTTCGAACCCGAGAGAGCCTCCGAGACAAAATAGATTGGGACCTGAGTCAGCACCCCTTTGACCTCTCTTTCTTCTACTAAAGCTGCACTCAATGCTGTATCCGAGGCTGCAATGTAAAGCATCAGCTGGGACCCTGCTGTTGGGCTCGAGAGGATGGCAAGGTTCTCTATGTATTGCTTGAGGTCTTCGAAGGCTTTTTGTTGTTCTTGACCCCACTGGAAATTCGCTGTGTTCCGAAGTGCCTTGAAGAAGGGCAGACTTCTTTCTGCTGATTTTGAAATGAACCTGCTCAGTGCCGCAATTTTCCCAGGCTAGTTTCTGTACATCTTTCCTGTTCCTCGGCGGCTGCATCCGCCTGATTGCTTCAACTTTCTCAGGATTTGCCTCAATTCCTGTCTTGGAGATTAGGCAACCTAGAAGTTTCCCTTTGGTGATTCCGAAAACACACTTTGCTGGATTCAGTTTCAAGCCGTTTCTTCTCAAGTTTGAGAAAGTTTCCCGAAGGTCTTGGATGTGATCTGCTCTCTGTTTGCTTTTTACAACGACATCATCAACGTATGCCGAAACATTTCTTTTCAACTGGGACCCCAGAATTTTCTGGATCATTCTGCTGAAAGTGCACCCTGCATTTCTGAGTCCTTCCGGCATTCTGATGAAACAGTAAGTTCCGAAGGGGGTGGTGAAACTGGTTGCCTCTTCATCTTCCATCTTCATCCATATCTGATGGTATCCAGAAAAACAATCCAGAAAACTAAGCATTTCACAGCAAGCTGCCTGATCAACGAGGACATCTATTCGTGGCAGTGGGAAGTCGTCCTTTGGGCAGGCCTTGTTCAGACAAGTGAAGTCAATGCACATTCTCCACTGCCCATTTTTCTTCGGAACCATGACTACATTGGCCAACCACAAGGAGAATTGGACAGGACGTATGACTCTAGCATCTAACAATTTCTGCACCTCTGCTTGTGCTGCGTTTTTTCGTTCTTCGGACATGACACGGAGTTTCTGTTTTTTCGGCTTTGCCTTCGGGTCTAGGCGAAGTTCGTGTTCAATCACACTCCTGCTGACTCCGGTTAAGTCGTTTGACGACCAAGCAAAGACATCTTGGTTGTTCCGAAGGAACTCAATAAGTCTGATTTCTTCCTCACTATCAAGTTCTTTGCCTATGATGACTGTTTTGTCTGGCACATCTTCGCATAATGGTATTTTCTTTGTGTGCTCAAAAGGGGCTACCCGTTCTGCATTTTGCTTTCTCTTTTGTTCCTCAGGAATTTCCTCTGGGTCTTCGTTTTCTTCCTCGGGTTCATCATTGATTGCATGGACGTGTTGTACACCAAAAGTTGTGTTTCTTTCAGCTCTTCGGGCTTCGTCCTGACTGCCATACACAGAAATTATGCCTTGACTTGTTGGAATCTTCATGCAGAGGTAATCCTGGTGGATCACTGCCGAGAACCTATTTATGGTTGTTCTTCCGAAGATGGCATTGTATGGGTAGTCGATTTCGACGATGTCGAACGTGATTGTTTCGACACGTCTTGAAGAACCAGAACCGAAGGTGACATCAATGTCACGTTTTCCTTTTGCGTTTACTCTCTTGCCTCCGAAACCATACAGTGGATTTTTTGCATCCCTCAGGTCTTCGGATTTGAAACCCATTTCCAGAAAGCATTTCCAGGTGATGATGTCCGCAGAACTGCCATTGTCCACAAGAATTTTACCGACGTCATTGCCGTACGGTCTGTGCTGAGAGTTACGCCCAATGTTAGCTCGGATCACGAGCGGGTCATTATGTGGGTATTTCATGAGTCTCACATCAGCCTGACTGAAAGTTATGGGTATATGGGACCATGGGGTTCGGAAAACTTGCCCAGAGCAGATTTGATTCACACTTCGTGCCTCATCTTTCCTCTGCCTCTTCGTCATGTGTTCGGGCTCGTTGGAGCCCCCAGAAATTGCATTTATGGTATGGACCATTCCTGGCGGGTCGTCTCCGATGTCCCCCGCAGAGCTGCTTTGCCCAGCATTTTCTGATTTCGGCTTTATCTCAGTGTGGTAACCCAGTGAGTCATATCTTGGGATTGGTGGTGGTGGTGGTAGTTGTGGCATTTGAGGAGCTGAAGGGTATGCGTATTGCTGAGGTGGAAAATAGTAGGAGTGATGTGGTGGGACAAAATTCGGTGACACGTACGAAACCGAGCGGTTGATTGGCTGAGGGGGTTGTGGTATTGACGATGTGTCAAGCGAATGACCCTTCGGGTTTTTCAGCTGCTCTTCGAATTCTTTCTTCTTCTGGAGGGCGTGAGGACATTCGTGAGTGCTGTGGCTGACATCTTTGCCATGAAAGAAACACCATGGGGTTTTACCCCCTTGACCTCCTCTTCCCCCTCTTCCTCTGTTGCTTCTTCCCCCTCTGGAGTTTGAAAGCTGACTGTCGTTGTGACCACTGCTCTGTGCAGATTGCTGACAGGGAGGTTGATTTGTGACGTTGTTTATTGGTCTCGAGTTCTGCCTCGTACCTGATTCTGACTGCCACTGCCTTTGCTGATAGTTATTCCCCCTCTGTTTCTTCTGCGAATTCATCTGTTCGATTCTCCTCCTGCGCCCCTCATCTGACTTGCAGTATTCTTGCATGACCTCGAATAGTTCTCTTACAGTATCAGGTCTTGCTCTTTCTAGATAATCTTGACATGGGCCAATACGAAGGCCAGCGATGGTGTAGTCGATGATGCTATCTTCCTTCACCCTCGGGGCTCTTGCTGCTAACTTCACGATTCGCTGCATGTATTGCTGCAAAGATTCCTTGTCACCCTGGACGCATGATATCATGAAGTCGTTTGAGGACAGGCCCTCGGCCTGCATTCCCCGAAAGCTTGATATCAGTCGGCCTCTGAGTTCATGCCAAGTTGCTATCTGCCCCTTTGGGAGGTTAGTGTACCAGAATTGGGCTGCCCCCTTGAGTGACAAGACCAGAGCTTTTGCCTTTGTCGAAGAATCTCCTCCGTTTGATTCCACCACTGCCTCGTATTTCATTAGGAATTCTTTGGGGTCTGATTCGCCATCGTACTGTGGCAAGGTTGTGGCATTGAACCGAGGTGGCCAGGGTGCTGTTTCCAAATCTGCGGATAGCGGTCCTGCCTCAGGAAATGTGTTTCTGTGACCAGTGTGGAAACGTGAATTGTGTGGGGCTCTTTCCGGCTGCTCCAACAATCTACTCTGCAGCTCATCAATGCGACGCTGCATGTTTTGAATGGTCTGCCACATCTGGTCTTCAGGGACGCCTTCGTATTGTTCATCTTCCCTGTTGCCTGCCCGGATGGATGTTACATTCCTCCTTGTCATTTCTTCTTGCAATGCTTCGTTTCTGAGCATTTGTTCCTTCAAAGCTTCGGCTCTGTTCTGAGCATTGAATTGGTCTGCGGTCAGCTGACCCTTGTCCCTGGTCATGCCCCTTGATCTCGTCTGTATCGTTGGGTCTGCCTGTGCCGAAGTGGTCGCTGCTCTTCGCGCTTCTTCTGATGCTCTTCGTATTGTTGCTTGTACCCTTCGGAGAGCTGCTATGTCTTCTGCTGTCACTCCAATCTCCTCGAGGCCTACCTCGAATTCTCCGTTGGCTGAGTCCTCGACGGTGACCTCTGGGTCTTCGGAGCGTGGCGCTGTCTGTGGTTGTGCCGCCTGCTCACCAGTGTTGGTGATACCTTCGGGGTTTGCCTGTGTGACTGGTTCCGAAGCACCGGCCCCGTTGGCTGCGCCCGACGGTTTCTTCTTGGTTTGAGCCATTTGTGGTCTTGGATTACTACCACGAGGTGGGCGCCAAAAACTGTTGGGTGTAGGACGGCCCCAGAGTGGACTCCGTCACCAACAGCCTAGAAAGCGAACCGAATGAGGCACGGAGAATGGGAGACGTGACCCCTTTCGGAAATGGACACGACTCCAACTCTCGGAATTCCAATGCAATATAATAAATCATATATTCCAACTAAAACAAAATGATCATCCTCCCCTTAGTTACAAAAACCTTCTCTATTTATAGGAAGGCGAACCGACACCAAGTACAATTACGATCTTGCCCTCAGCAACCGCTTGATTCCCGGAATATTCTAGGACATTACAGACTTTACCCTTCACGGGTGCTTCCGTCAGCCAGGCCCATTCGAGAATCCGAAGGAGCTTTCGGTTTCTCGTATTCGCCTCGCCTCTCGTCGCGATCTTCGGTCTTGGGTCGAGGTGGAATCCAGCACGCTCTTCCGCGGGTATCTTCGGGTTCCCCCCACGTGACTTGCCAAACGCCATCTTCGACTACAAATCCGAGGGTGGCCTCGGATTTGCCTTCGGGAACCCAGCGCCCGTCTTCTGGACCGCGCCTGTGACACCCCGTGTCACTTTTGAAATTTTTATCATGCACATCTACCTATTGTACAAAGTTTGTGGTGCTCATCATGTTTTTGAACTGAGTATCATGTTTGAATGGACTCCCAAAAGTCAAATTTCGTTTTTAAACTTCTTTGAATTCAAATTTGGTTAAGTCAAACCTTTTTCCTTTAACCCTTTTGGGGGCTTGTTTAAAATTTGAAATGTTTAAACAAGTGACTTTTGGCCAATTTGAAAATTCATTAGTGAACTATCTACTTTCAGCTAGAAGTTTTGGTTTTGAGCAAAAACATCTTTTACTTGCTCAAACTCTTGGTCAAATGTTGGTCAAACTGCTGATTTCAGCACTTCTGAAATTGGCTAAGTCCAATTCCTGACAGCAGCCATTAGCCAACTTTAGGACTATATATCTTTCATTTTTCAATCTACCCAAACCAAAACAAGTTCATGGTTTGAAAGCTGGTAGTTTGAACTCTTCAAAAACCATGAACAACTCCAGGATCTCCAACTCTAGCTATTTCTTTTTCATGCTCAAAGTCAGCTAAATTCAATTCAGTTCTGGGACTTAGAAATTTTTCTGAGTTCGAGATTTTGGCCGAAGTTTGATCAAGTTTATCTCTCAAACCAAATCTTTTTGAACCATATGACTTTAACAAAAGTTGTTCCCCTTGGTACCATCTACAACTTTTGTATTGGAGTTTTGGAAAGTTTCTACACAAAATTTCGAGTTTGAATCAATTCTTTGGAGGGTGTTCACGGGCTACTGTTGATACTGAATCGACTTCGTCGATTCAGTAAAACGCAGGAGGGGAAAATGGCCGGCCGCGCGCTGTGCTGGCGCCGTCGGTGGCCGTCGGTGCCACGCACCACCCCTTCAGCTTGTTTGGACCCGTGTCATCGCTTCACCTCGCCAGCTTGGTCGTCCAGCCATGCGCCGCAGCTGGAGGACGAGCCGAGCGCCACCCGTCGTCGAGACGGCCAAAAATGGGCCTTGAGCTGTCGCTCGGCGGAATTCACCGCGGTTAACTCGTCATTGTCCATTTCACTGCGCCAGTAAACTCTCCACATCGTCCTCGTCGTCCTCGTCCACTCCGCTCCACCGCACTCCGCCTCCAGAGCCGTCGCCGGCCAAAAATTCCGGCCGCCATTGCCGCCACCCCACCTCACCGTTGAGCTTAGCCTTTCCATCCTTCTCCGCCTCCTCAAAGCACCCAAATGGATACTCCTTGACTCCCTGAAGCCGTGCGCTATCTCATCGTGAACTCCGAAGCGTCGGTGAGCTTAAGCGCCGGTCATCTTCTCGGTTATCCGCCGCCGGCCGTGGACGTGTGCCATTCCGCCTTTAATCCTTGGGTTTTTCATGCCTAGGTGGTGCGGCTTGGAGTCCTAAGGCTGCGGGTCATCTCCGGCGCGTCTCCGACCTCTTCTCCGGCGAGTTCACGCCGGTCAAACACGCGGCGGCGCGCTGTGTGCGGCGGAGATCGGCTTGGGTACGCCTCAGCACAAACAACATTAGCAAAGAATGTAGCCACTCAACTACATCGGAGTCCTTTATACTTCAGCTTGCTTGACAATTAGCCTTTTCTATCTTGATGTTGTCCTCATGACTGGTATGTCATGTAACCAAAACATATGCCTAAAGATGGCCGTTTGTATTTATTTTGTCTCCTTCCCTCTTTTCATTCGTCCATTTGAGCATACTTTTATTGGGATAACTTCTACATGGTGATGTAATGATGTATAGAAACAATTGGCAAGTGGGTGTAAGAAATACAAGTGAAGTTTCATAATTTTTGGGTTTAACATGAAATTTTATAGGACTATATATTTTTATCACGTGGAGGATAATATTGTGAATCTAATCAAGTCGATCTCACAATCTGATGCATATTTCTTTTCTGTGAAATTATACAAAATGTTGAATGCACAAGTATAAGCATGATTATGGTACTTAGCTTGTACTAGCTGTCACCTTGGCGCATTTCCATATGACGCCGAGGTTCATGATCTCCGCGTTAATTCACAGAACGCCGAGCTTTCGCCGATTCGCCACACGTACACACAACACAAGTACCAGGCTCGGCGCGCAGCGCGTTGACGCCCAGGTTTCGCGGCGAGGCCTGCAACGAGGTGACGCTTAGGTCTCTTACCTCGGCGTTAATGGGCCACACGCCGAGCCTCTGGTACAAGTCCACGCTGGCGCTGATGTGGACAGGTCGGCGTGCTATCCAGCGACGCCCAGCCACAGACCTCGGCGTGCGCGAGCTCCACGCCGAACGAAAGGGTCCAATTTTAAAAATAGTTTCTCAAAGGGTCTATTTGCAGATATAGTTTCTTAAAAGGGCCAAATTGAAAAAAAAGCCACGGCTGTCAGGTGGGTCCTCTGTAAGGGTGAAGGGTACAGAGAGTTTTTTTAGGTGAATGTTTTAGATCCTTACATTACAGGTAGAAACGGGTATATTTCCTTCGGAACTCGGAAGGGAGGGGCAGAAAGGCGAGTCCTAATTCTGCAACTGGGGTAGAGGCCATAAAAGCAGAGGCGCTAATCTTCTTGCGACGCAAGCCTCTCCTCGCCTTCAGGAATCAGGAGGGCAGAGGACGGACACGGCACGGGCACCTCAAGCGAAGGGGGAAGGCAGGACAGGCTCCCAGTCCCAGCGCATCCCCGCCGGCCGAGCGCAACGCCGCCTCGATCCTCCGCCCCGCCCGCTCCGCCGGCCGCCACTCGTCTCTCGGTCCGCTCCCTTCCTGTGCGCTGGTTACCGACCCTCGTTTGCTTGCTTGGATTCGCTGGATTCCGTCGTGCTCAGCGTTTAGGGTTCGGTTCTGTTCTCGATCGAGTGTACGAGTACCCCAAATCCTGCGTCGTTCTCTGCATTTCGATTTGGTATTTCGGTTCGTCGCGGATTTTGTGTGCTGTGCTGTATTACCTTGCAAATTGCAATCCATGGTTCCTTTAGGATGCCGCGGCTTATTTCCCCAAACTTTGGAGAAGAGAAGCCCGCCCCTGAAATCCGTTGATGATCAGATGATGCTTTACTATTCGCTTGCAGCATGGAAAATGTTGTTGGAGTCGGCATAGGATGCATCTATTTGTAACTGCTTGTTTCGTTTGTTTCTGGGATAATCGTTGATTGCTTAGTGCAGTGCATTAATCTGGATCAGGGGCTTCCGTTGCGATTCGTCCAGTTGTGTTTTGGTGAAATTTGTGAAGTTTGTGTGCGGTGGTGATCATCCCACCACGCGTGCGTTGGGATCACTTGCAAAGCCTTTCTGCCCGTACGTAGGATAACCCAATCACGTGGTGGCGTTTTGCTCTGTTTCTCTGTGAATTACAACACCTCTGTTGCAACCTATCTGAATAGTTTTGAGTGAATTCTCTGTACACAAGCCTGGCTTTAATACTATCAGGCGTAATGCTGCTGTCACTTTTTTTTGTATGGAGCTAATGCTGGTTTACTTAGATAGTGTTAATGAAGAAATGCTAGTATGTCAATCATTGCATCAGCTATTTGGATTGATTTTTAGTAATTTATGTAAATTTGAGTGATACTAATGAAAATTTGATGTGTTTCAATGTTGATCATACTTTTAATAAGAAAGGGGTGTGAATGGGTTATGTTTTTTTTTTCACTTGCACATCGATGAAATAAACGCCGTGCACGTGTTGGTCCAAATACAGGCTTGCAGTGGAACATGCAAAAGTTGAAATCATAAAGTTTCCATATGTTATCAATGTTTCTTTCTTGAAATGGCGAGTTGCTCAACCATATGTGCTGTGTATACAGAGTGTGTGCTGTCCATTTCTTCTTTAAGTTTAGGTGCTGCAATGCTTATGTAGATGTACGAAATATGGAAAAAGTATACATAACCCCCCCCACCTATGGGGGGTGGAACACATCACCCCCCAACCTATAAAACCGGATACATCACCCCCCAACCTTTTCAAAACCGGACAAATCACCCCCTGAAGTGGTTTTGAAAGGCGGTTTGCTACAGTAACAGCGGTTTTGTATTTTTTTTCTTTTTTGTTATTTCGGCTGGAGCTTTGAAAAATCATAGTAAATCACAGAAAAATCGTAAAATGGAAAATCTAATTTTGTTGGACTCCACATGAGTAGATCTACATAGTGAACATATAATATGGTATGCTTTAGTATATTTTTTTACATCTATGAATTAATTATAGAAAAGAATAGATCTAAAGCTACAGCAAAAAAATGTTCTAAAGCATACTATATTATATATTCACTGTGTAGATCTACTCATGTGGAGTCCAACAAAATTGGATTTTCCATTTTACGATTTTTCTATGATTTACTATGATTTTTCAAATCTTCAGCCGAAATAACGAAAAAGAAAAAATACAAAACCGCTGTTACTGTAGCAAACCGCCTTCCAAAACCACTTCAGGGGGTGATTTGTCCGGTTTTGAAAAGTTTGGGGGGTTATGTATCCGGTTTTATAGGTTGGGGGGTGATGTGTTCCACCCCCCATAGGTGGGGGGGTTATGTATACTTTTTCCTACGAAATATATGCAGAAGTCATGCTTAGACTATACCTTTTCATACGTTCGAGGCCAAGGCCTATATTTTCCCTCTACTTGCAGCTTTTTGTATTGTATTTTCCCTCTATTGGCTAGCAACCTTTTGTGGTTTAAAGTCAAATGTACATAAAGGTAGAGTAATATATCGCTGATAGCAAAGCATAATATCAACATTGATTCCAGTTTGTTTTTCAAACAAGTTTTTTTTCGAACAATGGTTCCAGTTGTCATTGTTTCATTAGTCTGCGCATCATCAACTTAAATGTGTTTCATGGCTGATTGATATGGTAGCACTCATTGTGATATCCTGAGTTCTTGTTATCTTATTGTACTATCTGTCACTTTCTATTTGATAGAGAGCATGGAGAATTCCAATTTGAGAGGTTCGGTGGGTGAGGAAATTGTCATGCAGACAGGCAAGGCTGCAGGCATTGGTTTAGCTGCTGGCAGTGTGTGGGGTGGACTAGCTTCTATGCTGTACGACGGGCCTCAGGTTGGCAGTAACATGAAGTATTTTAATCCTGAGCTGATCAGAATTGGCAAGGTGTGTGGGCACTATGCAGCAAGCTTTGCAGTTATTGGAGTTACATATATTGGCGTAGAGCAGGCTCTTGAAAAGTACAGGATGAAGAAGGATGTCTTTAACGGGATTGCTGCTGGTTTTGCTACTGGTGCTGTTATGGGTTTCAGAGGTATGACACTTATCTAGCTCCGTTTAGTATATGAAACTGAAATGCTACCAAGGACACATTTCATCTATGTTATGTAATACTCCGTATGTCTTAACTTTTCGTTAGCATTTGTGTGAACTGCTGTTGATGCTATTTTATTTCAACTTTCCCTATTCATTTCTTACCACTGCTGGTACTATTTTATTTGAACTTTCCCTATTCATTTCTTACCACTGTTCCGTCAAGTTTCTTTGTTGCTGGGGTAATCAAGTTTGTGTAATTTTTTATACATCATAGTAGAAATTAGCTTCCAACTTTAGGGGAACTTTAGTTTCTTGATTAATTTAATTGCATTTATGAGAAATGTCATACTACAAAGGTTAATAATGAATTAAATTTGGTGTATGCAATTGTTTAAATATAGGAGAATCCTATGTTGTCAGAAGTTTTATTATTTTAATTACCTTTGGGAAAAGTTCAACTTGAAACATTTTGACATAATTTGAGCCTCCATATGTCAAGTATGGAAGGAGAAGCCCATTTTTGACATAACTCCTGTTACTCTCCCACTCTGATGGTCCTGATATGTGTGATACTCTTCTTGTATTGTACGATTAGTTTGTTGATTTAGTAAAATACTAAATTGTTAATCTGGCATTGCTGTCTCGTGCAGCTGGGAGCCCCCGGACAGCTTTCTTATCAGGGTCTGCAATCGCTTTGACTTCTGTACTGCTGGATGTCACTGGAATGAGAACTACTGAAGAAGAAAAAGGCCACCACTAGCCACCCTTAATGGAAGAGCAGGATCTGTTTCAGAGGAGTTCTTTGACTGCGCACGCTAGTAGAATGGTTCTATGGCTAACACCGAAGAGTTTCTTTTCCATCGATATAAGCACACCAATGTAGTCTGTTAATAGTAGAGGTATTAGGCTTAGCAATGGTCCTGATCTAAATACATGTTTGGAAAGTAATTTTCACCGTTATCTGCTGGCTTGTACTCTGAAGTTCGAATTGTAAATTGAAGTCACCGATTTGTCTGTTCAGGTAGCATTGGGTTGTGCTGCATTTGAACTCTGCACTGCCAATTACCCTATTTCACAATATATGCAAGTGCTGGATAGTTTCTTTCATTGGTGTTTGATCTGGGATCTTTGTTCATTGTTGGTTCGTGCTGATGTACGGTCCATGTTTCCGCATCATCTTCACATTTCCAGTGGCGGAGCTAGGATATCAGGGTAGGGTGGTCCAACTAAAAAAAAAAAGTGAACACTACCAGTGCTGGCATTGGAGTCACAGTTTCTTTGTGTGCAACCGGAGGTGGACAACATGACATTTGTGTCACATTTTCTTCGATCACTCTCTCTTCATCAGCAGGTGCACCTTTTGGCCTTCAATTGGTTCATCTGGCACATTCACAACAAGGGAAGGAGATGGAGAAGTAGCCTTCTTCTTTGATGCATATGTATACTATAAAGGAGGAGCAAATTGAAACTGTTTTTCACACAAAGAATTAATCTTGTACCCCTCACAAAGAACCCACAAAACAGGGAAAAATAGTGGGCCTGGAGGACCAAAGGGGAGGGGGGAGACGGAATTGTCGTCCTCCCCCTGTTGTTTTGATCCCGGCGCTCCTCCCACCCCTATTGTTTTGTCACCGTGACTATTGCTTACCCGCCTGCCCAATCCCGCCCGTGAATCATGGTGCCCGCCCCCATCTCTTTCCTTTCTCGCCGCGCCCCTTCCCCGTCTACTTCCTCTCTCCTCCCCCAACCCCGGGCCTAGGGTTTTAGCAGGTTTTGGGCCAGAATTTTAGGGTCCTCTTTTTGTGTATGGATCTTGTGTGCCCGGCGCCTCTTTTTGTGCTGATTCCTCTGGTTTTGGACATTTGTACTGGACATTCCACCAGCCTGGTAAGGTCTTTGCAAGATCTTGTATTGAGAAACTTTATTCAAGGAAGTTAAACTTAGTTTCAAGCATAACGAGCAGATATCCATCAAGATGCTATGATATGGGCATATGGTAAATATAAGTCATACAGGGACATTAGCCCAGGGGCAGACCACCCTAAAATTCTGGCCCAAAACCCTAAAGTACGGTCCTCCTTATGAATCACTCCATAGTAAATGAGATATAAGCATTTAGATATATGAATATAAGTTTTTTACTATAATTTTTTCAAAGACATGATAAATAGTTGAATACAAATAATTGTGGTATAAGTTACACTTTCGGTAACTAAATGATTTGTTCGTGATACATTATTTTTATTAAATTTTTGTCCCCTAGGTATTAATTTTTTACAATATGTTGTTGCAACAACTACATTATAGCATAGATATAAGAACTAGATGTTATATTTACATCTTTTAAACACGTGCTTGTGGCACGTGCCTCCCTACTAGTTTCTGAAAAAGAGATGCAATATTTCCACCCCTCTTCATATTTCAACAAATCTACAAGGAAATTGTGCAATGATTTAATTTAACAATATAATTATGCACTGAAATCCTAAAATTGAACTATATCTAAATCAGTGATTCATATGCATACTTGTCTTGTGCAAACAAGCAGTAGTCAATGCTCGTTTCTTCAGACTCGTCTCCGATCAGTACAACAGTTGAACCTAGGGTTCGAATGTTTGGTTGACAGAGTCAGGCCATCAGGGACAAAGAGAGGCCGAGAGGGTGTGAGGGTAGAAGTAGCCACGAGATCAAGGCGTGCCTGCCGGCATAATCGGCTTCTTGCCGTCGTTGCTTGCTCGTCGTCGGTCTACGATTCACGGTCGTCACTGCCGCCGTCTTGCCTCCCGCCGCCTATTCTCTATGGCCTATGGGATGCGAAGGCGAAGGGGCAAGCTGTGGGGAAGTCGAGGCGTCGAGCGGATGGGACGGGAAAATCAATCGTCAAACAAAAATAGAAGAGACGCAGCACGCAGAGATTTTTTCTTTTTTTTTTATTACGGAGTACTAAAGGCTAATGGGATCTTTTAGCAGGTTTTGGGCCAGAATTTTAGGGTGGTCTGCCCCTGGGCTAATGTCCCTGTATGACTTATATTTACCATATGCCCATATCATAGCATCTTGATGGATATCTGCTCGTTGTGCTTGAAACTAAGTTTAACTTCCTTGAATAAAGTTTCTCAATACAAGATCTTGCAAAGACCTTACCAGGCTGGTGGAATGTCCAGTACAAATGTCCAAAACCAGAGGAATCAGCACAAAAAGAGGCGCCGGGCACACAAGATCCATATATGCCAACAGGGCCCCACGCTCCTGTTCTTTCTCCCCGCCGTGGATCCTAGCTGGCGAAATCCTATTGGCTCCCTGGATTTCCCTCTTCTCCCTCTTGGTTCCAGCAGCAAAATCCATTGCTGAGCTCTGCTCTGCAGCAGCTTGCTCTCTTCCCCCAAAACCTTCACAAAATCTGCAGGAACAAAAAAATCCATTTCACAACCAAAAGATTCAAAAAAGAAAAAAGTCAAGTGAAGGTCAAAAATGGCAGTTGTCGGCCTATCCACTGCTTTCTCTCCTCTCAGGTAACCAAAGATTTCTTCCAGTCAACTTCTCTATTCGTCCGGTCTTTTCCTCTGAATTCTGAAGAAAATTTTCCGCATGTTTCATCAGAGGTTCTTGGATAGCCGTGAGGATCAGGCAGCAGGGCTGCAAGCCTGCACGAGTCAGCTTGTCCCCAAGCAGGAGGAGGAGAACCTCCTGCGCCGCCGCCATCCGCGCCGAGGTTAGCTTCATTGACGCCGACGAGGCGAAGAGGCTCGTCGCCGAGGAGGGCTACACGGTGCTGGACATCAGGGACAGGACGCAGCGCGAGAGGGCCTACATCAAGTCCTCCACGCACGTGCCCCTCTTCATCGAGAACCAAGACAACGACATTGGTACGGGAACGAACAATGTTTATTGCAAGAAATTCTGAACAACATTTTTGTCTAATTCTGTTTTGTTATCATCAAGGGACGATCGTGAAGCGCCAGTTGCACAACAACTTTGCGGGGCTCTTCTTTGGGCTGCCCTTCACCAAGCTCAATCCAGACTTCGCCAAGGCGGTGAAGGACAAGTTCTCGCCGGAGAGCAAGCTGCTGATAGTCTGCCAGGAAGGGCTCAGGTTTGTGACTGAGCAATTCATTCGTATGGTCCTCTGCCAATACACACTCAGTTTGCTGTTGTACTATACTTGAATGGTGCTCCATGTGATTTCTCATGTAAGGACATTAGCAATGTTTCCATTTTGACAATTTGACTAGTTGTTTCTAGCAATATACGCTATTCCAAATAGAAGAGTTATATGCTGTGAAAGTAATTCTTTTGGATGAAATATGAAAATAATTTTAATGAAAAATTTAGGTATAGCAATTTTATGTTCTGAGTTAATATAATTATCTACATATTGACCGACGTGGATAATGAAACAATTTATTATGTCATCAGTGGGGGTAACAAAGTTTGTATAAGAATAGGATTCTTATACTTTACATGGGTAGTTTGATGATCTGCTGGTATCAGTTGCTTATTTGCTCTGCCTTGTCTGCTGAAGGTCAGCTGCAGCTGCAGATGCACTAGAGAGAGAAGGCTTCCAAAATATTGCATGCATCACGTCAGGTCTTCAGACAGTGAAGCCAGGTAGCAAACCATTAACCATAACAATTAAGAAACATATCAGCATTTTCACAGGATCCGCTGATGCGTAGTGTTTTCAAGTTTCCTTTTTACTAAATACTGTACCACACTACCACATGTTTGCAGGAACGTTTGAATCTGTCGGGAAAAGTGAGCTACAGAATGCGGGGAAAGCCGGTCTCGTAACCATACAAGGGAAGATTTCAGTAGTTCTTGGGACTGTACTTATCAGTAAGATTACTTTTCTATGTTATTTCAGATAAATTTAGTGCATCAGCTCATCAACCTATGTTTACGGGCGCTCATCTGCAGGTGCCTACCTGTTTATAACACTTTTCCCGGACCAGGCTGAGAAGCTCTTTGACTTGGCTGGCATCAGTTTGTGATCACAACTGATGTCATTTCCATTCATATTGGTGCTCCAGTTGGAGGGTCCATGATTCCATAATCAGGTTGCAGCTTGTGTTATGTTCCCTGAAATCTGTATCAAATGTGTTTCATTCAGAGATCTCTGTCCTAGAAATGGGTAGGTTTTCTTTTAGTATTAAAATGGGTAGGTTTATATATGCAATTCATTCCAACGTTCCAGAATTTACTACTGTATTTTAACCACTGAAGTGAGTGCTCAAACTCTAATAATATTTGACTTCTAAAAGTGCAAATTCATTTGCTTTGTTATATGAAATCTTATATTCCCTAACATCGTCATAGGTATAAAAGATCCTAACATACTAAATATTATTAGATGCCAATCTGAAGGGAAAAAAGGGTATTTGATGCTGATGAACTTTCACATGGTATTAGTGCCATGAGCAATGTGCCTGTGCTGTAGCAAGTCAGAGGACCGGTTCAACTATTCAAGTGTTGCTTTTCACCCAATTTTCTGGGACACTATCCTTTGGCAAATAAGATCTCAGTCCATCCAGTCATTGTAGAATCTGAGTTAATGCTCAAGTGTGAACTAATGAAAGATATTTCCCACTTCCTGCAGGATAACTGTATGATCAAGTCGACTTACTCAGATGTTCAGACCAAGAAGGAAGTTGGTTCTATGTGTATTATATAGGGAATTTTCGATAAATCAGCGCCATATTATTATCCGAAGCATCCATTTCCTGCATGTAGCTCCTATTCCAATTCTATGCTAGATTCATCTACTTTTTTGTGTTACTTCATGGAAGTATTAGGCCTCCGCAGATATGATTCAAGATTTCTAATAGAAGTTTTTTTTTTCTATCCATCTTGCCCTGCTCATCCACTGCACAACATTGATCCTCAAAGACTATGTAGAACTTGATACCAATTGCAGTGGCAGATGAAATGACTGTCTTGTGTGATAACCTAATAGCAGAGCTTGAATACAGTTTCTTTATCATCTTCGTTTCTGATCTTCGCACTTGATGGGATGGTTGTGGCATTGCGACATGAACCAAAAATGACATGCATGAATTTAAGGAAGAGCCGCATGTTCGAAATTTTATCTCTATCAAAAAAAAAAAACGTTGGTCCAGTTTGTTCCATTTCTGATCTTTGCAGGATGATTGAGGTCATATTGCATTGCAGGTATCTCAAATGTTTTAAGTAGTGTTTAGCTCTTAAGCTACCGACCGACTAAAGGATATTAGAACTTAACGATTTTGTCGGTAACTACAGCACGAAAGAAGAAGACGGCACTTCACAGAGTTTTACTTCCCCCGCCCAAAAAAAAAAAGTTTTACTTCATACTTTTTTTTGCTTTGGATCCACTGGTACAATTGAATTAAGCAGTTACATTTAGATGACCTGAGTACAAGAGCGGAAGGCTGAAAGCCTTACACTTATCATCATCCTCTCCTTGAACTGAATACTGTTCAATGAATGAATTGGAACCACAAATAAAAAGGGAACGCAATGGAAAACGTCTCAACTGGCAAATTTTAAAAGCACAAAGTCACGGATTGAGCCAGCAAAACACTAACGCTGGAGTGTAGATGTCGAATTCGGTTCGAGTATACAAAGATGGTATATAACAAAAACAAAAACATGCTTCCTTTTGTAATCATATAGAAGTGACGTTAAGAAAAACTGTAAGAACATGAACAATGACTTTGACAAACAAAATTCTTCACATACACTGTTATGGTACGAAAATTGTTTTGACAGGTCGAAATTACATTGAAGGCCTGGATCACTTTGTTATCAAAAAATCTAACCTCCAAAGTATCCCTCATTCTACATGTACTCGCCGCAATATTCCCCTGCCTTTGGTGTTCCAGCAAATTTCTGCTAATCTAAGCTTTATTCACACGAATGGGTTGTCCTTCCAATTCCTGAAACCACATTTGATTGTAGAACAGTAAGATATCAGTCACATGCTCTTGTCTTTTTTTTTTTTTTTTTTTTGAAGGCAAAAAGGGCACCTCTTGTCTAGAGTTTGAACATCAAAAAGCCATGTCACTTTTTTAAGGCATTGGAAATCTTTTGTAATAGCAAATCTATTAGTTCATGGTCTTAATACGTTTGCTGATATACCGAGGTAAAAGAATGCAGCAGGATATCAGTAATTCAGTATCAACAAATAAAGTTGTTTAAGCATGATATGTTTGGACAAGATGGCATCAGTTGCTGTAGTTAAGGTCACATAATTCTAACTCATCTGTACACATAATACTCAGAAAGTGAATTCCATCTATGTTTCAGAGAAATGGTAAGATACAGGTCGCAACACAGCATTTTTCTTTTGTTTGTCAAATGATGACTATTTTATGAGGTAGCAAACAAAAGGCAGAAATGTACAAAATATGCAAGAGAAGCTTACCGTGTTATTGAAAGTAGCAACAGCTGCTTCAACTTCTTCCTCTGAAGAGAAGGTGACAAAGCCAAACCCCTTTGACTTCGAAGTCCCCGGAATGTGGGAGACCGTGGCGCTGAGGATCTGCCCCTTTTCAGCGAAGAAATTTTTAAGAACTTCTGTTGTCACAGTCTTCGCAAGATTACCAACATAAACCTTATACTGACTATCCACAAATACAGTCTCCGGTTCCGGTGCTGATCGATCAATGTTTGGCAAGAAGCTCTCCGTGACATTCACTTTAATTTTTCTACCACCAACCTCCTGGTAGAAGAAAGACAAATACGAGTCATACGATGACAGCATTGCCCTCAAAGTACATAAATGTGACTAGAGCAGAATTTAAAATGAAAGACTGTAATTACAATATCATTGAGAGCCTCGATTGCAGCATTAGCCTCCTCAGCAGTGCTCATCGTGACAAATCCAAACCGCCGGCTCCTGTTGGTGTACTTGTCATACATAACCTGCACAAAATAATTGGGCATTTCAATTAGTTCAGTGATTCAAATTATCAGACCATATAGCCTTTAGATGAAACAATTCCACAGCACCAGTACAAGCCACGAAAACACACAGGGATTACACTACCAAGAATCAGAGTAATACTGGAGCAAGAACTAAATTAGCTTGAATTTCTTCAGGGGAAAACTTTGTGGGAAAGACTAGAGGCAAGAAAGACTAGGAGACGACGCAGGTCCAATCTTGGAATGGGATAAGGCACTGCAGAAGGGAACTTGTTGCGTTACCTCGGCCCGCTCGACGGTGCCGTGCGCGGCGAACATGTCGCGGAGCTCGTCGTTGGTGACGGTACGGGGGATGTTACCCACGTAGAGCTTCCGCGCCGCCACCTCCGCCGGGGCCTCGAGCACCGCCGAGGAGGCGGACACCCGCAGCGCCAACCCCCGGCGCCGGGCCTGCGGCGCCGCGACGGCACGGAAGGAGAGGCGGGCGGGGGCAGCGACGGAGACGGAGGCCGAGGGAGCGCTCCGGCAGCGGCCGTGAAGGGCCGGAGGGGTAATCAGAGAGGAAATCGCGGTCGCCATTGGCGGCGAGGCAGGACCGCAGCAGGAGAGGAGCGAGAGGGGGGGCTCAGGGGGGAGGGAGAAGGGAGCGTTATCCGTTGTCGTGGGTGGGTTTGGTGTTCTGGAGATAAACCTCTTCCCGTCTCGAGTATCGACTCCTCTGCATTTGCTGATTCATTTTCTCTCTCACACGAATAAATGCTCTGACCCTTTTTTAGAAATAGAATTGTCTGAGAAATAATATTTTCTTAAGAACATTAATATTCGACTAAGGGAGGTGACTAGAATTTTAACTGAGATATTTTTATCATTCGTATGCTTATGCTTTCCGTGCACATGGAAAAATATGAAAGAAGTTGTTTACTGCGGGTTTTTTCCCCTATTTTCTCCTTGCGAATCATGACGACTCTTCCTATAAAGCATGGTTGGTACACATGATGATTATTCTTTTTTTTTCCTCCAAGAAGAACGGTGGAAGACCGCACATGTACTTTGTTTAAATTGAAAAATGTTGTTTGATTTATATCAATTCATTCTTCGTTATGTTTTTCTATCCATTTTTAAAATGGAGCTACTAGTGCCTTTGGACGGTCGAGCGATGAGAAAAATTCTTGCACGCAATATGAGATATATGTTGCAAGGAAGATGTGAAGATAAACATTAGATAGTAGAAACTAATGAAACATCTCAACCAAACATCGCAGCATAAAAAAAATTATTTATTCCAACATCCAATTTGTTTTAGGAATATGAAAAATCATCTACTGTAATATTGAAAATCTCCATTTGTAATATCAAATAATCCCTGTAAAAATCTAAGGTGCCGTTTGGAAGTCAATATTGAGACCACAGAACTAAATTGTGGTCAATACCAAATCAACCATGGTATTGAGATGACCATGATTCCAACTCTGTTATTTGGATGACCATCGAATTGAATGTTGGAATCTTAGGAGATGGCCTAATTCAGATTCCAGTTTAGACAACAAAGGTATTAAAATTCTATGCACATAATGCTCCTGTGAGAACGAGAAGGGGATGCCGGCCGCCAGGCGCCGACGATGCATAGGGCCGCACGGACCTGCACCCAGATCGAGAGGAAGATGCGTGGGGAAAGGGCTCTGCGCCGCCGCCTATGACCCTTGCCGCCGGACGTTCCCTTCGTCATGCGTGGTCGCGCCACCGCCTAGGGGTCCGTCCATACTCCAACGCCCTTGTCGTCGTCGTGGGGTCGCTCTCCGCCTATGAATCACCGATACTTCACCAACCCAGTCGTACCCGTATCTGATACTGCGTATCCGATACTTCCGATACTTCGATACTCCGATACTTTCTCTATACTACCTTTGTGTTGTTTTCCAAACTCCCGTATCGCCGTACCGGTATCGCCGTATCGGTGATACGCTTGGCAGGCTAAACCAGACGACCATGAGGGAGGTGAGATTCATTTGGTCGTTCTCTCCCATTGTAAATCACCCTTGCGCCTCCATCCACCCTTTTTTTCACCGTGCCATTTTTTACCCACACATCATACCTACACCCGATTAATTACCATAAAGTCCGCAAATCAAGGATCAATGTTTCCTTTCAAAAAAAGAATGATATCTACGCAATCGAGTGTCTTATTCTTTTTAAAACTTGATTACTTAACATAGCTGTGGAAGTCAATCAGGTAATCGATTACTTACCATAGTCGTGGGCGTCCAGGTTTATCTCCTTAGCCCTCTTGCCCCTCCATATAAGGCGCCTCCTCCTCATTCTGAAAACATACAATATTTTCCTTCATTCCCATCGTCTGTTCAGAGTTCATATTTCTTTGTGAGGGCACCGGCGCCGAGCACGGCACAAGGGTGGCCGCGACGCTCGTCGTGTCCGAGCTTGCCAGGTAGAAGCGAAACGTGCTCCACGTTATGACGGTGTACGCGCGCGGTCGAGTGTGTGGCGTCGTTGCTCCACGTCGCCGGCGACGAGGAGAGCAACCTTCTCGCCCTCTCCCATCATCAAGAAGCTGGCTGCAGTGCTGAGTTGCTCATATATACCTGTATCGTAAATATTTTCTTCTATACATGTTGCTGATTGTTTAAGATTTGATTATACAAATTTCCTTGTGTTCTCGTCGGAGGCTCAATGCTTTTGATGTATAAATATATAATTTTTAATGTGAAATGCTATGGTGTACGTTCTTTTACGTAATAATTTATTTTTAAATTAAAATTTTAAATTTATGTTATTTTTATAATATGTGCCAACCTACTTAGTTTGATAAATGCAACGCAAACGAGAGTCGTCAAACTCTTCGGCATGATGAATTGATGAGGTGGTGTTCGTGTCGCGACGAAACGGGCCAGCTGGACAAGCTCTCCTGGGCTGGGCGCTGGGCTGGCCATTCAGCTCCTATGTACGTACTTTCAGTCTTTTAGAAGGACTAATCTAAAAACAGCCAACACTTTTGTTTGTAAATTTGGGATCGGGGGCGACTGTGAGAGAAGCGTTCTCTGTTTTTTTTTTTCCAAGTGCTACGCCGCCGCCGCCTCTCCTCCTCCACCTCCGTGCTGCCGCCGCCGTCGCCACCGCCTCTATGTAAGAACCGCCCAATTTGAACTCGGATTACGTGAATTGACGGTCATGTCAATAGGATAAGAGTCACCACCTACTCGTCTGGTGGCATGTCAACTGTTAACTCACTACTAAAGATGCATAACTCGGTGCAATTCAACATATAAAGAGAACAAATCCGGTAGTCCCGATGGGTGTTCCACACACGCCCAAGATCGAGCACACCCACCGTTACAAATCACATCATCACAATGAACCATAAAGAGCAATTTTAAACGATATGGTTTCACAATTAAGTTACAATTCTTACATAAATGGTTCCAACAAGAAAAAAAGAGAGCAAAAGAAACAAGTTTAAGCTCTCAACTTGACAACATAAAAGATAGATGAGTTTGTGTTTCTCCAACATCTAACTTAGATAAAAAGAGCAACAACGCAGCGGAAAAACGATGATAACGCAAAATAAACAATGGTGTTGTTGCCCAAAATACCATCGCCACAAGCCACAACAAGTTTAATCACTCATCACCCACCCTTGGATCGGTGGGGGAAAAGTAACCAAACACGAGCTCCGGTTCACCTGCAACTTAGAATTTTGAAAGCAACGTGAGTACGTGGGGTACTCGCAAGACTTACGCAAGGAAAATATTTAGCACCATGGAAGGATATATCAAGGTTAGGCTTTAAGGTTAAAGTAGGTTTAGCAAAAGCCTAAAGCAACTCATCCTTAAATTTGAACCATTAGCATGTTAAACAACAACCTATAAGCATCTAGTTCATTTGATTTTTCTTGCCCAAACCCTCACAATATTTTAGTTGAGACAAGAATAATATCATGGTAACATAGAGCATGAACATATACCAAATAACATTGGATTTCACGGTAACTCTACGATGAATCAATGGCTTTGAGCTTGCTCATGACCAAGAGCGCGGCAATTCAAATCGATTTACACCTTGCAAGGGTTGTACTCTTTACCCGCTCGGCACGGGATAAACCCACAACAACTCTATCCGTTAAGCCCCAATGTTGGAGACAACGCCTAGCTTGCGCGGAAAAGCGCTAGGTCCACCGGGGACACTCCTAGCACCCCTCTACAAAGCCGACGGCCACGCATCTAGGACAGTGCTCCACCACCAAGACAACAATCGAAAAAGAGTTTACCCGACAATGATCGGACGACGGTAGCACGGAGGGTGCTCAAAACAACGTCAACAACGGGCGGGCCTTAACCGGTTCAAATGGGCTATGCCACCGAGACTCCTTTCTCGTGACCCTATCCCCGTTCAAGTCTCGCATTCAACTTCATCATTCTCATCAACATCGTTCATTATTAATTAACCAAAGGTAAGGGCGACGAAGTTGATTAGCCTATAGCCCATCCCTCCCAAGTTGACTAGACCAAGACTAAGCATCTAAGGATTAATCAAATTAAATTAGTAATAAACCCTTTCTACACGATTGAGAAGGAGAGGATATAAAACAAGGAAGGCTTAAAGATAGGATTCTAATGCATCAATTTAAACCCACATGCAACCCATAGCTGCATAAATTTATTAAGAAAACATAGGGTAGGACATATGAGCCGCTTGCCTTGGTTCTCCTCGGGTTCCACTACCACTTCTTCGCCGACTTCGGACTCGGGCTCAACAAAGTCACTCTCCGGCACTTCAGTCGCTATAAGAATGAAATGCATGTATGCATTAGTGATGATGTCATGAGTGCAATGCTAATGACATGAGTATGAAGTGGTAGATGCAACCAAAATCACAATAATGACAACATATAAAGCTAAAACATTAATCAAACAATTCCAAATGAATAAAAGAGGAAATCGAGTCAACAATACACTAGTAAGCAAGATATGGTCAAAACAAAATCTTATTGTTAAGTACAAATCATGAAATAAATCATACTTCCAGAGAATCACTATAACAGCTCATGAAAGTTGGATTCACGTCAAAAACTATTTTCAAAAAGGAGATATAAAAAGATAAAATGAAAACCACTAGTAGCCAAATTAAATAATAAAAGGCATGTAAATCAACAATAATAACGGAGAAGTCAATTTTTATGGATTGTATACAGTAACTCAAGATTAACAAAAGTGGATTTGTCATTTTATTAAGCCCCTGACAAACTGATCACAAGATAAAATTATAGAGAAAAATACAAAACAGAAACTGGAGCACAATAATTTTTCTTGGACAGAGCACATCCCCACGGTTCCAACAAACTTAGATTCACATTTTTGGCATTTTCCTACGATTTTATATGCATTAAACAAGTTTCAGCCTTTAAATCGAAAAGAAAAACCGAAAATAGAAAAACCACTTCGCGAAACAGCCCCTGGAAACAAAGAAAACCTCGTGGATCTACCCTTGCCTTACGAAACAGCCCCTAGATTTTACAGAAAACCCCCTGAAACTTTTCTACGTTCTAATTCACGGTCCCTGCCCACTAAACCCAGTCCAAGGGCCGGCCGGCGGCGGTTGGCCAGCGATTCCTCGCCGGAGAAGCCACGGTCGGCGGTGAGGTCAAGCCCTACGCGTTCACAACTACGAGCTGCACCTCTACATGCCCAAAACTTGGCCGGGGAGGCACCGAGGCGGCGCGCCCGTAGATGGCGGCGGGCGGCCGGCGTGCGGCGGTGATGGCGGTGGCGGCGGCGAGGGAGAAGGAGCGCGCGGGGGTGGGGAAGGTGAAGTGGGGCACGACGAAGCTCACCACGTTGAAGGTTTGAGCGGAGGAGGACGGAGGAGGCCGGTTGACGAGGAGCTTCGGCGGCTCCAATGGTGGCCGGCGGCGAACGGCGAAATGCGGCCTCCACGGTGGCCGGACCTGAGGGAGAAGATGCTAGAAACATTAAGGACGAAGTGTAGGAGCTCCACGCGAAAGGAATTGAAGAAAGGTTCACCGACGATGACGAATTTCGACGAGGAAGGTAGAGGACGGCCGACGGTGGCGGCAGCGGAAATGGGGGTGGCGGCTTGGGTTTGAGGGCTCCGGGGTGGGTTTTAAAGGCGGGGAGGAGCGGGGCGAGGCCGCGAGATCCCGGGGCTGTGCCCCATGGCCGGCGGCTACGTGGCTGGCGAGCTCTGCTCGGCCAACGGGCGCGCGGTCATGACTGGGAGAGAGGGAAGAGAGAGGGGCGCGTGGGGCCCGCAGCGAATTTTTGAAATTTTCTCGGAATTAAACTTTGAGCCCACAATTGAGTACCTTCCCGAGGTCCAAAAATTGCAAATAAATGCTTGTTGGAATCTAAAAACACAAGAAAGCATCTCAGATTTGAATCACCCCCAGAAACGCTTCGATTTGCCCACACTCAAAAAGAGAAAAAGCCTCTTGAAGAGACTAGCACTAATTTTTAAGCCCGGCAAACAACCACCAAAAATTCAACCAAAATTACCAAAAATCACACTACCAGCCTAGTATTTAAATAAAATAATAGCAAGCCAACTCATGTAGCAAAAATTCAACTTCCTTCACAAGTGTACAAAAACATACATAAGAATATTAATTCAAATGACATGCTCATGATGCTCGTTAATGCTCAAATGATGATTATGCAATCTTGATCACTTGTTAAACACGTTCATGGATTTCGGGATGTGACACTCTCTTTCTCCGCCTTGTTGCTCTGCACTAACTCAACGTCGATGGGTACCCCCGTCTACTAGCCGGCCGCCGCCTTTCTTCCTCTCCACTCCTTAAAACCCTAACCCCAACCCCCTCGGCAAAACCCCAACGGGTAGAGTGAAATCATCCCACGTAATGTCGAATCCGGTAATGTCGAACTGGGAAAAAAAGTTGCTGGAAAAGGCCAACGTTGCGACTGAGCTGAGACCAAACTAAAAAAAATCCGATTTAATGTTTTTTTTTCTTTTTTTTTTGGTCGTGAAGTTGATATGACTGATTCTGTGTTTCTGTTGACAGAGGGAGGATTCCACCCATAGGTTCTTTTTTTACCTCAATGATGTCGTGGGGAGTTTCGATCGGCTGATGAAAGAAGTTGAGGTTGCGATTGAAGAAATTATCGGCGGTCAGATACCAAAGAAAGGGGGTTTCCGATTTAAGAAGCCAAATGGTAAACTTTACTGCCCTACAGGAAACAGAACTTTCCAGATCATAATCCTCCCGAGATAGGAGCCCCTGACCGTGACATACTGACACTGCTCTTTAGATGGGTTGATTTATATTACCGTGGCTACCATTGCCGAGGTGAGAAAACATAACACCCTGTTTTGTTGCCTGCACCTGCAATGAATTTAATTCTGTGAAAATTGGTTCCATAGTATCGAAAGATCACCATACCCGGAAAATACTACTGAAAGTCCACCCCACACTCTGTAAAATAACATCAAATGATTGATCCGTTACCCTAAACTACCATTCTGTCAAATTTGCCATTTGCACCTGCTCGACAACTTCCTCCGCCTTGTGAATGGCCATGGCAGCTTCAGCCAGGTGTTGCACATGCGGAAACGTGTGGTGCGCTGCGGCAACCCCGCAAGATAGGTGTCCGCGCCTCCGCTTGCAGGTTGCGCTCGCTGTTGGCAGCCACCAGGTGTACGTTGCTGCTTACCTGGCATGGCTGTGCCGGCACACTTCCGCTGTCCTATTTCCTGCCACCAGCCTGGGAGCTCTTTCTTTCTTCCGGCGTTCTCCAATGTGAGCAGTGGTCTATAGGCTTTAATGAGTCGTAGAGTAGAGTAGTGGAGAGCATGCGCGGTAGAGCACGAGCTCTAGTGCGGCATTTTGTCGAACAGCATTTTGGCGCAGTTGTAGATGTATTTGAGGAAGCATGCGCCAGTGCAGAGACAGAAAAAAGGGACGAGGAGGCCCTGACAGGAGCTGGAGCTTGGTGATGGATTGCTGATGCACACTGACAGAAGCTGCGATCGTCTACAGCTCTGATGGAGCCGTGGAGGCCTCTGCTCCTTGCAGCTTGCAGTCGCTGCTCCTACGATGCAGGGGAGGCCAAAGCATGGAGTTGATTTCAACATGGGCGGAGGCATGGATGCCAGCCGTGTGGGATCGCCGCATCGTGGTGGAACAAGCGTCTCCCCTGCAGCAACCTGTGCTTGGCGGAAGCTGCATAGTGCCATGTCCGTTCCAGAGGTAGAGGAAGTCATCGAGCAGGCGCTGTGACAGATAGATGGACGGCATGAACGGCAAATGTGACAGAATGGTAGTTTAGGGTAACGGATCAATCTTTCGATGCTATTTTACAGAGCGGCAAACTTTCAATGGTATTTTCCGGATATGGTGATCTTTAGATGCTATGGAACCAATTTTCCCTTTAATTATTTGCATGAGTAGTTAAGTATTGTCTTTTGCTACTAAGGTTGAGAATGACTGTCTTTTGTTTATCTCTACAGAGGTATGGTACATTCTATGTGATGCAATTAAACTAGTTCTTCCAACAAGAACCCAGGTGCCCAATACCAAGGAAAAAGCAGGGATTCATCTATTGCCCTATGACACTGACTATGATGGAATGGGTGGGAGTGGAGTTATAGTTTCTGAGATGCTTCTTGTCAAGTGGTACAAGACACTTCTAAATTCTGCTGAGATTAGGGGTGCTAGTGCTGATCAGTACTTTAGGGACTGTCAAATGGCACTACCGGCGGTCATTTTCTCAGAGGCAAATAGAAACCTGATTGTCCGAAGATGGGTCTCTTATCAGTTTACCCAACCTAATTGTCCGAAGATGGGTCTCTTATCAGTTTACCCAAACTGTTGGTACCCTTGAGCCTGGGCAAAAGATTCCTCCTCAGTTCAAAGCTGACTTCCTTGAGTGGTCAAATGACTCGATTGACTTATTTATTGAGGACCCTTGCCCACCTCCGAAGCTGCTCTCAAGGCTCGCTGTACTCAAGAGGAAGAAGGACACTCCAATTCCTCTGCTCGACCCACAATATATCGCGGGAACTTCTTCAATGAGGTATGGGCATGAAGCTCACATTTCTTGTTACTTGCTGCACCCATCCTTTTAACTTATTCCTTGCAGCAATTACTGGCAATTTTAGCATATTGATTAGATTAGGACCGATTAACAAAATGGATGATTAAAATGTGGGGCCTTCTGATATGTTTGAATCCTATTGGGAGCTTCAGCTCTTCTTTTCTACAGTGCCAGATTGTCGACTTGTGCATTGAGTTAGTCGCTAGTTTATTGTTCGTTTTATCGCTAGTTTATTGTTCGTTTTGTACCATTATTATATCGTTTGGTACTTGTTAAATGTGATTACTCTTGCATGCTTGATTGTGGTTGAATCCTATTGGGAGCTTCAGCTCTTCTTTTCTACACTGCCAGATTGTCGACTTGTGCATTGAGTTAGTCGCTAGTTTATTGTTCGTTTTGTATCATTATTATATCGTTTGGTACTTGTTAAATCTGATTACTCTTGCATGCTTGATTGTGGTTTGCAACCGCGCCTTAGCACGTTTTTTATTAAGAGGAAAAGAAACAGTTACATCAGTTCAGCTTGGTCATCTAGAAGTGATGACCAGCCGTGGAGGATCATTTAAGCTGTTACATTGTAACTGATGCGCGATCTGAAAGAACTAGGCTACCATGCACAAAGGTGCCAGTGAGGTGTATCTAGCCTGAACCCAAGCTGTAGCTTCCTAGAGGATTTGTAGCGCTAGCGCAGGTGCCTGAATCTCACGGCGATTGAATGTCCTGGAATTTCTTTCCAGCCAGAGAGACCAGGTTGTGAGAATAAAAAGAGTCAAAGCTTTCCTGTCCTCCTTGGCTATGCGTTTCCTTGAATTGCACCGCCATCTTGCCATCGATAGCTCTGTGCCATTTGGCACCAAATTCTCTAGGTTAGCCACCCTCAGCACTTGGAACCACACCTCTCTGCTGTATGGAAAATTAACCATTAGGTGTGTGATTGTTTCTGAATGTTGATCACAGAGAATGCATGCATCATTTTCCTGTAAGCAATGTTTCTTCCGCCCGGCCGCCCTCCAACAGTGACCATGTAGTGCAAGCCAAACGAAGAATTTGCATTTGGGAGGAGAGGGGGATTTCTGGAGCAGCTTTGCTCCTGGTATTGCGTGTTGCCCAATGAAGAAAGTTTTATAGGCTGACAAAGTGGTGAAGCAGCCGTCATTTGTCCATTTCCACAATATCTTGTCCTGTGTGTGGTGATCTAATTGGACGTATTTAATCTTGTCCCAAATGTCCAGATAATCAAGCAGTACTTGTACAGTTAGAGCTCCTGTAATGTCTTTAACCCATTTCCTTTCGTGCAACCTTCTGCCACCGTTCGCTTTTTCTTGTCCTGATCCCCACTGCCCGCCCTAAACATAGTGCCCATTCAGCAATTGAATGGCCTTGCACCCATCTGTCCGTCCAAAATAAAGTGTGTTTACCATCCCCTATCTGAATAGTTGTTGAGTAATAGAACATTTCTGCAACCTGTGGCTCGGTATTGTCAGGCAAGTTGCACCACGGACGCTGTGGATCACTTCTCTTGAGCCATAGCCACCTCAGCCTTAGTGCATATCCCATGATCTGCAGATTAGTTATACCTAACCCTCCCAGCTCTGGAGGTCTGCACACTTTGGGCCATGCTAGCATACAATGGCCTCCAGAGACAGTATCAGTGCCTTGCCAAAGGAACGCCCTTCGGCGCTTATCAATACAAACTGATTGCCCATGGTGAGAGTGCGACAGCAATTGCAGTGTGGATAGGGATGTCTGACAATTTAACTTTTACTAGCGCCGACCTTCCGGCCTTGGACATGAGCCTGGCTTTCCACATGGGCAGTCCAGCGACAACTTTATCCACCAGCGGTTGAAGATCAGCCTTTCTCAGTTTTTTAACCAGTAGAGGAATTCCCAAATATTTATATGGGAAAGGTTCCAGTCGATCTGGGAAGAAATGCAGAAGTGTAGCCGTTTCCTCAAGCCCGCATTGGATGGGGGAAATTCGACACTTGTCAGGGTTTATGTGTAGACCAGAGCCCCCCCCCCCCCCCCCCCCCCCCCCCCCCAAAATAACTGTAAAATGTTGTGTGCGAGGATTAGGTCTTGCTGTTGTGGCGTGAGGAACAATACTAGGTCGTCTGCATATAAAAACGCTCTTTCTTTGATGCGTTGGTCCCCTAGGTGTTGCAAGAGGCCTTCATTATCCGCTAGCTTTAGCATCGAGTTCAGCGCTTCCATCGGGATGACAAACAACATTGGGGATAGGGGATCACCTTGCCGGAGACCTCTTGCATGGCATATACGTCTCCCTGGCGACCCATTCACTATTACTTTTGTGCTTGCCGTGGATGAGAGCATGCTGATCCAATCTAACCAGCGCCGGGTGAAGCCCATGTGTTTCAAGATGGACAGTAGAAAGGTCCAATTTGCAGTGTCAAACGCCTTGGCGATGTTTACCGTATACCTTTGATAGTCGATGTCCACAGTCCTTTTACTAAATCTGATTACTCTTTTTTTGCATGCAGAGCCAAGTTCGAAAAGGTCCACATTAATATTGTGGTTATTGGCCACTCTGACTGTGGCAAGTCAACCACAGCGGGCCACCTTGTCTGCAAACTTGGAGGAGCTGAAAATGGTATTCAAGCTGCTGCGGAACATGCTGCAGAAAGGAACAAAAGCTCCCTTAAATATGCATTTATCTTTGATAAGACGAGGGCTGAACGGGATAGGGGTGTCACCATTGACATCGCGATGCATGAGTTTGAGACAACCAAATACTGGTACACGATTACCGATGCTCCTGGGCATAGAGATTAGAGACTATATCAGAAACATGATTACTGGAGCCTCCCAGGCTGACTGTGCCTTGCTTATTATCGATTCGACCAGCGATGCATTTGAGGCTGGTATCTCCAAGGATGGCCAGACCCGTGAGCACATCCTCCTTGCGTATGCACTTGGCTCCTCAGAAAAAGCTAGCATGAATTAGCTAAAACAAGGTATGAAGTTTCGAAATTTCAATTTATTTCCCTGTTTTAGCTAATTCATGCTAGCTTTTTCTGAGGAGCACATATGGTGTGATTTTGCTGAATAAACTTCGACTTTTCAGATAGACGCCACCAACCCCCCTTACTCTGAAGCTGAATATAATAATATTGTGAAGAAAGTAAAGCCCATCTTAGAGAATGCGAACTATGATATAGGCATGATCCCATTCGTGCCTATCTCGGGGTTTTATGGTGATAACCTGATCGAAAGCTCACTGAATACCGGTTGGTACAAGGGCCCAACCCTCCTCGAGGCACTAGACCAGAACAGGGAGCCCATGTGGCTCTGGAGAAAGCCGCTGCGCATTCCTCTTCTTGATGTGTACAGGTTTGGGGACGTTGCTGCCCTAGTTGGCTCTGTTAGTACAGGCATTCTGAGGGCTGGGATGACGGTGAGTTTTGGGCCCACTGGACTGACCGCTGAGGTAAAGGATGATGGAAAAAACTATGGTCTGAGGATGCACAAGCAGGCTATGCACATGGCTCTGCCGGGTGACATGGTCAGGTTTTGCGTGGATACAGGGTTGGTGCGTGGCCTAAAGCGAGGGCATGTGGCATCTGATTTAGAGAATGATCCCGCAAAGGAGGCACTCAGCTTTCAAGCAGAAATCTTTGTCCTGGGCCACTCCGAGCAGATCCAGAATGGCTACAGCCTGTTACTGCATTGCCATTAGGTTCTTTACCTGGTTCTGTTATTGGGATGTATCATCTTTGAACCTGATGGCCTTGCTTCTGTAATTGGGATGTATCATCGTTATTATTAGGCTCTGAACCTGATGGGCCTTCCTTCTGTAATTGGGATGGATGGCTCTGAATTCAACCACAAACACGGCCTCACGTCTCTCAATGGCATCCAGCCCTGCATGAGCATGAACGCCCGCGCGTCGGGATCATCACGGCATGGCGCCGAGGGGGGCCTGTCCCCGCTGCACCGCGGCGTGCACACGCGGAGCTGTACACCGTATCCTCCCCGTGTACCACGAGAGTTCTGTTCTGTCGACGTGGCAGCGTGCGGCGTCACGCGCTACTTGGTCGTCCTCATGCGCGTGTGGGGGATTTCACGGCGGCTCCCTCGATCTCGACGAGATGATGTCGAACGCCTCGGCGGCACGACGTCTGTTAGAAAAATAAACCACGCCGTGTGTTAGGCAGACCAGCCATGGTGTGTCTGTCGAGTCTTGTTTGGTGCACGAGTGTGTACTGAGTTTGTGTCCAGTCAGTGTCGACTGTCGAGTTCGTGTCTGCCCAAGACTTTGGCATGGCCGCGTTGTAGGTCTCCTAGCAGGTCGAGTCGGACGGGCGTCCATAGCTAGCGACGGGATGTGTTAATCAACGCGTGAGATCCGTCTCCGATTACGTCGTCACCCGGCAAGCTGACGTCAACTTTTTTCTCATTCAGCCAGCCGCCGACATCGCCTGCCGAGTCGCCGCCGCTGGCCGAGCTAGCCACCAACACGTCCCGTCGGCTCCTCCCCTGCCCCCGCTGCATCCGTCCCCACTGCCAGCAACATCTCTTTCGGTGCTGTCTACCCCCGCCGCCAGAAAGAGGAGAAGATCTCCTCTGGCGCCCTCCGCCCTCCGCCCCCGCCACCGGCACCGCCCACCGAACATCCTCCGCCACTTGGCCGACGACGCTAACCTGTCGCCGCCGGCCATCCCGCTATCCCAACGGCGGTGACGGTGACGAGGGCCTCCCAGCAACCCCAAAAAATAACACCACCCCCTCCAGCGTCGCCAGCGGCCGGCGACAACCTCGCCGCCAGCCTCCCCGCCCACCAACCACCTGAGTCGGCCATGGAAATCCCCTCCCCCCAATAACCCTAACCCTAACCCACCGCCCTCCACAGCCACCCGCGGCTTGCAGCGACGCACCGCTGCCCGCCTTTGTCGGTGTTTTACCGGCACTCCTACCGAGGGGTATCCCTAGGTAGTTTTGGTGGAGTGTTCGTAGAATAAGGAATTCGATGGTTACGTGACACAAGATTTATACAGGTTCGGGCTGCCAATTAAGCATAATACCCTACGTCCTGTTGTTGATCTTCTATTACGTAGTGCGAATATGAGTATAGAGTCATCTTGTCGATATTGATCGACAAGACTTGTTGGGTCTCGATTGAGATTGTATCCTAGGGATCTGTTGATCTTCTATCTATTGAGATTGTTTTTGACAGGGGTCCCTGCCCAGCCTTATATATTGGCGAGCAGGATTACAGGACATAAATAGTAGAATCCTTGTCTAATTCGAGTAGCAACTCGTGTCAGCCTCGCTATGCGAGTACTTTCCATGTATAGCGACTAGTTTCCATTAGTCATAGAATCCTGTGCCGTCCTGCGCCACGGTCTCTACTCGTTGCCATATCCTCCCTTGGAGTCCTTCCTGCGTCCGTGTGAGCCCTAGGCCTCCATGTCCGACAAGCCCCCGAACGCTTCATAGCCGAATTCTTTCTGTCTTGAGAGTGCTTGGTCCGTGGGTTCGAGTACTTCTCGGGCTTTCTTGAAGATCTTCGAGTGCTTTCTTGAACTGCAGGTCTTGGCTGAGAACGAGGATGTGAGGTGCTCAAGTCCCGTGATGTTCTTGATCTTTGGAGTGCGATTTTAAAAACGCACTTCATATGAAGTAGGCCCCGAGATTTAGGTTGAACCAATGGTTCAAGCTAAAGTCCTGAAAAAATCTTAGATCATGGGTGAAAATTTGAAAAAACTTCACATTAATGACCCATGTACCTTGTAGCCCTCGAGCCTTGAACCACACTTTGGTGTGGTAAAAAGGGTCAAAAGTACTCGTTGGGAGGATTCTTTTAGGAATAAACAATGGTAGACCCCGAATTTTGTAGAAAGAATATTTACAAGAACTTTTATTTTTGAGACGTCTCTCAAAAATAAAAGATTTGAGTAAAGATTCTTTTTGCAAAAAACTGGATGAAACCTCTTGTTTATTAAAAAGCGTTGACTGGCGTGCCCTTAGGGTTATAAAAGGTCACCCTTTGGACTTTTGTATTTACCCTCGAGCTTTCTTTGCAATGAAAACCTAAAAGTCGTTCCACTGCCGTCGTTGTCGCCTGTTCTTGAGGTTGTCTTGTAGTTAGTCCTCTCTAGTTGCGGAGAGTAGGCCAACTCGTAGCTTCTTTGAAGAAGACACCCCCAAGAAGTCGATCAAGGAGTCCGCTTCTTCCAAGCGCAAAGGAGAGGATCTAGAGTCCAATCGCTAGAAGTCGAAGAAGAGCAAGGACAAATTTGTTCGATCTGTTGGGGTATCTGCGCCCACCGAGGCTCATCTCGATGGCCTTGTTCAGAGAGGCCTTCTTGGAGCGAAGTCATCTGTTGGCTGGGAGGCGCCATGGTCGGACGATATCTTCCCGACGGATCTTGAGGATAAGGTTGTTGCTTTCTCCCACTTCATCGAGGGGGATGGTTTTCAGATCTGCAATTTCTTTCGCAAGGTCTTGTATTACTGTGGCTTGGAGCTGCAGAATTTGAATCCGAACGGAGTCTTCCATATAGCCAATTTTGTCCACTTCTGTGAGGCGTTTTCGGGGATTAAACCCCACTTCGAGCTTTTTAGGGATATCTTTCACTGCAAGCCTTATCCCTCTAAGGAGTCGACTTGGTGAGTTGGTGGAGCCGGATTTCAGCTGCGGCAAGGTGTCAAGGCCAAGTATTTTGATTATGAGCAGAAGGACAACAATGTCAGCTGGGAAGAGTACTGGTGCTATGTTTCTGCTGAGATGAGTGGTTTACCCCAGTGCACGGGCAGATTCTCGACTAACAATGGTCGCTGGAACAAGCCAACCACCAAAGAAGATCATCCTCACTTGGAGGAGTTGTATAAGAAGATATCAATGCTGAAGAAGGCCGGAGTGTCGGTTGGATCTGTTGCGTATAGCTGGATCGAGCGACGGATTCAGCCATTGGCTCTCCGGGATGGATGGGGGTTTGAGTATAAAGGAGTAGATGATTCCTCCTGGATAAGCTCCGAGGTCTTGTCTAAGGATGACGTAATGCTGCGCGTGCAGTCTATGCTTGAAGGGTTACTGAAAAACCCTTTGTTCCTCAGCTCTTTGATGCTGATCATTCTCCCAAGCTGGTAATTCCAGTTTAACCTTTTCGTTTGTTTTGCATCCCTGTTGACGGCCATTATAACCTCGTAGTGACCGTCAACATTTCGGTAAAATGAGGATGATCATACCATATTCCATAAATAAAAGTATTTTTACTGACAAATTCCACAAGTTTTGGATGAGTTGTGCTTGCAGGATGAACCAGGAGAAACAAGGGCCAAACCTGGCACAGAGCCAGGCCGACCGGCCTCCCCTGGCCAGGTCTGGCCATGTCATTGATCCACAAGCCATGCCAAGTGCCCAGGATGATCAAGCACCGTGCAAACAACGTCGGTTTGATCCAAGGACCCGGAAGGCCTAGAGGTGAAAGCACATGGATTGAAGGGCCCACATCCTAGGATTCTCGGACAGCTTCAACTAAACGCAACCGTTACCGACCTTGGGAGAGCATCAGGACCGTTCCTGCAGAGGACGGTGCCAAGTGGCACCAGGGCCAGGCCGGCCGGCCTAGCCCAGGCCGGCCGGCCTCCCTCTGTGGCCGCCACGTCTCCTCCTTCGCGTGAAGCTTAAGCAGAGCCTTGGCGTGCTAATGACGCTGACATCCACCCCCTGGAGACTATAAAAGGAAGCTCATTCACCTTGGGAAGACACACACCACATATCTCAAGTCTTTACTTGAAGGGAGCTCTAGTATCTTTTTCATTTCTTAGATTAGGATTAGAGTTGGGAGTAGAGTCGAGTCGAGCTTAGCTCGGATCTTTGGAGTCTTCGGAGTTCTGGTAAAGCTCTTGTATCCTTTCCTTCTTTTGAAGAGTTTATTTATATAATTACTTTCTTATTTCAGAGCTTAAGTTATCTTTTATATTTCTCTCTTGCTCTTCTTTAAGAGTAAAGATCTTGCTCTCTTTAGAGCAAAGTCCCTTTTCCCCTTTAGTATTAGTGTAGAGTTTAGTTTAGCTCTACCGGGTTTTATCTTGCGGGTTTGCTCGCCTTGACCGGGCCGTAAGACGCCTTAGGGAAGACGGGGATTTCTCTTGATAGGCCTCAAGAGAAATCTTAATCATCGAGTGCAGACGTGGTGTCTGGCTTGTTGATTAACTAGGAAGTGTGTTGCACCCCACGGTACAGCAGTGGTAGGCGGCAGGTGGTGACAGCCCTGTCCGTCCTTCGTAGTCCACCACGTTCGGGTGTATTCATAACAGTAGTGCTGAGCCCGGAGAACTCCCTCTCTCACCCCGTTCTGAGGTTCTCCCGTTCTAGCCGTCGAAGCGAGCTCTGTTCCAGGTATCTAAGCTAGGGTCTAGGCTAAGGCTAGAGTGCCTTTTGCTCTGAGTTAGAAAGAGTCTAGGTCCAGTCTCTCCCAACATCTTTCCTTTTCTCTAGAAATAGGTGCTCCGTGTGTCGCTGGTCTTTCAGACCTTCTATCCGGTCATTAACTTGACCATTATCCACCCAAACTTAGAGTTTGTGCCCCTAGGTTTGTGGCTTGATATTTCTGGCAAGATATATCATTTCATTCTTCAATACACTTTAACCATCTGCTTCCCTGCGGAAATATAAATACGATACCCTGGGGTAACTCCTGAGGTGAAGTGCTACAACGAGATATATTCTGTGCGCTTGCAGAATTAATTTTGCATACAACGACATATATCTACGCGCTCTTGAGCGTTGCTAAAACGTGACGCTAAGGAGTGCCAACAAGCATTTCTGGCGCCGTTGCCGGGGAAGCAATTGGCTAAAGTTATTGTTGAATTATTTGATTATCTTTACAGATTTACCAAACCACTAACCTTAGTGACCTCACCACTGCAACATTCGTCTATTTTTGATGTGTTTTGCAGGGTAGTGCATGACTGGTTTCAACCTACCATCAAACTTTGATCCAAATCCAGAACGCATTGGAAGAGTAGTGCGAAAGAGAATCGTACCCCCTCAGATTTCACTCAGCTCAAGCAATATACTCGAGTCGTCATCCGACTCCGAGTCCGAATCAGATTCGTCGTTTTCTTCAGCCCCAGAGTCCCCAGAGATTATGGCTCAAGCTAAGAAGACGCTCCGTGAGTTCTCAGCCCCGTCGAGCAGCAACTTCCCGGGACTGTCGAACGCACAGGAAGGTGCATTTGAGCTGAGAACTAGCCTGGTGAACATGGTTCAGGCCAGCCCTTTCTGCGGAAAGGCGATTGAGGATGCGAACGCTCACCTTCGAAATTTCCTGGAGGTGTGCAGTACTATCAACCCCAATGGCACACCGATCAACAACATCCGCCTTCAACTCTTCCCATTCTCCTTGCTTGGGAAAGCAAAGGAGTGGTTCTATGCAAACAAGGCATCATTCGATGGACGCTGGCAGACTTGCGCAGACGCATTTCTAGCCAAGTACTTTCCGGTGGGCAAAACCAATGCCCTCCGAGGAAAAATCACTAGCTTTCAGCAGCTAGACGGAGAAACAATTCCCAAAGCTTGGGAGCGACTGCAAGAGTATATTGCAGCCTGCCCCCACCATGGTGTGGAAGATTGGCTGATTACCCAGAACTTCTTCCACAGTCTGAGCCGACGATCGCAAGAGATGTTGGATGCAGCCGTGGGAGGAGCTTTCCTCTCGTTGGATGTAGACGCAGCAAAGGCGCTCATCGAGAAAATATCCACTCATCAGAGCTGGATAGGAGAAAGACAAACTCCCCGCAAGGGAGTACATCAAATTGATTCCGTTGATATGCTGGCCGCTAAAATGGACCTTCTCTTGAAGAAGATGGAATCTCCTGGCAAGGAGATGAATCAGATCATGGAGGAGAGAATCATGTGTGAAACGTGTGGAGAAGCAGGACACTTGGGCAACACGTGCCCGATGACACAAGAGGAAGCCCATTTCATTGGAAATACCAACAATTCAGGCTTCCGTCCTCAACAAGGTTGGAATTCCAAGCCCAATTTCCCCTTCGGCCAACAGCAAGGTAATGGCTCTAACAACGGTTTTCAACCGTCGCTAAAGGACATCTGGTATGGCCAAAAACAGATTAACGATAGCATTAGCAAGAAATTTCTTGCTAATGATAAAGTTATGGAGTCAATGGCCTCCCAGATAGAAGCTTTTAATTCTGTCGTTAAGAACCAGCTGAGCTTCAACAAAATGATTGAAACTCAAGTAGCTCAGCTGGCTGCATCCTGCCCTAACCCAAATGCGGGGAAGTTACCCGGGCAACCGGAGGTTCCTTTCAAGGAAAGTGTTAGTGCGGTGACCACGCGGACTGGCAAGTCCACGCAGGACCCACACAATCCACAGGATGCAGGTACTCGACAGAAGGAAGCTAGCCAAACCGAGGTGGCCGCCGAAGAGGAAGATGACGAGGAAACCACCCCTGTCTCAAAGGAGGAGAATGAGGCACCACAAGCCTCAAGCTACAGCCGAGATCCCACTTTCCTCCCGTTCCCAGAACGGAGGAGAAGACCCGTGGCCGACGAACAATTCGACAAGTTCGTCGAGGTAATCAAGAAGGTATACATCAACATACCATTACTTGATGCTTTGCAGGTCCCGACATACGCCAAGTACATCAAGGATATACTTAGCAACAAGCGGACTCTACCCACAAGGGAGACGGTACAGTTGACCGAGGAATGTAGCTCAGCTATACTCGGGCCCCACCTTAAGAAGAAAGATCCTGGCTGCCCCACAATATCATGCTCCATTTGAGGCCATGACTTCGACAACGCCCTATGTGACTTGGGGGCGAGCGTCAGCGTAATGCCCAAGGTAGTCTTTGACCACCTTAAACATATATCGCTTGTCTCTACACCCATGTGTTTGCAGCTAGCGGATCAATTGATCCGCTACCCCCATGGAGTCGCAGAAAATGTTCCGGTCAAGATCAGGGATTTCTTCATCCCTGTGGATTTCATCGTCCTGGATATGGAAGCCGGAGCAACGAACTCTCTCATCCTAGGGAGACCGTTCTTAAGCACTGTGAATGCAAACATTGACGTGGGACGTGGGACCATTCAACTGAGGATTAACGGTGGGACCGAGAGTTTCTCTTTCCGTCCTAAGGAGATCCCCCACCAAGTTAATATGGTCGAAGAAGTCATGCCCCGAAAGTCCAAGATGCCGAGCGTAGAAACGCTCATGAAGATGGTGGAAGCCTTCGCCGCCAAAGAAAAGAAGAGGCATGATCGCTATCATGCACGGCGAAGAATATCGAGAACCAAAGCGCAGGAGGAGCAAGCAAAGCGCGATAAGGAGGTTGAATCCAGGTCCCGTCCAGCCCGAAAGGAATGGCGGGTAAAAGCAGTCCCGAACAAGGATTCGGAGAGTTCCGCTCAGGACGAAAAACTCGAGCCCTCGCCATAAGGTATATGGTACGTATCTTTGCATTGCATATAGAATAGGTTTTTTCATTTCAATTCTTTTTCATTCATCACAGCATGTTTAAATTTTCGAAGCTTGCATTTATATTTCAATTGTGCATTAGGAAGCATATAAAAAATATATATATATTTTGGCCAAACTTCAGGCCGGCCGGCCCCACCTAGGCCGGCCGGCCCCACTTGTCAACTCCATTGGCCAGATCAGAGCAAGCAAGGAACAACATCTTGTGGGAGGACACGACACGAGAGGATGGAGGAAATTGGACACAACTCCAGGCCGAACGGCCCCAGCCAGTCCGGCCGGCCTCCAAGCACCGTTGCTGTCCCATCCTCACCTACCAGAGCACTCAGCACAGGGCCGTGACCACCGACGCACGGGATGGGCACGACTGGCACCATGTGCAGGCCGATCGGCCTGCCTCAGGCCGGCCGGCCTCCCCCTGCTGCGCCTCTATAAATACCGGTGCCCAGCTCTGAAGGAAGACGCCCCAAGCTCAGGTATGCGTGCATCCTGCTCAATTCCCTTCTCCCTCGCTTAAATTTCGAAATTCTCTAAGTAAGGTTAGAGTTCAAACCACAAGGAAATTCTGCTAAAATTCATTCTTGAATCCTTGTGAGAACAAACCCCTGGCGGCTGAACGAGAACGTTTGTGGTGGTTCTTACCCCACAAGAACGACTAACCGAGTTGTGGTGATTAATCTCCCACAAGAACGCCTAACATCTGACTGTCTAACCCTTGATTTCCTCCGGGTATTGTTAGACTAATCTTTTGCAGGAATCATGTGGACTAAGGCACGTGGAGTCGTCACCAAGCTCACCTCTTCGAGCTCTCGCCGCTCTCGGGGGTCATCTACTTCCCGGGATACTATGTCTGTCGATTCAACTCGACACGACACAGAGTCCTACGAGGAGGAGGTGCCAAGGAACAGGCTCCGCATCAGGATCATGACTCGGGTCGAGCACATCGTTGCTCGGACCGAAGACGAGAGAACGGTGCTGGACCAGCTCCAGGACCGTTACTTCACAAACGCCAAGTACTTCGACCCCATGCTGCTGATCAAGACCGGTCTCGAAGGAGACATGGAACGGGCGTTCAACAATGCCGGATGGCAAAACTTCTACCCCGTCACGGAAACAGGTTCGCACTTCCTTATTATGGAGTTTCTGATGAGTTTGAAAATCAAAGTTCGTCCCAACGAGACAAACATTTGCTTTCGATTTTTCAACGAGGATTTTGTTTTGACCCCGAAACAACTCAGTGAGGCTCTTGGTTTTAACAAGAGATGCATCATTGATGCCAACCTGCTGGTGACTAACCACCGGTACAACTGTGCCGCATGGTGGGATAGCATCACAGGGGAGCCATCCTCGGGGAAAAATAGCATTACCGCTATCCACAACCCCACTCTTCGTTTCCTGGCGAAGTGGATCGCTATGGTGGTCCACCCGCGCGCTGATTTACGTCTTTGTCTTTTGCCTGATTTAGAGTGCCTGTATGCCATGGTCAAGAAAATTCGCTTTTCTCCGGTCATGAGCATGCTTGAGAACTGGCAAAGGTTAGTCAGTGGCCGAGCCACAATTGACATAACCTCGCTAGTCACACGCATCGCCAGCCATGTTGGTGCATCGCGAGGCGCTCAAGTCACTTTCCTTCCAACTACACAAGAATATCAGTACTGCATTGGTTTAGACCATTTCATCCAGGGTCACTTGATGCGTGAGGGCCCTGGCAATACTCTTTTCATGTGCTATCCTGGTTTCATCGATGAAGTTGAGCTTCCATGCCCAGCTTTGTCGCTGAGATCAGTGAGAAGTCTAACCATGCAGCTCAGAAGGAGGGAACCCGCTCGCCACAGTGTTGCAGGCCCTGCAACACGTGGCAGGCGGGCCAGGCATGACGACGAAGCCGGAACTTCTACCGCGCCACAGCCTGAGTACCGCTACCAGCAGCAGCCCGAGTACGACTACCAGCAGAACCCTACGGCCAACATGAACTTTGAGGAAGCATTCGACTACCACCAAGGGACAGCAGGCTACGGCCCGCAGGTCGGACCATCCGCCTCCGCCAGGTATGACTACAAGAACCCGGTTTCCCGGGGGATCGCTGATCTTAATACCAGGATGGAGACTATGACGCTGCAACAACAGCAACTCAGAGATGCAGTTGCACACAACACTGATCTCACGCAGCAGAACTGGGGGATGACCACATCCATCCAGACCGACATGCACGGCTTCTTCAACTACATGCACTACGACCCCGACCAGTACTACCAGTGAGCTTCATCGAAGCTTGGGGGAGTCTCAGGTATGTCGAAAGCCGTCGCCTTTGCCTTGCCGTTGCCGTTTGCCTTGCCGTTGCCGTTTGCCTTACCGTTGCCTTGCCGTTGCCGTTGCCTTACCGATGCCTTTGCCTTGCCTTTGCCTTGCCGTGCCATGATGAAATAAAATGCTAAATAAAATAAATAAATAAATAAAGAAAAAAATGATGAGAAAATAATAAAAACAAAATAAAATAAAAGCTCCAAAAAGATGTCTTTATGTATGGAACTATGGTTGAGAACCTCTGGAATGATGAATAGTTGCTCTGTTGATGCCCTCTAAGTGCCTCGTACTTAATCCTTAACTCTTGAGTATTTGAGTTCGTTGGCATTTAAGGATCCGCCATGATAAAACTGTGGGAGCAAGAGCACTTGTTCATTGTTTAAGTTATTGTGAGTTTTGATATGGTTTTTTCAAGGTATAACTGCATGCTTAGTAAGGAACCTCTCGGAAGTTTTTATAAAATGTTACATGGTGAATCTTCCTCGATGGTTTAAATGTCCTATCCAGAGCCTAAACAGTTATACATTCGTTGAAACTACCATATGCTATCTTGAGTTGCTTTGAGTCTTGTCGAATGGTGAAGTCCGCTTGCAGAAGGTACTTGACATTTACCTGTCTTCCCATCCACCTCAGCCTCAAAATGTCCGACTAGTCAAAGTCCCGCTCCGGGGTTGACGTCCACCGTCGATGACATACACTCACCTCATCACAAAGCTCACCCCAAAAGGTCCTCAAATACTCCATACAAAGCTGAATCCCTCTCTGTTACCAAAGTGAGAGAAGAGATGTATTCGAAAAAAAAATGGAGACAAAAGCTCCATCTGAAAAAAAAGAGAGAAAAGGAGAAACATCTCAAAAATATGAGAGAGAAACAATAAGGAGTCCAAAGACCTTTGAGCATCACACCTTCCCCCTCTCCATTCAAATCCCATGAATTCCAAAGACCGGAATTTGACGACTACCATCGCTCGCAGACCACTCTTCGACTAGACAACAGAAGTAACCAAGGTATGCCACTCTTACCCTACCTATAACTCCACTTCAGCCTTAGTGTAGGAAAAGTTGGTCAATTCCGACCAAGAGTGAGGATTAAACACCTTGAGTGACTCGAGAGTACCATTGGGGAATGAATAACCATCTTTTGAAAAATTCATATCTCCGAGATGGAACCTGAAAAGTTGCAGGAAATACTTTAGAGATGACCGTTCAAGCTCTCAATAGCCCAAAACGTGAATCAATGCAGCCCCACGTGGAACCATGGTATGAGTTCTCTTTTATGCCAACTTATTCAAATGATTTGTTGAGTTTTTGGCTTAAGCACAGGGTACTTTAAGAGTATAAACAATGAAGCAACTCCTGACCTACCGAACCTAGAGTTTTAGCCTTGCTCGAGGACGAGCAAGAGTCTAAGCTTGGGGGTGTGTTGACGGCCATTATAACCTCGTAGTGACCGTCAACATTTCGGTAAAATGAGGATGATCATACCATATTCCATACATAAAAGTATTTTCACTGACAAATTCCACAAGTTTTGGATGAGTTGTGCTTGCAGGATGAACCAGGAGAAACAAGGGCCAAACCTGGCACAGAGCCAGGCCGGCCGGCCTCCCCTGGCCAGGTCTGGCCACGTCATTGATCCACAAGCCATGCCAAGTGCCCAGGATGATCAAGCACCGTGCAAACAACGTCGGTTCGATCCAAGGACCCGAAAGGCCTAGAGGTGAAAGCACATGGATTGAAGGGCCCACATCCTAGGATTCTCGGACAGCTTCAACTAAACGCAACGGTTACCGACCTTGGGAGAGCATCAGGACTGTTCCTGCAGAGGACGGTGCCAAGTGGCACCAGGGCCAGGCCGCCGGCCTAGCCCAGGCCGGCCGGCCTCCCTCTATGGCCGCCACGTCTCCTCCTTCGCGTGAAGCTTAAGCAGAGCCTTGGCGTGCTAATGACGCTGACATCCACCCCCTGGAGACTATAAAAGGAAGCTCATTCACCTTGGGAAGACACACACCACATATCTCAAGTCTTTACTTGAAGGGAGCTCTAGTATCTTTTTCATTTCTTAGATTAGGATTAGAGTTGGGAATAGAGTCGAGTCGAGCTTAGCTCGGATCTTCGGAGTCTTCGGAGTTCTGGTAAAGCTCTTGTATCCTTTCCTTCTTTTGAAGAGTTTATTTATATAATTACTTTCTTATTTCAGAGCTTAAGTATCATTTATATTTCTCTCTTGCTCTTCTTTAAGAGTAAAGATCTTGCTCTCTTTAGAGCAAAGTCCTTTTTCCCCTTTAGTATTAGTGTAGAGTTTAGTTTAGCTCTACCGGGTTTTATCTCGCGGGTTTGCTCGCCTTGACCGGGCCGTAAGACGCCTTAGGGAAGACGGGGATTTCTCTTGACAGGCCTCAAGAGAAATCTTAATCATCGAGTGCAGACGTGGTGTCTGGCTTGTTGATTAACTAGGAAGTGTGTTTCACCCCACGGTACAGCAGTGGTAGGCGGCAGGTGGTGACAGCCCTGTCCGTCCTTCGTAGTCCACCTCGTTCGGGTGTATTCATAACAGTAGTGCTGAGCCTGGAGAACCCCCTCTCTCACCCCGTTCTGAGGTTCTCCCATTCTAGCCGTCGAAGCAAGCTCTGTTCTCGGTATCTAAGCTAGGGTCTAGGCTAAGGCTAGAGTGCCTTTTGCTCTGAGTTAGAAAGAGTCTAGGTCCGGTCTCTCCCAACATCTTTCCTTTTCTCTAGAAATAGGTGCTCCATGTGTCGCTGGTCTTTCAGACCTTCTATCCGGTCATTAACTTGACCATTATCCACCCAAACTTAGAGTTTGTGCCCCTAGGTTTGTGGCTTGATATTTCTGGCAAGATATATCATTTCATTCTTCAATACACTTTAACCATCTGCTTCCCTGTGGAAATATAAATACGATACCCTGGGGTAACTCCTGAGGTGAAGTGCTACAACGAGATATATTCTGTGCGCTTGCAGAATTAATTTTGCATACAACGACATATATCTACGCGCTCTTGAGCGTTGCTAAAACGTGACGCTAAGGAGTGCCAACAATCCCTTCTTCTCTTTGTTGATCCGTGATCTTTTTGTGTTTTTTCTAGGAGGATGTAGAGAAGTTTTATTCTTGGCCTGGAGTGTCAAATGTTTTGGGGGCAAGAAGCCTCTGCCCCTCTAGTTGACCTGTCTTCAAATCCGTCCGTTCCCAAGCGTCGCCGGAGGCAGTCATTGAGGTCGAAGAAGGCTGTATTGTCGAGAACTTCTTCAGTGGCGGAGCCCAGACATTCGAATTTGACTGCTTTCCTCTGTGGCCTTGTTTTTGATTGCTTTGACATTTCTAACTTGTGTCTTCTTGTATCTTAGCACCGCTGAGGACGATCAGGATGCTAGAGACCCCGGGCGTGGTTCCGACACAGAATCGGATCCACCACGGGTGGATACTTATAATGAAGTCGTGGTTGACCAGTCGGCCATGGCTTCCTCTGATTTGAGCCAGCCGGGTACCAAGAAGGTGAAAGCCTTGGTATTTGGCGCTCCTAAATTCAAGGGTGCATCCTTGACAAGGTAACAGGTGTCCACCATTTTGAGCTTTATCTTCTCCTTCTTCTGCCCTTTTTTGAATTGTTTCTCCCTTTTTGTCTGACAGGGAGTTGTTGACATCTGTTGGGGACGAGCTAGTGCCGCCACAGATTAAGGGGGTCGATGCTCCTTCTGAGGCGGCTGGTGAGAGATCTTTGACGATTGATGATCAGCCTGCAGCAAAAACGTCGGCTACGAACTCTGAGGTAACTTTTTGGTCTTTTTCTGCCAAAGGATCAGTATATTGTTGTCTGTTTGGTTATGTAGCCAGTCTTTTGCAGGTTGAGGGACAAGTAATCGATGATGCTCTGACTAGAGAGTCTTCTGATCTTGTTCTATCATCGACTGGTTTGGTGCCTCCGAGTAGTGCTGCCAAGGTCCCGAGTAGTTTGGCCGCTGCATCGAGTACTTTCAAGGTCTTGGAACAGCTTATCGAGGACCCCTTGATCAGAAAGGATCGCCTGGACTTGATGCTTGCGAAGGGCTCCTCGATGCTTGATTATGCCCAGGAGTGCGTGAATTACTTGAAGGTACTTGTGTCTACCTGTCTCCTTGTGCACTTGCTTCTTTTCTGAAATCTATTGACTCCCTTTCTTTGCTTAGGATGTAACTGCTAGTTCCCAAGAGAAGTCCGATTTCTTGTGGAAGATTGAAGCCGAGCTAGAGAAGCAGAGAGAGCAGAAACGCCAGCTCTTGATGAAGGTTGACGCCGTGATGGCCGAGTAATTTAATGACTCTCGAGCTCATGAACATGAAAAGAGAAAGCTTGAGGAGGAGATCAACAGGCTCCAGAAGAGGAATAAAACTCTTAATGCCTCCAACGCCTATGAGTTATTTGTCCTTGCCTCTTGGTTTGTAGTCATTTAGGCTGCTCTTCGCAGGATCTGTTCTTGACTTCTTTGTCCACTTCTTTTAGCAATGTGCAAGCAATTAGAGGCCCTTGGGAAGGATAATACTTCCCTAAAGTGTCTTATTTATGCTGCAAATGAGAAGGTGGAAAATGAGCACCGTTCGAGGGGTTTGGATAAATGAAGTGTCAAATAACTTGTCCGAGAGTAAAAAGAAGGCACAACCGAGTGCCATATTAAAAAAACATTTGGCAAACTTATAGTTTTGTAATTACACTTAATAAATTAAAATTACCAAATGAATCTAAAAACTTATCCACATTTCACATGAAACAACATATGTTCTCTATTACCTATAAGTTTTGAAGTCAACCCACAATTCAATTGTCACTTTGACACCAATCTCATCGAACTCTTCTCAATGCTACTATTCTTCTTGTGAGATGATTCGGTTTGGTAAACAATGATATGACAGGATGTGTGAAATCTTCTTAATTTTTTTATAGCCTTCACGTTTGATACCATCACATCATGACAAATCTCATGATTTTCATACTTCATTTTTTTAAAAAAATTAAAAATCATTCGGACACATGTTCGTGGTCATGTTTCCTGACCAAGATGTTTAAAATTTCTTATCATTTCATCGGTAAGACCTCAAAATTGGCTAAACAACATGAATATCATTTTTCTTCTCATTTTGTTCTATTATTTGAATCACTTGCCGTTCAAATTTGACTTGATTCAAAAAAATTGCTTGAAATTGAGGACCCAGTGTGTCCGAGGACCGGTGGATGGTCGCTTCCTGGTGTGATGAGTGATTGACAACGTGGTGTGGATTGACTTTTCCCTTGGCTCAAGTAATGCAGGTGTAGAATGCGGCTTGATTGCATTGGTGCAGGTGAAGAACATGCGCGAAAGGTCTTAGCCATGGCGGCCTCCGAGGAGCGGAGAGACAAGTAGGCTTGGTTCGAGGGACCCGGTGGCCAGATGGATCAAGTGCGGTTCACATGCTGGCAAGAACGAGTGAGGGGACGTGGTTCCAGTGCGAGGTAGCGGCTCACAACCGAAGCTCGTACACGGACAAGAAGCTGGTGTAAGGTAGCGGCTCACAACCGAAGCTTGCACGCGGGGTTTGGTGGTTGGCCAGAAGACCATCGGGTTGACGGTTTCCCTTGGTTTGGGCCTCAAAACCAAGGCCGAGGACTCGGCGTAGAGACGACCCGGCTTGCCAGCCAGGGACGGTCAGACCATTCCCACTTGGGCAGGTCGCCCGTGAGCATCGAGGAGCTTCAATCCGGAGGGCACGCAGCGTGATCGCAAGGTTTGCGTCGAAGGGAAACAAGCTTGCGGTGGAAGGTGTCCCAACCAGAAAAAAATCTGCGTATCGAAATGTCAAATTTGCCCCTGAGGGGTATGTATCACTTAGGGGTAGTTGAGTCATTAGAGCACCACCACTTGGACTATATATTAGACCCCCTAGGGGTTGGTGGCTGCCATCTCTTTGGTTATTTTCTCTTTGGTTTGTTTATTTTCCCTTCATCCTCTCCACCTAGAACTTTGCTTGAATTATTCATAGTTTGTATAGGTGAATTCATGGTGGTTTGATTGAGCTTAAACTATTCATCTTTGTGCCATGATTTGAATTCCCGATCTACTTTTCTTTTTCCTATTTTTGGAGGTATTTTCGGAGCCATTTTTGGGGGATTTTCGTTCTTCACTTTCTAGCCCGTTTTCTCTCGGATTTCTTTGGTGGAATCACGCATGAGTGCCTTGTGCCTCTTTTCTTGATGATCCCTTGCCCCCAAACGCTGGGAATCGGCCTAGATTTGAAGATTTCGGGATGAACTCGTGGTGGGTGCGTTCTTTGCTAGATTTGAAATTCCTGGAGTTCTAGGGAGTTAGAGGCTGAGATTTTTGGAGCATAGCCTCTCCTTGAGGTGTATATCATCCACCTAAAGTTTTGCCTCAAGACTCCAAACCATTTGGGAGATCCGTTCTCGAGCTGGCCAAGGCGGTGCAACCGCCCTTGGATAGAGGTGTGACCGCCCCTGGCCGAGAAGTGGTGATTTGGGTCGTTTTCGTTCGGTTCTTATTGGATTTGTTCGATTCTTGTTCTGCTGCGTTGATCTTGTCCCTAGGGTCAGTAGCCTCACAGTAGCTACGTGATCTTGGCAAGGTCGGTCCATTGGATTCGGAGTCGAGTTGGGAGAAGCCGGATTTGGAAAAGAAATTTTTATCGGCTCCCATTCACTCCCCCTCTCTGGTCGCCGTTTCGGTCCTTCAATTGGTATCAGAGCCGGTTACGGGTCTTTGCGACTCTGAGCAGTCTAAGATCCAAAGATGGCGTACCAAGATCAGGGTTCTGGGCCTCCGCACTTCGATGGGAAGAACTATCCGAATTGGCACTATGCCAAAATGTTGCATCTACGACGAAACGGTCATGACGTTTCAAAATTCCGTCATTGAAGCAACCACATCAATGACGAAATTTTAGTGTTCATCACAGAACTTCGGCGTCCGTCAAATGCCCCTTTGCAACCATGACGCGAGGGCAAATTTTGTCATTGAAGCACAGGGCGTGTCGTCATTGAAGCAAAGAGCCCTCGACCGTAGCATCGGTGACGAATGCTCTTCGTCATCTTTCACTTCGGGTCATACTTGTCAACGCGGGGTCCACTGGACGGATGTGTTTGACGGTCCCGGTCTACCGGGTCCACCGGACTTGGCGGTCCACGTGTTCAGGTCCACCGGTGTTGTGGGTCCGGGTCCACCGGTGTTGTGGGACCTGGAGCGGACGTGTGCGTTGGTCCTCCGGCCCGACCGTCCACCAGCAACCCCGGCCAGGCACCGGCGGTGCTCACGCCCGCTCCGGCGGTCCGCTCGCGCGCTGGCCCGGCCGGAGATCCGCACTGGCGCACTACCCCACGGGGCCAGGCAAGCGACAAGGGTATAGGCTCCGTGGCACATCTGAGGAGGAGTGGGTTGAGATAGAGAGAGGGGCCATGGCAGAGCTCCGCCGGATTCATGGAGGTACCGGACGGCGGCGTGCACGTCGGAGATCTTTCCCAGGCCAGATACTTGTGAATTCGGACGAGCCAGAGATACGATGGAGAGGGAACATGTTTCATAGAGCATCGCAGCATGGGGGGCGTCTCGTCCGTCCGGACGAGACGGCAGCGGCCGCGGCTTTCACCGGCGGCAGGAAGAAGACGACGCAAAGAAGGGGATTAAGCTGATAGGTGGTCCCCACATGGCACTTCGATGGGAAGAACTATCTGAACTGGGTCACGCATATGGGCGCTTTCTTGCGAGGCAAAGGAAAGTTGTTGTGGGATGTGACCAAAGATGAACCCTATGTCAATCCTACCAACTTAGATGCCCAGGATGCAAGAGATAAGTTCGAGGCCAACGCTAGGGCTGTCGATTACTTGTTCCGTGCTTTGTCGACTGAGGAGTTTGAGCGAGTTTTGGGCGAGGACCTAGCTAGCCAGATCCGGCAGAAGCTCAAGGTAGCCCACGGTGGTGATAGCCATGTGAAGGCTAGGCTTTTTTCGATGTATCGCAGAGAGTATGAAAATTTCGTTCAGTTGCCTGGAGAGTCTGTTGATGCTTTGTTTTAGCGCTTCACTTCCATAGTCAACAACATGAAAGCCAACATCACCATCCTCCCATACACGGGTCATGACAGAGCTGTGAAGCTCTTGCAAGCACTTGATCAGACCGTGTGGGGTGCCAAGGTTGAGGCGATCATGGAGTCAGCTAATTATGAAACTTTGACAGTTGACAAGCTTTTCTCCAAGTTGAAGTCTTCTGAGGTTGATAGACAGCTGATTGCCAAGGCTAAGAGTCCGACTGATCCCCATAGTCTGGCTCTAGTCGGTGGTTCTGGTTATGGGCATGCTAATACTTCCAAACACTTTGCCTTGTCTTCTCTTGTGTCTCTTCCAGATGAGGAGTATGAGGTGCTGAGCGAGGAGGATCTCGCGTTGCTCACGAGGAGATTCGAGCGCATGTACCAGAACCGGAAGGGTTCGAGGCGCGCCGGGAGTACGTGCTACAGATGCGGCAAGATGGGCCACTTCATCGCTGAGTGTCCCGAGGAGATCAAGAACGACTACATCCGCAAGCACCGCCCGCGAGATGAGCACAAGCACCGCTCCAAGGACGAGTACCGCTCCAAGCACAAGAACAAGGATGAGAGGAAGACGAAGAACAAGCACGGTGGACACAAGAAGAGCCGATCTCGAGCGATGGTGGCTGATGCGAGCGGCATCGACACAAGCTCCACCAACACGTCGTCAAGCTCGAGCAGCGAGGATGAAGACCGCGGCCACCGCAAGGAGAAGAAGCATATGAACCGCAACTTCAATGGCATCTCCTTCACCGCCGTCGACTACTGCACCATGGCGCACGACTCCGACAACATGAAGAGCAAGGACGACTCCGACTCCGAGGATGAGGTATTGATCGATCCCGCCTCTTTGCTTAAGGAGATTGCTAGACTAGAGGAGTTGGTCGATAATCGTGATGATGTGCTTAGGAAGACCAACAAGGAGAAGTGAGAGTTTAGGTCTTTGCTAGTAGAGTCGAAAGAAAGGGTTGCGGAGCTTGAGGCCTTACTTTCTGAGACTGGAAAGAAGGCGATGGACTTTGAGTCTTTGCTTGCTGAGTCTAGGAAGAGGATAGCTGAGCTAGAGTCTGAGATTGTTTTATTGAAAGATGCTCCTGTTGTTTCTGATGAACTTGAATGCTCAGTTTGTGATGTGCACCTTGCTGATCTGGTTGCTCTTAAGGAAAAACACATGACATGCTTAGATGATCTAGAAGGAGCTAGGGTTGAGCTTGCTGAGTTGAAGTCTAGATCTTCTTTGTTAGGTGCTTGTACTTCTTGTCCTACATTGCATGCTCAGTTGCTTGAATCTCGTGCCATGATTAGTTCGCTTGAAGCTGAATTGAAGTCTCCTATTGCAAACTCTTGTTCTGCTTGTAATGTTGTTGCTTTGAAGAATGTTGAGCTGTCACAATCTGTTGATCGTTTGCAAGATGAGAATGATGAGTTGCGTCAGTGTTTGGGATGGTTGTCCGGTCGTGAACCACAGCTTAAGATGTTGATTGCTGGGTTCAAGAGAGCCGATGGTCGTGGTTTGGGTTATGAGAAACTTGATGTCAGTGGTTGTGAGAAAGAGCAAGTCAGTTCCACCTCAAACATCCCAACACCACCAGAAAGAACTCCACCAAAGAACAGCTTCACACCTAAGCCCAACCACCTGTTGAACAAGCTTGACACCACTCCAGACCCTCCCAAGTTTCCACCAAAGACAAACAACTTCCAGAGGAGAGTGACCTTTGCGAGGAGTGGGGGTTACCAGAGAAGTGAGAAGCCACATCCGAGAGAAACCCCAAAGCCAAAATCAGTCTGCTTCCATTGTGAACATTGTGGAAGGGATGGTCACCTAGAAGAGTTTTGCTAGAGAAAGAAGAGGGAGGTGAGACAAGAGAAGGAGTTGGGGAATAGGGACAGGTACTACTCTTCCCGTAGTGTGCTTGTGTCTCATTCACCCTTGCCTAGAAGAGAGGCTTTTGTGCGTACAGTTCCTTCGTTGGGTAGTCGTGGTGTTCCAGCTCGTAGTGAGTTTGCTAGGCGGCCTCCTGCTCGTGGTCAGTTTGGTGCAGGGAGGTTTGACCGTAGCTTTGAGGCTAGGAGAGAGTCTAGGCCCCGTTTTCCCCCGCGTGGTGCTAGAGGTCCGATGGTGAGAGACGAGAGGGTTTCACGTGGTAGTGTTGATTTTGCTAACCCCTCTTTTGAGCAGATGGCCCGACACTGGTTTAACTCTTTCTGTGCTAACCCCAGTGTCGAGTTGTTCGCTCATTCTCGTTCTCGCTTTTGATTGTGCAGGTCGGAGGTTTGGAGAACTTTTGGTTGATGGATTCCAGATGTTCGAGGCATATGACAGGTAATAGGAAGTGGTTCTCCAGCCACACCCTGGTGGTGTCCAGGCAATACATCACTTTTGGGGATAAGGGTAGAGGTCGAGTGCTGTCTGAGGGTGCCATTCAGGTGAGTGACAGTTTTATGTTGAAGCGGGTTGCTCTTGTCAAGAATCTTGGTTTTAATTTGCTTTCAGTTTCTCAGCTTCTTGATGAGGGTTATGATGTTCGGTTTAAGAGTGGTGATTCTCGGATTCTTGATTCTCGAGGTGATCTTGTGTGTTTGATCATTCCCAAGGGACAGCTTTTTGTGCTGATATTTCTTGATCTTTTGGTACTTCAGGGTGTTTGATCGTTGGTACTTCTTCTGAGCTTTGGAAGTGGCATAGGAGATTGGGTCATGTGAGTTTTGACTTACTCACATGCTTGAGTGCTCTTGACCTTATCCGAGGATTCCCCAAGCTCAAGTTCGAGAAAGATTTGGTTTGTGCACCTTGTAGACATGGTAAGATGGCTGCTGCTTCCCATCCACCTTTGACTGATGTGATGACTGAGTGTCCAGGGGAGCTTTTGCATATGGACTTGGTTGGTCCTGCTCGCGTTCGCTTAGTTGGTGGGAAATGGTATGTTCTTGTGGTGGTGGATGATTTTTCTCGATATGCTTGAGTGTTCTTCTTGGCGTCTAAGTATGAGACTTTTGAGTTTTTTCGAGAACTAATTTTGAGGTTGAAGAAGAGAGTAATGGTGGTGCCATGAGAGCTATACGCAGTGACAATGGCACGGAATTTAAGAACACTCGTTTTGATGCTTTCTGGCGTGATCTTGGTCTCGAACATCAATATTCTTCGCCATATGTTGCTTGCCAAAATGGTGTTGTTGAGAGGAAGAATCGGACTCTTTGTGAGATGGCAAGGATGATGCTAGATGAGCACAGGATTCCTAGAAAGTATTGGGCAGAGGCAGTGAATACAGCTTGTCATGTTTCGAATCGGATTTTCCTTCGTGCTTTCAAGAAGAAAACTTGATATGAGCTTTTCCATGGTCGTTCCCCCCGTGTGAGTCACTTTCGGGTTTTTGGCTGCAAGTGTTTCATTCTTAAGAAAGGAAATTTGGACAAGTTTGAGTCTCATTCGATGGGTGGTATTTTTCTTGGTTTATCTAATCACTCTCGAGCATATCATGTGCTCAATCTTGAAACTAACCAAATCATGGAGACTTGTGAAGTCACTTTTGACGAGACCATTCAGTGTAGCTCTTCTGTCTTTGAGTGTGCAGGTGACGACGAGTTGGGACAGTCCATCTTTGAGGAAGAGCAGCTTGATGAGGAAGATGATGAGGAAAATCATGCACCGTGTGGAGATCGTTTACCTTCTACTTCCACTACTACCACGACTTTCGACGACGGACCCTCTGCTACACCTTCATCGAGTCATGCACATGATCGAGTTCAAGTGGAAGCTGATGTTGAGGGGAAGGCAATCTCGAGGCAAGAAGCTCCCCGGCTGGTGCAGAAGAATCATCCTGCTTCATAGATCATAGGCGACTTGGATGAATGCACTACACGGTCGAGGTCACAGCACATCTCTCATTTCGCTCATTCTGCTTTTGTTGCGTCTTTCGAGCCCAAAAATGTTGGACACGCTTTATCTGATTCTGATTGGGTCAAAGCCATGCATGAAGAGCTTGGAAACTTTGAGAAAAACCAGGTGTGGGAGTTAGTCGAACCACCTCCAAATTGCCATCCCATAGGAACAAAGTGGGTTTTCAAGAACAAGAGGGGTGAGGATGGAGAGATTGTGAAAAACAAAGCGAGGTTGGTTTCTCAGGGGTTTTCGCAGCAGGAGGGGATAAATTATGAGGAGACCTTTGCTCCTGTTGCCCGTTTGGAGGCAATTCGGATCCTTCTAGCATTCTCTGTTGCTAAAGGGTTCAAATTATACCAAATGGACGTGTAGAGTGCCTTTCTGAATGGGGTGATCGAGGAAGAAGTGTATAGAGGCAGCCTCCTGGGTTTGAGAGTGAGAGATACGCACACCGAGTGTTCAAACTCCGCTGAGCTTTATATGGCCTAAAGCAAGCACCCAGAGCGTGGTATGGTAGGTTGAGGGGGTTCTTGCTTAGCAAGGGGTTTGAGATGGGGAAGGTTGATAAGACACTCTTCTTGTTGAGGAATGGCGATGATCTTTTAATCGTTCAGATTTACATGGATGTTATCATTTTTGGTGGCTCTTCTCACAGTCTTGTTGCCAAGTTCGTAGATGATATGAGCAGAGAATTTGAGATGTCGATGATGGGAGAGTTGCAGTTCTTTCTCGGGCTACAGATCAAGCAACACAAGGATGGGACGTTCATGCACGAAAGCAAGTACACAAAGGACATTCTCAAGAAATTCGACACGAGCGACTCCAAGCTGATGACTACACCGATGAGTACGACTACAGCTTTGGATGCGGACGAGGACGGAGAACTAGTGGACCAAAAGGAGTACCGGAGCATGATTGGCTCCCTCCTCTACTTGACGGCTACGAGGCCAGATATACAGTTCAGCGTGTGTCTGTGCGCTCGTTTTCAGGCTTCACCGAGGACTTCACATCGACCGGCCGTCAAGCGGATTTTCAAGTGTCTCAAATACACTTATGAGTTGGGTCTTTGGTATTCTGCTGCTTCCTCACTCGCACTTCATGGTTATTCTGATGCTGATTTTACTGGGTGTCGTGTGGATCATAAGTCTACTTCTGGTTAGTGTCAGTTTCTTGGTTCGTCTCTTGTGTCTTGGTCTTCTCGCAAGCAATCCAGTGTAGCCCAATCCACCACAGAAGCCGAGTATGTTGCTGCCGCTAGTTGTGGTTCCCAGCTGCTTTGGATCACCTACACTTTGAGAGACTTTGGCTTAGACATGTCCCATGTTCCACTTCTTTGTGATAGCACCAGTGCCATAAGCGTAGCCAAAAATCCCGTGCTTCATTCCAAAACCAAACACATAGAAGTGAGGTATCATTTCCTGAGAGATCATGTGGAGAAAGGTGATATTGAGCTTGCCCATGTTTCTACCCAAAACCAGCTTGCAGACATCTTCACAAAGCCACTTGACCAAGTTATGAGGACCCGGTGTGTCCGAGGACCGGTGGATGGTCGCTTCCTGGTGTGATGAGTGATTGACAACGTGGTGTGGATTGACGTTTCCCTTGGCTCAAGTATTGTAGGTGTAGAATGCAGCTTGATTGCATTGGTGCAGGTGAAGAAATGGCGCGAAAGGTCTTAGCCATGGCGACCTTCGAGGAGCGGAGAGAAAAGTAGGCTTGGTTCGAGGGACCCGGTGGCCAGATGAATCAAGTGTGGTTCACATGATGTCAAGAACGAGTAAGGGGACGTGGTTCTGGTATGAGGTAGCGGCTCACAATCGAAGCTCGTACACAGACGTGAAGCTGGTGCAAGTTGGCGGCTAACAACCGAAGCTTGTATGCGGGGTTTGGTGATTTGGCCACAAAATCATCGGTGGACGGTTTCCCTTGGTTTGGGCCTCAAAACCAAGGTCGAGGACTCGACGTGTCGAATATGGGCCAAGGGGCTGCTCACCCAGCCATGGGCGGTTTAACCGTGCCCCAGTGGCGGTTTAACCGCCTCCCTCTGGGCCGGCCCAAGATTGGCGTCGAGGAGCTTCGATCCGGAGGACACGCGGCGTGACTGCAAGGCTTGCGTCGGAGGGAAGCTAGCTTGCAGTGGAACCAGCCAGAAAAATCTTCACGGAAAATGTCAAAATTGCCCCTGAGGGGTATGTATCACTTAGGGGTAGTTTAGTCTTTAGAGCACCACCACCTGGACTACTAATAGGCCCCCTAGGGGTTGGTGGCTGCCATCTCTCTAGTTATCTCTTTGGTTTTCTCTTTGAACTTGTATCTTCCCTTTCATCCCTTCCACCTAGAACTACTTCGAATCATTCATAGTTTGTATAGGTGAATTCATGGTTGGTTGATTGGGTTTATCAAGTTCATCTTTGTGCCATGATTTGAATCCACGAGCTCCTTTTCTTTTTTCTATTTTTGGAGGTATTTTCGGAGGTATTTTTGAGGGATTTTCGTTCTTCACTTCCTAGGGCATTTTCTCTCGGATTTCTTTGGGGGAATCATGTATGAGTGACTTGTGCCTCTTTTTGCTGGTGATCCCTTGCCCCCAAACACCGTGAATTGCCTTGGATTTGAAGTTTTTGGGATGAACTCGAGGTCATGGTGTTCTTCCTTAGATTTGAGATTCCGGGAGTTCTAGTGGGTTAGAGACCGAGATCTTTTGGAATAGCCTCTACTAGAGGTATATATCATCTGACCAAAATCTCATCTCAAGAGCTCAAGCGGTTTGGGAGATCGACTTTCGAGTTGACTTTTTCCCAAGGCTCCCACGGTAGGCTGGTTTAACCGCCCCCCAGGCGGTTTAACCGCCCCCTCCTGGCAGATCAGGGTTGTGTTGGTTTTGGTTCGGTTCGTGTTCGTTTCGATCGATTCAAGTTCCGCTGCACCGTTCTTGTTCCTAGGGTCAGTAGCTTGGCAGTAGCTACGTGATCTTGGCAAGAATGCTTTTGGAGTCTCTAGAGTTGATTTGGGAGAATAGCCGGATCGGCTGAGAAGAATTTTTATCGGCTCCCATTCACTCCCCTCCCTCTCTGGTCGCCTAATCGCTCCTTCAATTCGTAGCAGAGCAGGTTACGGGTCTTTGCGACTCTAACCAGTCTAAGATCCTAATATGGCGTACCAAGATCGGGGTTCCGGGCCTCCGCACTTCGATGGGTGAGGACCCGGTGTGTCCGAGGACCAGTGGATGGTCGCTTCCCGGTGTGATGAGTGATTGACAACGTGGTGTGGATTGACGTTTCCCTTGGCTCAAGTATTGCAGGTGTAGAATGCGGCTTGGTTGCATTGGTGCAGGTGAAGAACAGGCGCGAAAGGTCTTAGCCATGGCGGCCTCCGAGGAGCGGAGAGACAAGTAGGCTTGGTTCGAGGGACCCGGTGGCCGGTGGATCAAGTGCGGTTCACATGCTGGCAAGAACAAGCAAGGGGACGTGGTTCCGGTGCGAGGTAGCGGCTCACAACCGAAGCTCGTACGCGGACGAGAAGCCGGCGCAAGGTGGCGGCTAACAACCGAAGTTTGCGCGCGGGGTTTGGTGATTTGGCCACAAAATCATCGGTGGACGGTTTCCCTTGGTTTGGGCCTCAAAACCAAGGACCGAGGACTCGACGTGGCGGAGATGGGCTGCTGGGCCAAGTGAGGCTGGCAGGGGCGGTTTAACCGCCCCCCAGGGCCGGTTTAACCGCCCCCCTGGGCTGGCCCAAGAACGGCGTCGAGGAGCTTCGATCCGGAGGACACGCGGCGTGACTGCAAGGCTTGCGTCGGAGGGAAGCTAGCTTGCAGTGGAAGGTGCCCGAGCCGGAAAATATCTGAAGATCAAATGTCAAATTTGCCCCTGAGGGGTATGTATCACTTAGGGGTAGTTTAGTCTTTAGAGCACCACCACTTGGACTACTAATAGCCCCTCCCAGGGCTGGTGGCTGCTATCTCTTTAGTTATCTCCTTAGGTTTTACTTTGAACTTGTTTTCCCCTTCATCCCCTCCACCTAGAACTACTTCGAATCATTCCTAGTTTGTATAGGTGAATTCATGGTTATGTGATTGAGGTTGTGCTGCTCATCTTTGTGCCATGATTTGATTTCCCGAGCTCCCTTTCCTTTTTCTATTTTCGTGGGTATTTTCGGAGCTATTTTTGGGGGATTTTCGTTCTTCTTGTTCTAGGGCGTTTTCTCTCGGATTTCTTTGGGGGATTCACGTATGAGTGCCTTGTGCCTCTTTTGCTGGTGATCCTTTGCCCCCAAACTCCGAGAATCGCTCTGGATTTGAGATTTTCGGGATGAACTCGAGGTCATGGTGTTCTTCGCGAGATCTGCGATTCCGGGAGTTGTACTGAGTTAGAGGCCGAGATCTTTTGGAAAAACACTCCACTGGAGGTCTAGATCATCTGACCAAAATCTCGCCTCAAGAGCTCAAGCGGTTTGGGAGATCCACTTTTGTTTTGACTTTTTCCCGAGGCTCCCAGGCCCGAGCGGTTTAACCGCCCCCCTGGCCGGTTTAACCGCCCCCCTGGGTGTGTTAGATCGAGCCGTGTTTCGGGTCGTTTTGGTGTTCGTTTCGATTGGTTCGAGTTCCGCTGCTCGTTTCTTGTTCCTAGGGTCAGTAGCTTGACAGTAGCTACGTGATCTTGGCAAGATTGCTCTCGGAGGTTTCGGAGTTGTTTTGGGAGAATAGCCGGATCGGTTGGAAAGAATTTTTATCGGCTCCCATTCACTCCCCCCCTCTCTGGTCGCCGTTTCGGTCCTTCAATTGGTATCAGAGCCGTTTACGGGTCTTTGCGACTCTAACCAGTCTAAGATCCAAAGATGGCGTACCAAGATCGGGGTTCCGGGCCTCCGCACTTCGATGGGAAGAACTACCCGAACTGGGTCGCGCGTATGGGCGCTTTCTTGCGAGGCAAAGGAAAGTTGCTGTGGGACGTGACGAAAGATGAAAACTATGTCAATCCCACCAACTTAGATGCCCAGGATGCAAAGGATAGATTTGAGGCGAATGCCCGAGCTGTTGACTACTTGTTCCGTGCTTTGTCCGCTGAGGAGTTTGAGCGTGTTTTGGGCGAGGACCTAGCTAGCCAGATCTGGCAGAAGCTCAAGGTAGCACACGGTGGTGATAGCCATGTCAAGGCTAGGCTTTTCTCGATGTACAGGAGAGAATATGAGAATTTCGCTCATTTGCCTGGAGAGTCGGTTGATGCTTTGTTTCAGCGTTTCACTTCGATTGTCAATAACATGAAAGCCAACATTACCGTGCTCCCATACTCGGATCATGACCGAGCTATCAAGCTCCTGCAAGCACTTGATAGATCCGTGTGGGGTGCCAAGGTTGAGGCTGATCATGGAGTCAGCAAACTATGAGACTCTTTCTGTTGATGAGCTTTTCTCGAAGTTGAAGTCCTCTGAGGTTGACAGACAGTTGCTTGCCAAGGCTAAGAGTCCGACTGATCCCCATAGTCTGGCTCTAGTCGGTGGCTCTGGATATGGACATGCTAACACTCCTAGACACTTTGCTTTGTCTTCTCTTGTGTCCCTTCCAGATGAAGAATATGAGGTGCTGAGCGAGGAGGATCTCGCGTTGCTCACGAGGAGGTTCGAGCGGATGTACCAGAACCGGAAGGGTTCGAGGCGTGCGGGGAGTACGTGCTACAGATGCGGGAAGATGGGCCACTTCATCGCCGAGTGCCCCGAGGAGATCAAGAACGACTACAACCGCAAGCACCGCCTGCGAGACGACCACAAGCACCGTCCCAAGGACGAGTACCGCTCCAAGCACGGTGGACACAAGAAGCACAGATCATCAAGCGATGGTGGCTGATGCGAGCGACATCGACACAAGCTCCACCAACACGTCGTCAAGCTCAAGCAGTGAAGATGAAGACCGCGGCCACTGCAAGGAGAAGAAGAGCCTGAACCGCAACTTCAACGGCATCTCCTTCGCCGCCGTCGACTACTGCACCATGGCGCACGACTCCGTGAAGAGCAAGGACGACTCCGACTCCGACTCCGAGGATGAGGTATTGACCGATCCCTCCTCTTTGCGTCAGGAAATTGCTAGATTAGAGCAGTTGGTAGATAATCGTGATGATGTGCTTAGAAAGACCAACAAGGAAAAGAGGGAGTTTAGGTCTTTGCTAGGAGAGTCCAAGGATAGAGTGGCTGAGCTTGAGACCTTGCTTTCTTAGACTGGAAAGAAGGCTATGGAGTTTGAGTCTTTGCTTTGCGAGTCTAGGGAGAGAGCAGATAAGCTTGAGTCTGAGATTGCCATGTTGAAGGATGCTCCTCTTGTGTCTGATGAGGTTGAATGCTCGTTTTGTGATGTGCATATGGCTGATCTTGTTGTGCTTAAGGAGAAACACATGACTTGCTTGGATGAATTAGAGGGTGCTAGAGTTGAGCTTGCTGAGTTGAAGTCTAGGTCATCTTTGCTAGGTGCTTGTACTTCTTGTCCTGCTTTGCATGCTCAGTTGCTTGAATCACGCACCATGATTAGTTCACTTGAAGCACAACTTAAATCTCCCATTGCGAATTTATGTTCTGCTTGTGATGTTGTTGCATTGAAAAATGTTGAGTTAGAGCAGTGTGTGAATCGCTTGCAAGATGAGAATGATGAGCTGAGACAGTGTTTGGGTTGGTTGTCTGGTAGCGAGCCTCAGCTTAAGATGTTGATTGCTAGTTTTAAGAGAGCTGATGGTTGTGGCCTTGGTTCTGAGAAGGCTGGTGAGAGTAGTGGTGAGAGAGAGAGAGAGATCCAGAGAGCTCAACCGCAAACATTCCCACAAACCCACCAAAAGCCATTCTCAAGAACACCTTCACACCCAAACCAAACCACCTGCTAAACAAGCTTGACACCACTCCAGATCCTCCCAAGTTTCCACCTAAGACGGAGAACTTTCAGAGGAGAGTGACCTTTGTGAGGAGTGGGGTTTACCAGCCGAGAGAGAGGGCACAGCCGAGAGAAACCCCAAAGCCAAAGCCAGTCCGCTTCCACTGTGAGCATTGTGGAAGGGATGGACACCTTGAGGAGTTCTGTTGGAGGAAGAAGAGGGAGGTGAGAAGAGAGAAGGAGGTGGGGAACAGGGACACGTACTACTCTTCTCATAGTGTGCCTGTGTCTCGTTCACCCTGGCCGAGAGGCGACGCCTTTGTGCGCACAGTTCCTGTGGTTGCCAGTCGTGGTGTTTCAGCTGTTCGTGAGTTTGCTAGGCGGCCTCCGTTTCGTGGTCAGTTTGGTTCAGGGAGGTTTGACCGTAGCTTTGAGGGTAGGAGAGAGTGTAGGCCACGTTTTCCCCCGCGTGGTGCTAGAGGTCTGATGGTGAGAGACGAGAGGGTTTCACGTGGTAGAGTTGATTTTGCTAACCCCTCTTTTGAGCAGATGGACCGACACTGGTTTGACTCGTTTTGTGCTAACCCCAGTGTCGAGTCATTCGCTCATTCTCGTTCTTGGTTCTGATTGTGCAGGTGGGAGGCTTGGAGAACTTTTGGTTGATGGATTCTGGCTGTTCGAGACACATGACAGGTAATGGGAAGTGGTTCTCCAGTCTCACCCCGGTGGTGTCCAGGCAGTGCATCACTTTCGGGGATAAGGGTAGAGGTAGAGTGTTGTCTAAGGGTGCTATTCAGGTGAGCGACAATTTCATGCTGAAGCGAGTTGCTCTTGTCAAGAATCTTGGTTTCAATTTGCTCTTAGTTTCTCAACTTCTTGATGAGGGTTATGAGGTTCGTTTTAAGCGTGGCGATTCGAAAATTCTTGATTCTCGAGGTGACCTTGTGTGTATGATCATTCCTGAGGGACAGATTTTTCGTGCTGATTTTTCTCGATCTTTTGGTCCTTCACGGTGTTTGATCGCTGGTACTTCTTCTGAGCTTTGGAAGTGGCATAGGAGATTGGGTCATGTGAGCTTTGATCTACTCACACGCTTGAGTGCTCTTGACCTTATCCGAGGATTGCCCAAGCTCAAGTTCGAGAAAGATTTGGTTTGTGCACCTTGTAGGCATGGAAAAATGGTTGCTGCTTCTCACCCACCTTTGACAGATGTTATGACTGAGCGTCCAAGGGAGCTTTTGCACATGGACTTGGTTGGCCCCGCTCGCGTTCGTTCAGTCGGTGGGAAGTGGTATGTTCTTGTGGTTGTGGATGATTTTTCTCGGTATGCTTGGGTGTTCTTTCTGGCGTCGAAGGATGAGACTTTTGATTTTGTTCGAGATCTGATTTTGAGGTTGAAAAACGAGAGTAATGGTGGTGCCATGAGAGCTATACGTAGCGACAATGGTACGGAATTTAAGAACACTCGTTTTGATGCCTTCTGTCGTGATCTTGGTCTCGAACATCAATACTCTTCGCCATATGTTGCTTGTCAGAATGGTGTAGTTGAGAGAAAGAATAGAACACTTTGTGAGATGGCTAGGACGATGCTAGATGAGCATAGGACTCCTAAGAAGTATTGGGCAGAAGCGGTGAACACAGCTTGCTATGTTTCAAATCGGATTTTCCTTCGTGCTTTCAAGAAGAAAACTTGCTATGAGCTTTTCCATGGTCGTTCCCCCCGTGTGAGTCACTTTCGGGTTTTTGGTTGCAAGTGTTTCATCTTGAAGAAAGGAAATTTGGACAAGTTTGAGTCTCGTTCGATGGATGGAATTTTCTTGGTTATGCTAATCACTCTCGAGCATATCGTGTGCTCAATCTTAAAACTAACCAAATCATGGAGACTTGCGAAGTCACTTTCGACGAGACCATTCCGTGTAGCTCTTCTGTCTTTGAGTGTGCAGCTGATGATGATTTGGGACAGCCCATCTTTGAGGAAGAACAGCCTGATGATGAAGATGATGAGGAAATTCAGGCACTGTGTGGAGATCGTGTACCTTCTACTTCCACTACTACCACGACGTTCGACGACGGCCCCTCTGCTACACCTTCGACGAGTCGCGCTCCAGATCGAGTTCAAGTGGAAGCTGATGTTGAGGGGGAGGCAATCTCGAGGCGAGAAAGCTCCCCGGCTGGTACAGAGGGATCATCCACCTTCGGAGATCATCGGGAACATGGATGAACGCACTACACGGTCGAGGTCACAGAACATCTCTCATTATGCTCATTCTGCTTTTGTCGCGTCTTTTGAGCCCAAAAATGTTGGACACGCTTTATCTGATTCTGATTGGGTCAATGCCATGCATGAAGAGCTTGAAAACTTTGAGAGAAATCAGGTGTGGATGTTAGTAGAACCACCTCCAAATTGCCATCCCATAGGAACCAAGTGGGTGTTCAAGAACAAGAGGGATGAGAGTGGTGAGATTGTGAGAAACAAAGCGAGGTTGGTTGCTCAGGGGTTTTCGCAGCAGGAGGGGATAGATTATGAGGAGACATTTGCTCCTGTTGCCCGTTTGGAGGCAATTCGGATCCTTCTAGCATTTGCAGTTGCTAAAGGGTTCAGATTGTACCAAATAGATGTGAAGAGTGCCTTCTTGAATGGGGTGATCGAGGAAGAAGTGTATGTGAGGCAGCCCCCGGGTTTTGAGAGTGAGAGATACCCACACCGAGTGTACAAACTCCACCGAGCTTTATATGGCCTAAAGCAAGCACCCAGAGCGTGGTATGGCAGGTTGAGAGGGTTCTTGCTTAGCAAGGGGTTTGTGATGGGGAAGGTTGATAAGATGCTCTTCTTGCTGAGAAATGGCAATGATCTTTTAATCGTTCAGATTTACGTGGATGATATCATTTTTGGTGGCTCTTCTCATGATCTTGTTGCCAAGTTTGCAGATGATATGAGCAGGGAATTTGAGATGTCGATGATGGGAGAGTTGTAGTTCTTTCTCGGGCTGCAGATCAAGCAAACCAAGGATGGGACGTTCGTGCACCAAAGCAAGTACACCAAGGACATTCTCAAGAAATTTGACATGAGCGACTCCAAGCCGATGACTACGCCGGATGAGTACGACTACAGCTTTGGATGCGGATGAGGATGGAGAACCAGTGGACCAGAAGGAGTACCGGAGCATGATCGGCTCCCTCCTCTACTTGACGGCGACGAGGCCGGACATACAGTTCAGCGTGTGTCTGTGCGCTCGTTTTCAGGCTTCACCGAGGACTTCACATCAGTCAGGCCGTCAAGAGGATTTTCAGGTATCTCAAGTTTACTCCTGAGCTGGGTCTTTGGTATTCTGCCGATTCCACTCTTGCACTTCATGGTTTTTCTGATGCGGATTTTGCTGGATGTCGTGTTGATCGCAAGTCTACTTCTGGTCAGTGTCAGTTTCTTGGATCGTCTCTTGTGTCTTGGTCTTCTCGCAAGCAGTCTAGCGTAGCCCAATCCACCACTGAAGCCGAGTATGTTGCTGCTGCTAGCTGTTGTTCTCAGTTGCTTTGGATCACATACACCTTGAGAGATTTTGGCTTAGACATGTCCCATGTTCCACTTCTTTGTGATAGCACCAGTGCCATAAGCGTAGCCAAAAATCCCGTGCTTCATTCCAAAACCAAACACATAGAAGTGAGGTACCACTTTCTGAGAGATCATGTGGAGAAAGAAGATATTGAGCTTGCCCATGTTTCTACCCAAAACCAGCTTGCAGACATTTTCACTAAGCCACTTGACCAAGTCACCTTCACCCGCTTGCGAGGGGAACTTGGTGTGTGTGCGGTTTACTGAGCTGAGTTTTGGAGGCTTCTCTTGTAGTATATGTATATTTTTGTACCATCTTTGTATCTTGATTTTTCTTGCTTTTGTATCTTGTTTTCATCTTTTGTATCATATCTTAGGATGAGCTTCTCCTATGCAGTGATTGGTACAACTTGCTACATTTTAGAGTTTAGGCAGGCTGGCTAGGGATTGATTGTATGGATGGCTATGCTCTTGATGGTCTTGATATATATTCTTTTGAGTTAGTCTCTTTTCGAAATTAAAATGACAAACTGAACTTAATTCCTTCACCCATGAGTAAATGCCTTTGCATGTCTTGTTTGAGCCGAAATGGCTATATCTGGCTTAAGATCATGTTAGGGTGTGATATCCTTTTCAATTGGGTCAAAGACCTTTGTCATTGTAAATGGTTAGCCCATGCTTTATCTTGTGGAGGAGCATAAGCTTCTTTCTGTCGCAAAGACATTTCATGTACCATGCTTAACTTGAAAAACTTGATATATGAGATGTCTATGCAAGAAAGAAGAAAGATGAGAAAAAGAAATATTTGCAGAAAATTATGCTCATGTCTCTATGCTTTCACCATTGCACACACTTGCACACATGGGTGCTAAGCGGTTGCATGTTGTTTGCCGGAGAAGTCTCCCATGAGAAGTGAACACATGGCTCCGTGCTTTGACATGACATGAGATAGAACTTGGACGTTTATAATGATCTTTTGTCAAGAATGCTTGTCCTTTCATGATTTTGGTGAGATGAAGTTCATTTTTGCTTGAACAATCCATGGTTAGGACTTTGCTCATGTGGTGACATTTTTGATAAAACTACACAACTTGCTCATGGCTTTGTCAATTGGATATATGTCAAATTTGCCCCTGAGGGGTATGTATCACTTAGGGGTAGTTTAGTCTTTAGAGCACCACCACTTGGACTACTAATAGGCCCCCTAGGGTTTGGTGGCTGCCATCTCTCTAGTTATCTCTTTGGTTTTCTCTTTGAACTTGTATTTTCCCTTTCATCCCTTCCAGCTAGAACTACTTCGAATCATTCATAGTTTGTATAGGTGAATTCATGGTTGGTTGATTGGGTTTATCAAGTTCATCTTTGTGCAATGATTTGAATCCACGAGCTCCTTTTCTTTTTCCTATTTTCGGAGGTACTTTCGGAGGTTTTTTTGAGGGATTTTCGTTCTTCACTTCCTAGGGCGTTTTGTCTCGGATTTCTTTGGGGGAATCATGTATGAGTGCCTTGTGCCTCTTTTGCTGGTGATCTCTTGCCTCCAATCGCCGTGAATCGCCTTGGATTTGAAGTTTTCGGGATGAACTCGAGGTCATGGTGTTCTTCCTTAGATTTGAGATTATGGGAGTTCTAGTGGGTTAGAGACCGAGATATTTTGGGAATAGCCTCTACTGGAGGTATATATTATCTGACCAAAATCTCATCTCAAGAGCTCAAGCGGTTTGGGAGATCCACTTTCGAGTTGACTTTTTCACGAGGCTCCCAGGGTAGGCTGGTTTAACCGCCCCCAGGTGGTTTAACCGCCCCCTCCTGGCAGATCAAGGTTGTGTTGGTTTTGGTTCGGTTCATGTTCGTTTCGATCGATTCAAGTTCCGCTGTATCTTTCTTGTTCCTAGGGTCAGAAGCTTGGCAGTAGCTACGTGATCTTGGCAAGATTGCTTTTGGAGTCTCTGGAGTTGATTTGGGAGAATAGCCGGATCGGTTGAGAAGAATTTTTATCGGCTCCCATTCACTCCCACCCTCTCTTAATCGGTCCTTGAAGTTACCTTCACCCGCTTGCGAGGAGAACTTGGTGTGTGTGCGCCTTTCTGAGCTGAGTTTTGGAGGCTTCTCTTGTAGCATATTGTACACTATTGTAATTTGATTTGATTTTGATCCATCTTTGTATCTTGATGTATAATTTTTCACTTTTGTATCTTGATGTACAGTTTTCATCTTTGCATCTTGTGATATATCATGCTGCATTTGTATCATATCTTAGGATGAGCTTCTCCTATATGCAGTGACTCCTACACCTTGCTACATTTTAGAGTTTAGGCAGGCTGGCTAGGGATTGATTGTATGGATGGCTATGCTCTTGATGATTTTGATATATATTCTATTAAGATAGTCACTTTTTGAATTAAAATGACAAACTGAAGTTAAACTCTTTTCACCCATGAGTAAATGCCTTTGCATGTCTTGTTTGAGCCGAAATGACTATATCTTGCTTAAGATCATGCTAGGATTTGATATTCTTTTCAATTGGGTCAAATACCTTTGTCATTGTGAATGTTTAGCCCATGCTATATATTGTGGAGGAGCATAAGCTTCTTTTTGTCGCAAAGACATTTCATGTACCATGCTTAAGTTGAAAAATTTGTAAAATGAGATGTCTATGCATGAAAGAAGAAAGATAAGAAAAAGATTTATTTTGAGAAATATTTATGCTCATGTCTCTATGCTTTCATCATTGCACACACTTGCACACATGGGTGCTAAACGGTTGCATGTTGTTTGCCGGAGAAGTCTCCCTTGAGAAGTGAACACATGGCTCCGTGCTTTGACATGACATGAGATAGATTTTGGGCGTTTGTAATGATCTTTTGTCAAGAATGCTTGTCCTTGCTTAATCTTGGCGAGATGAAGTTCATTTTTGCTTAAATGATCCATGTTTAGGACTTTGCTCATGAGGTGAAACTTTTGATAAAATTGCACAAATTGATCATGGTTTTGTCATATGGCTATATATCTTTACTCTCTTGATGGCAATGCCCTTATGATGCTATGAACTATCTGTGACAATCTAGGTGTTCATTAACTTAATCACCTGGTAAACCTTTTGTCTTAGCCTAATTAAGTTTAATTTGGCCTCACCTAGATTTTCACTTAAGGAATCCTACCAAAATTTCCCTTGCACCCCGGTGAACTTTTGACCTTTCACGGTTGGCATGGTTCAAATTCAGGGTTTCACTTAAAAACTTGAAAATCGACCAATACAAAAGTTGTTCAGTTCTTAACAGGACATATTTTTGTCAATTGGCTCATTTCGAGATTTTGAGTGGAAGGCGCCTTAAATTCCAGTCAAAAGTCAGTCAAAACACGGGAGTTCACTGCAGACTGGTACCCGAAGTCTATGCAGTTTCTGCACAGTTTTCTCTCAAATCCACTCACTTTTCCATAGGTCAACCTTTGCAAAAGTTGTAGCTGGTAACCTGGAACACAGCTTTGCTTTTTGGAAATTTTGAACTTCAGTTCAAAATTTCGGAGAAAAGTTGGTTTGAAGGAACACACGGCATGTGTTCGACGAATTGCCAGCGCCCTCCGGCGCTGCGCAAGTCACGCGCCCGACAGCACCGCCACGCGGCGGCCAGCTTCTGACGCGGACGTCAAGGTCGCGCTCGCGCCTTAAATGCGCCGCGCGCTGTCTCCGCGGTCGTCCCTGACAAAACGCTTTGTCCCCCGCGCCCCCTCCGACCAGATGCGACGGGCGCCCGGCGTGCGCCACGTGGTCGCCGGCGACCCGCCGGCGAGCTGCAGCGCCGCTGCCCCGACCAGGGCTCGCAAGCCAGTCGCCGTGGGCCCCAGCCTCTCGCCAACCCGCGCGTGAGCTTTCCCCGATCGGCCACTGACCACCCAGCCCTGCGCCGCCCCGCCGCGACAGGCCGCCGACCGGCGAGCCATGTCTGCCGCGGCAGCCATCGATGCGCCGCCCGAAGCTCCGCGTGTCCGCTTCGTTGCTCCAAGCCGCAGTCCGAGCCTCGCCTCGACTGCCTATAAAAGGCCCCGCACCTCGCACGCAAGCTCCGCCCCTCCGCCGCTTGCCTTTGCCACCGCCAGCGCTGTCCTTCCGCCGCTCGCCATTGCTGCCGCCAGGCCGCCTCTCCGCCACTCCTCGCAGTGCGCACTGTTCCGCCGCAGTTCCTCACCACCCGCACTCACCTCGCACTTGCCCTAGCTTCCCAGAACCCTAGCTGCCACTCACAGCTCCACCGCCGAGTTCTTTCCTTAGATCCGCTCCGCAGCCACCCAGCCGAACCACTCAAGTGCTGTAAAACCACTCGGCGCAGCAAAACCACTCGAGCCCTTCAGCCACAAACCACTCGGACGCACTCCCAAACCACTCGGGCAGAGCCGCAGCCGCACAGCTCCGCCATCCGCCGCCGTCATGCCACCTCCGGTCACCGATCCACTCGTGATCCACTCGAGGTAAGGCGGTGTGCATCTCTAAGCCTCCAAGACTGGTTCCCCCTTATTTATAACCAGTCGGCGAAGCTTCCGAGTGCTTTCTGCTCGCAGAAGCCTTGTAGTACTCTGTTGCCTGTCTATTTAATAGAAGAGCTTAGTTGAGCTGGCTAACTTGCATACCAGTTCTAAACTGGGGTAGCTCAAACAGCAAGATCCTTTGATCTTTTTAAGCTATTCTTTGGCATGTGAACTTTCTTAGACTAGTTTAGTCCCTGGTAAATTTTAAGGACCTTTGGATGATAGTGTGACTTCTTAGGACTTAATCTCGATGTCAGTGTGCTGTCTGGTTTATGTTGTTGAGGTTAATAAATGCTTGATCTTGGCTTAAATCTTGGTCAGCAAATCAAGTAGCTCACAAAGAGCACACAATAACTTTCTCAAATTTTATTGGTAAACCAAATTGCCAGAATGATTTATGAAAGTTTCTTTGCTAAAAAGGGAGTTAAATAAGAATGAGTTGTTTTTAATAAATGGTTAAATAAACTGGAATCATCACACACACTCTCACTGTTTTGTGGTGAAATCAAAGCTAATTATTATATGTGTACGCAATCACCATCAACAAACCCTAATACCTTAATGAGTAATTACAACCTTTGTTAAAGAAAGGGAAGATCAGACAATTTTTGTCCAGGTGAATGTGTCACTAAATACACTCGGGTTCATCATTATGCAACAGTAATAACTCGACCAAAGATCATACTCTTATTGCATCTGCATTCGTGTAGAACCTGCCCTCGCCGACGGAGACTACGAGCTGATCCCCACTGAAGGAGAAGGCCAAGCAGAAGGCGAGGTGAACGCTGTCCAGGTCGAGCAAGACCCGAACACGGTTGCAGAGGACTCCCAAGCTAACTTTGTGCCCGAAGGCAAGCCCCGGAGCATGTCCTTTGTTTTCTAATACATGCAATTATGTTTGGCTATGTTTATGTTTGTGCATTTACGTTCAGGAGTTGAATTTGAAACCCTAGTTGCATGATCCTAGGTACCCATGCTTGGCAAATACTAGCATGATAGGTCGATAGCTTCTCCGCTATAAGGATCCTGGTAAAAGCCGAGTGATTTCCTGTCACTCGCGAGATATAGGAATCGACTGCTCTACTTATGTTGGAATCATAAGGATGACGGGCGGGGATTTTTGTCATGTAGATGCCCCGTCCGTGTATACTAATGTTGGTTAAGGCCGAATGGTGTGGTACCGACGGTTAAGCTTTTGAAAGTACCAAGCGCTTGTCGATTCTATGGGGTCGGTAAGTTTAGTACCTACATGACTCCAGGGTGCGGACTTTTTCCGACTCCTTCCGGGAACGTCTTCCCCATGCCTCGAACATGTGGGTACGAGGGGCGTAAGTGTTGGTTCAGCCAAGCCTTAGACCTCGTATGCCAGGGGGAGTTTGGTCCTGGACGCGACTGGAAGATTGGTGGGAACTACCTAGGTAGCGCTAGCCTTTGGCTGAGTGCGATGATCCGAGTGTTTGGGTTCCCCCTTGCAAGGTTGAAATCGGTTCGAACTGTCTGTCTCTCGCAGCTAATGAGACTGCTTAATCCCGCTGCTGCATTGAGTAAGAAGTGAAACATGATGATGGAAATAAACTTGATGGTTGCTTAATTGCTTGCTCCACTTGCTTGATTAGTACATGTTGCTTACCTAGAATGGTTAACTTAACTAGAACTTGATGCTAAAAGACTGAAAGTAAGGATCCACTCTTAGTCGCTCTTTGGCAAAACAAACCCACCAGCCAAAAGCCTTGCATGTCTAGAAGTTGGTGATGTAGCTGTCACCCGACGGTTAAGTCTTGCTGAGTATTAGCATACTAGCCTTGCTTGTGGCATTACTTTTCAGGTAGCGCTCTTGGGGAGATGGTTGCCGGTCTTACTTGGCCAACCACTCTTCCTCCAGGTCTGGTCTGTTGTGTGGGACGAGGATGCTTCAGAATGACGTCACGACGGCTTCACGTGATGTTGCTGCGACTTCGAATAATTAGTTGTCTTCCGCTGTTTTCAAAATTCTGAGATAATGGTACTTTATGCTCTGAACTTGGTTTTCTAATAATTTTACCTCAAGTGGGACCTGATTAAATTGTGGATGTGTTGTAATCTCTGGGATCCACCTTCGAGTGGGTTTTTGTATGACTGGTTGCAATCGAGGTAACTGTCCGTGGTTGCATCGGGTTTGACCCGACAGACTGTCAAGTTACTCCGATTTAATTGCGTGATGACCAATGGAGGGTTAGCGCACTTAAGCCGGATTAATTTGAGCGGTTCTGCCACAGCTGGTATCAGAGCGAACAGTCGTACACCAGAGGTTTACACGGTCCCAACACACTTGTTTTGCAATAAAACTTGACCAACTAGTGCTTTGAGAAAACTCGTTGGATCGCTAAGGATTAACTAGACCGTGAAGCCCTAGAGGGAATTTCGGGTTGTTTCAGGTGGCTTGCTAATTATGGTGTATTTGACTAACCTGTCCAACACATCTTGCCCACGTGTTTTATACGTGCGCTGGTTTCCGTGCCCGTATGCACGAAGGGTGATAGGATCTCCATTCCAAGGACCCTATCATTACGGTTGTGTATGAGTCACCGCATGTTTTATATGTGAGCACGGTCTTGATGGTATGGTTCTAATTCAAATGAGCCTATCATCCTGGTTGTTCGCCATGTTCGAGACATGTGCATGATGCCGCATCACGAGTTATGCGAAGGGTTGTGTGCTCTATTCAAAAGGAGCGTACGGCCTAGACTAGACGCACTGTCCATGTAGTGTTGAACGCATGGATACCGTTTTTATAAATGAACGGTAATGAATGGGGACGCTTCTGTGGCGTGCTGGCACGGAAGGTTCATGGTTTTCTTGCAGGTACACTGACTCCGTTCGTTTAAGGTTACGATGGTCTGAGTGACGACTAGTTATTATAGGGAGAGACGTATATTGTGCCTCGCCACCGGCAACTGACTACGTACGCCAAGGCTTCTTGGTATTTGTGAGGACGTTTTTAGTTCTTTGCATCATGTTAATCACCTTAAAAATTGTGAAGTTAACTAGAAGCAAAAGGAAGTAAAAATCATAAATCCTACAAACTTCCAGAAGTCTGTCAAAACTGTGTTTCTTGCTGGTCCGATTTTTTTCGGGTCATTAAAACCACTCGGCTGGCCGGGCACCTTAAATAAAGTTGTTCATAATTTCATAAGCAAGCTTTTGTAAAAATTTTAGAATTTTGGATAAGTAAAACTGGAGTTATGACCAAACCAACTGGCAGACTGCCAGTTGGGAACTAAGAGTTTCACCCCTCTTGCACCCAAAATCAAAGCAACCCCAGAATACCAAACTTGAGGTTGATAACCTTAAAAACCACCTGGTAAGTTTGGGAGCTTTTGGTTGGGTAGTCTCAGAGTTGCACTCGTTTTCCCATCGCTGTTCCGACCTTCGTTCTACTCTCGCACAGTTCTTACTCGGTTCCCTTGGTTCCTTTCTACAGATGGTAGACGCGGCTTACTTTGTGTTTGGCACCGACGGTTTTCTCCACTCGGATTGCCTCGCTTGGGAGGGTTTTCCCTCTATCTTGTGGGACGCTCTGAGTACCGCCGGTTTCGCCTCACCACCCCTATACTCATGCCGCGAGTACCATCAGGATGGTGTGCTTCGTTGCATCACCAGGGTCTACGTGCCACCACACCCTCACCACCCCGAGTGGCCTTTGTTCGACGCTGAGGTGATAGGCCACAGGTTGACTGACACCGTGGAGCTCGCTGCCTTGCGGGTGCTGAACGTCTTTTGTGACTTCTGCCCCATGGAGGTGATGACTTCTCCGCTTGGGTTGCTTCCTACCGCACAGCCTGACGACCCAGCTTGGGTGGAGCGCCGAGCTCACGTGAAGGCAGTTGTTGAGTGGACTGGTGCTGTTCCTACCGCTGAGAGGCTAGCGCGGTATGTGAACACGTTCTCCAGGCTTCTTACACTACTTCAGGGAGGACTAGCCGACTCAGGTTGAGTACGGCATGACTTCCTACCGATCCTTCCGACAGCTGCAGTATGACTACACCACTCAGGCCCTGGAGGCAGCCGACTCAGACACGGCTATGGCCAACTTCCAGGCTCAGATTGGTGACTTACTTGGACAGATCACCACTCTTCAGCAGGAGCGGGAGACTCACTTGGCACAGATGGCCGAGATGCAGGAGCAGATGGTCTCGCTGCATAACGAGCGAGCTGGGCTTATTGAGCGTGTTGGAGAGCTAGAGGACCAGGTTCACGACCTGAACCTTGACGTTGAGGACGCTCACCAGCACATCGGGATCCTCCAGCAGCAGGTTCCTCTTGAGCAGGACGTTGAGATGGTCGATGAGGAGGAGGAGGAGCCTATGGAGATAGAGATTGACCCCGAGGAGGTTCAGGGCATGTCCGGCACGGATACACTTAGTGACTTACCCCCACTGCCCACGACACCCGGTTCACCCGCCGAGAGTGAGGCCTCGGTCAACAACCTCGATGATTTCTAGATGTTGGCAGTGTTACTCCTCAGCGTAGCCTACTTTTGGACAGTGATGTAATAGGCTAGCTTCGAGTTGAGTATGTCTTTTGTGCAGCTTAACCATGATGTAACTTAGGGTAGAGATGACCCTAGAGTTGGTTGTTTCGGTGTGGTTGTAACCACTAAACTCTGCAGCTGAATCCAGTTCGAATTTTAATGCATGCATTTCTCGTTTCTGGGCTAAATGATGGATACCAAAGTTGTGAGGAATTTCATAAGGAAGATGCTCGCAAAATTTCAGCCCTTTTGGTTAAGACTTGTGAGAGTTATGTACATTTTGGTGAACCTCGGCCGTTTTGAAGACCACAAAAGCTGAAACGTGAACTTCGAATTTTTCGCCCTAACTTGAGCGCGAATCAGACCTGGAGTGAAACAGTAAAGTTGTAGCTCTTTAAATTCTCTAGCTGCGGGCAAAAGTTCATAACTTTTGGGCGTGTAACCTGGGAGATATGAATTTTCTCCCCTGACAGCCTTGCTGATCAGAAATTTCTGCGATGGATGTTTACTGTTTTCGCGCATGATTGCCTTGTCTACCTTGTATACGAGTTTCGAAATCATGTGGCTGATGGTAAATGATTCTTGCAGATGGTTGACTCGACCCGCCGCACCAACTTCACCGCCGGGCAAGCCAGTGGCGCCCAGGCTAACCAGCAACCGTTGCCGCAGCCCCCGCAAAATCCAATGGAGGCGTTTTTCGTCACCCAAACTGCGATGATGCGGGAGATGCTCGATATACAGCGACAGCTAATGCAGCAACACCCAGGGGGACATCAGGATGCTCAACCCCATGTTGCTCGCTATGAACACTTCCTGAGCACTCATCCACCAACCTTCCATCAAAGTTCTCGGTACTTGCCCTACCATGCTCTGAGGAGAGCAAGGCTAGGTTTGCTGCCCAGTTACTCAGAGGACCCGCCCTCATCTGGTGGGAGAATCACCTGGCCACCCTTCCAGAGAACACGGTGATAACTTGGGCCGACTTCAAGACCGCCTTCAGAGCCCACCATATTCCGGAGGGTTTAATTGAGAGGAAGTTGAATGAGTTCCTGGCATTGACCCAAGGCACTCGGACTGTATCCCAGTATGCCCAGGCTTTCAACAACCTTTGCCAGTATGCTGGTACCCATGCTGACACAGATCAAAAGAAGATGGACCGCTTTCGCAGAGGCCTCAGTGCAAAACTCAAGGAACGTTTGAACCCCATCCGTACTGCCACCTACAATGAGCTGGTCAACCTGGCCATTACTCAAGAAGATGCCATTACTGCCCTCAAGGCCGAGAAGAAGAGGAAAGCTCCTATGACACAGGCTGCTCCATCAACTCAGAAGTTCCGGATTGTTCAGAACACTCCTACCTCCAACCCCAGAGGCCAGGACAACAGGGACGCTGGACTATCAGGCCACCCCAGCAGAATCAGAGTCGTTTCCCTGCTCCCTAGCAGTCCGCAGCCCCACGCCCCAACTACCCAGTTCCCATACGTCCGAGCAATGGGAATACTTGCTTCAAGTGTGGACAAACGGGACACTATTACAAGGACTGCCCCCAGAACAAGCAGCGAAACCAAGGATGGGCGCAGAACCAAGGCAAGGGAAGGAAGCAGACGGTGCAAGTCCGTCAAGGCAGGATTGTTGACGGCCACTATATGCTACTTTTGACCGTCAACCTTCCCAACTTAATAAAGGAACTTAGTGATGCTCATATAATATTTTATTTAAACTAATGATTTTCACAAGTTTTGTGCACCAATATGTTTTGCAAGGAAATATAGGTAATATGGTGCATAAATACCAAGATCGGTGAAGTCATGCAAGTGAAGGTTCATCTCGAGACAAAGGAGACTTGTACATGGTGCAAAAGTGACCCAAATTACATATTTGACAGCACCATGTCGAAGATCTTTCCGAGATGATCGAAATGGATATTTGGATGACCCAATTCGGAGTTCGGATGAGAAAGTTACGCGTCCGGGAAGATCGCTGGCAGAACCCTGCCAGGCCGGTCGGCCTGACTTAGGCCGATCGGCCTGGACAAGGCCGGCCGGCCTACAATTGTCCCCAAACTGCTCCAAACTTTGCACAAGGACCCTAGGGAGTTACCAATGGACCCCCAAGCAAGAATTTACAAGAATAAATGAAGTTAAGACCGAAAGGCCTAGGCCAAGGATTGGAAGGTCCAGCTACCTAGGATTCTCGGACAACTTCAACTCAACGCAACCAAAACCGCCTCAAGGGACAACATGCAACCATTGATGAGCGAGTCGGTGCAACGGAGGGTCGAGAGGGGCCAGAGCCAGGCCGGCCGGCCTAGCCTAGGCCGACCGGCCTCTAACTGCCGAGCGTGGATCAAACGCCACTGCAACCGTCATTAGGATAGCATCAGGACCGTCCAGGAGAAAGATGGTGCCAAATGGCACCATCTCCAGGACGAACGGCCTGAAGTAGGCCGACCGGCCTATGACCGTGGCCGTTACTCCTCCCCTTTGGCGTGGAAGCTAAGCAGGTCCTTGGCGTCATTCCTACGCGTGATACCGCCCTTGGAAGGCTATAAAAGGCGACCTCCACCCCCATTCTACACACCATGGTGAAAGGAAGAAGTCCAAGTGTAGTGTAGTGCTACCTATCTAGCTTAGAAAATAGGGAGAGTGGTGAGGTGAGAGTCCGGAGAGGAGCCGAAGTGCGGGCCCCTCTCCAACTTTGTGCCTCCGAGGAATGAAGCTTCAGTTCGAGTAAAGTTCCTCTTCTTTTGTCTTTACTGCTTTCTCTCCTTACATTAGTAGTTCTTGAATGCTTTCTCAAGTTGCGGGTACCTGAGTCTGCGCGAGTGACAGCGACTCTTGTTTGGGGTTTCCTCCCCTACTCGCGGGAGGGGAGGTCAGTAGCTGAAAGCTTAGGCGTGGTGCCTGTGCTGGCTAGCTACCTCAGGTTGTGTTGCACCCCACGGAACTGCAGTGGTAGGCGGCAGGTGGTGACAGCCCTGTCCGTCCTTCGTAGTCCACCACGTTCGGGTGTACTCATAACAGTAGTGCTGAGCCCGGAGAACCCCCTCTCTCACCCCATTCTGAGGTTCTCCCGTTCTAGCCGTCGAAGCAACTAGAGGAATCAAGTATTCCTGATAGGAGGTTAGCAAGTCGACATTAGATTACCTCTACCCACTTATCTGTTCTTCTTCACTCCCATCGTCCCTGGATATACCAGAGCCGTTTCTAGTACACTTCTTGTTCCTCGTGGATTCGATACCCTGGAATACTCCTAGGTGAAAGCTACATCGGCATCTGTACGCTTGCGGATTTATCTGTTAGGCTAAGGAACGCCAACAAGGATCAACTTCAACACCCTTGCAGAACTACCCGAAGGAGCGCCAGTTATGACGGGTACTTTCTATGTCCACAATTACCCCGCTTGAAGGACCGAAACGGCGACCAGAGAGGGGGGGAGTGAATGGGAGCCGATTAAAATTCTTTCCAACCAATCCGGCTATTCTCCCAAATCAACTCCGAAACCTCCGAAAGCAATCTTGCCAAGATCACGTAGCCACTATGAAGCTACTGACTGTTGGCACTCCTTAGCGTCACGTTTTAGCAACGCTCAAGAGCGCGTAGATATATGTCGTTGTATGCAAAATTAATTCTGCAAGCGCACAGAATATATCTCGTTGTAGCACTTCACCTCAGGAGTTACCCCAGGGTATCGTATTTATATTTCCACAGGGAAGCAGATGGTTAAAGTGTATTGAAGAATGAAATGATATATCTTGCCAGAAATATCAAGCCACAAACCTAGGGGCACAAACTCTAAGTTTGGGTGGACAATGGTCAAGTTAATGACCGGATAGAAGGTCTGAAAGACCAGCGACACACGGAGCACCTATTTCTAAAGAAAAGGGAAGATGTTGGGAGAGACCGGACCTAGACTCTTTCTAACTCAGAGCAAAAGGCACTCTAGCCTTAGCCTAGACCCTAGCTTAGATACCGGGAACAGAGCTCGCTTCGACGGCTAGAACGGGAGAACCTCAGAACGGGGTGAGAGAGGGGGTTCTCCGGGCTCAGTACTACTGTTATGAATACACCCGAACGTGGTGGACTACGAAGGACGGACAGGGCTGTCACCACCTGCCGCCTACCACTGCTGTACCGTGGGGTGCAACACACTTCCTAGTTAACCAACAAGCCAGACACCACGTCTGCACTCGATGATTAAGATTTCTCTTGAGGCCTGTCAAGAGAAATCCCCGTCTTCCCTAAGGCGCCTTACGGCCCGGTCAAGGCGAGCAAACCCACGAGATAAAACCCGGTAGAGCTAAACTAAACTCTACACTAAAACTAAAGGGGAAAAAGGACTTTGCTCTAAAGAGAGCAAGATCTTTACTCTTAAAGAAGAGCAAGAGAGAAATATAAAAGATAACTTAAGCTCTAAAGTAAGAAAGTAATTATATAAATAAACTCTTCAAAAGAAGGAAAGGATACAAGAGCTTTACCAGAACTCCGAAGACTCCGAAGATCCGAGCTAATCTCGACTCGACTCTACTCCCAACTCTAATCCTAATCTAAGAAATGAAAAAGATACTAGAGCTCCCTTCAAGTAAAGACTTGAGATATGTGGTGTGTGTCTTCCCAAGGTGAATGAGCTTCCTTTTATAGTCTCCAGGGGGTGGATGTCAGCGTCATTAGCACGCCAAGGCTCTGCTTAAGCTTCACGCGAAGGAGGAGACGTGGCGGCCATAGAGGGAGGCCGGCCGGCCTGGGCTAGGCCGGCCGGCCTGGCCCTATTGCCACTTGGCACCGTCCTCTGCAGGAACGGTCCTGATGCTCTCCCAAGGTCGGTAACGGTTGCGTTTAGTTGAAGCTGTCCGAGAATCCTAGGATGTGGGCCCTTCAATCCATGTGCTTTCATCTCTAGGCCTTCCGGGTCCTTGGATCAAACCGACGTTGTTTGCACGGTGCTTGATCATCCTGGGTACTTGGCATGGCTTGTGGATCAATGACGTGGCCAGACCTGGCCAGGGGAGGCCGGTCGGCCTGGCCTAGGCCGGCCGGCCTGGCTCTGTGCCAGGTTTGGCCATTGTTTCTCCTGGTTCATCCTGCAGGCACAACTCATCCAAAACTTGTGGAATTTGTCAGTGAAAATACTTTTAACGGGACTTGAATTCAACCTCCTTATCGCGCTTTGCTTGCTCCTCCAGCGCTTTGGTTCTCGATATTCTTCGCCGTGCATGATAGCGATCATGCCTCTTCTTTTCTTTGGCGGCGAAGGCTTCCACCATCTTCATGAGCATTTCTACGCTCGGCATCTTGGACTTTCGGGTCATGACTTCTTCGACCATATTGACTTGATGGGGGATCTCCTTAGGACGGAAAGAGAAACTGTCGGTCCCTCCGTTAATCCTCAGTTGAATGGTCCCACGTCCCACGTCAATGTTTGCATTCGCAGTACTTAAGAACGGTCTCCCAAGGATGAGAGAGTTCGTTGCTCCGGCTTCCATATCTAGGACGATGAAATCCACAGGGATGAAGAAATCCCTGATCTTGACCGGAACATTTTCTGCGACTCCATGGGGGTAGGGGATCGATTGATCCGCTAGCTGCAAATACATGGGTGTAGAGACAAGCGATATATGTTTAAGGTGGTCAAAGACTACCTTGGGCATTATGCTGACGCTCGCCCCCAAGTCACATAGGGCATTGTCGAAGTCATGGCCTCCAATTGAGCATGGTATTGTGGGGAAGCCAGGATCTTTCTTCTTAAGGTGGGGCCCGAGTATAGCAGAGCTACATTCCTCGGTCAGCTGTACCATCTCCCTTATGGGTAAAGTCCGTTTGTTGCTAAGTATATCCTTGATGTACTTGGCATATGTCGGGACCTGCAAAGCATCAAGTAATGGTATGTTGATGTATACCTTCTTGATTACCTCGACGAACTTGTCGAATTGTTCGTCGGCCACAGGTCTTCTCCTCCGTTCTGGGAACGGGAGGAAAGTGGGATCTTAGCTGTAGCTTGAGGCTTGTAGTGCCTCGTTCCCCTCCTTTGAGACAGGGGTGGTTTCCTCGTCGTCTTCCTCTTCGGTGGCCACCTCGGTTTGGCTAGCTTCCTTCTGCCGGGTACCTGGATCTTGTGGATTGTGTGGATCCCGCGTGGACTTGCTGTTGGCCGAAGGGGAAATTGGGCTTGGAATTCCAACCTTGTTGAGGACGGAAGCCTGAATTGTTATTGTTTCCAATGAAATAGGCTTCTTCTTGTGTCGTCGGGCAAGTGTCGCCCGAGTGTCCTGCTTCTCCACACGTTTCACACGTGAATCTCTCCTCCATGATCTGATTCATCTCCTTGCCAGGAGATTCCATCTTCTTCAAGAGAAGGTCCATCTTAGCGGCCAGCATATCAACGGAGTCAATTTGATGTACTCCCTTGTGGGGAGTTTGTATTTCTCCTATCCAGCTCTGGTGAGTGGATATTTTCTCGATTAGCGCCTTTGCTGCGTCTACATCCAACGAGAGGAAAGCTCCTCCCGTGGCTGCATCCAACATCTCTTGCGACCGTCGGCTCAGGCTGTGAAAGAAGTTCTGGGTAATCAGCCAATCTTCCACACCATGGTGGGCGCAGGCTGCAATATACTCTTGCAGTCGCTCCCAAGCTTCGGGAATTGTTTCTCTGTCTAGCTGCTGAAAGCTAGTGATTTTTCCTCGGAGAGCATTGGTCTTGCCCACCGGGAAGTACTTGGCCAGAAATGCGTCTGCGCAAGTCTGCCAGCGTCCGTCGAATGATGCCTTGTTAGCATAAAACCACTCCTTTGCTTTCCCAAGCAAGGAGAATGGGAAGAGTTGAAGACGGATGTTGTTGATCGGTGTGCCATTGGGGTTGATAGTACTGCACACCTCCAGAAAATTCCGAAGGTGAGCGTTCACATCCTCAATCGCCTTTCCGCAGAAAGGGCTAGCCTGAACCATGTTTACCAGGCCAGTCCTCAGCTCAAATGCACCTTCCTGTGCGTTCGACACACCTGGGAAGTTGCTGCTTGACGGGGCTGAGAACTCACGGAGCGTCTTCTTAGCTTGAGCCATAATCTCTGGAGACTCTAGGGCTGAAGAAAACGACGAATCTGATTCAGACTCGGAGTCGGATGACGACTCGAGTATATTGCTTGAGCTGAGTGAAATCTGAGGAGGTACGACTCTCTTTCGCACTACTCTTCCAATGCGTTCTGGATTTGGATCAAAGTTTGATGGTAGGTTGAAACCAGTCATGCACTACCCTGCAAAACACATCAAAAATAGACGAATGTTGCAGTGGCGAGGTCACTAAGGTTAGTGGTTTGGTAAATCTGTAAAGATAATCAAATGATTCAACAATAACTTTAGCCAATTGCTTCCCCGGCAACGGCGCCAGAAATGCTTGTTGGCACTCCTTAGCGTCACGTTTTAGCAACGCTCAAGAGCGCGTAGATATATGTCATTGTATGCAAAAATTAATTCTGCAAGCGCACAGAATATATCTCGTTGTAGCACTTCACCTCGGGAGTTACCCCAGGGTATCGTATTTATATTTCCGCAGGGAAGCAGATGGTTAAAGTGTATTGAAGAATGAAATGATATATCTTGCCAGAAATATCAAGCCACAAACCCAGGGGCACAAACTCTAGGTTTGGTTGGATAATGGTCAAGTTAATGACCGGATAGAAGGTCTGAAAGACCAGCGACACACGGAGCACCTATTTCTAAAGAAAAGAAAAGACGTTGGGAGAGACCGGACCTAGACTCTTTCTAACTCAGAGCAAAAGGCACTCTAGCCTTAGCCTAGACCCTAGCTTAGATACCGGGAACAGAGCTCACTTCGACGGCTAGAACGGGAGAACCTCAGAACGGGGTGAGAGAGGGGGTTCTCCGGGCTCAGCACTACTGTTATGAATACACCCGAACGTGGTGGACTACGAAGGACGGACAGGGCTGTCACCACCTGCCGCCTACCACTGCAGTTCTGTGGGGTGCAACACACTTCCTAGTTAATCAACAAGCCAGACACCACGTCTGCACTCGATGATTAAGATTTCTCTTGAGGCCTGTCAAGAGAAATCCCCGTCTTCCCTAAGGCGTCTTACGGCCCGGTCAAGGCGAGCAAACCCGCGAGATAAAACCCGGTAGAGCTAAACTAAACTCTACACTAAAACTAAAGGGGAAAAAGGACTTTGATCTAAAGAGAGCAAGATCTTTACTCTAAAAGAAGAGCAAGAAAGAAATATAAAAGATAACTTAAGCTCTGAAGTAAGAAAGTAATTATATAAATAAACTCTTCAAAAGAAGGAAAGGATACAAGAGCTTTACCAGAACTCCGAAGACTCCGAAGATCCGAGCTAAGCTCGACTCGACTCTACTCCCAACTGTAATCCTAATCTAAGAAATGAAAAAGATACTAGAGCTCCCTTCAAGTAAAGACTTGAGATATGTGGTGTGTGTCTTCCCAAGGTGAATGAGCTTCCTTTTATAGCCTCCAGGGGGTGGATGTCAGCGTCATTAGCACGCCAAGGTCCTGCTTAAGCTTCACGCGAAGGAGGAGACGTGGCGGCCACAGAGGGAGGCCGGTCGGCCTGGGCTAGGCCGGCCGGCCTGGCCCTGGTGCCACTTGGCACCGTCCTCTGCATGAACAGTCCTGATGCTCTCCCAAGGTCGGCAACAGTTGCGTTTAGTTGAAGCTTGTCCGAAAATCCTAGGATGTGGGCCCTTCAATCCATGTGCTTTCACCTCTAGGCCTTTCGGGTCCTTGGATCAAACCGACGTTGTTTGCACGGTGTTTGATCATCCTGGGCACTTGGCATGGCTTGTGGATCAATGATGTGGCCAGACCTGGCCAGGGGAGGCCGGTCGGCCTGGGCTAGGCCAGCCGGCCTGGCTCTGTGCCAGGTTTGGCCCTTGTTTCTCCTGGTTCATCCTGCAAGCACAACTCATCCAAAACTTGTGGAATTTGTCAATAAAAATACTTTTATGCATGGAGTATGGTATGATCATCCTTATTTTACCGAAATGTTGACAGTCACTACGAGGTTATAATGGCCGTCAACACGCTTCATCTCGCGCGAGATGATGCGCTGCGCATCACCAGACCCCCAACCCTAGATCGGGCACCCCGATGGAGACCTATCCGCACACGCGCCTCCCTTGGATATCGGCCGCGTGTCCGTCCTCGGGCGTGAACGCCAAGGATCTCCGTCGCCTGCACGGGACCCCCGCATCATCCGGACCCTAGCCTTCGCCCCTTTAAAAACCCAGGCACCGCACTCCCTTCCACCAGACATCGCCGCCACCCTTGGGGATTTTCCCCTTCCTCCCCAAGCTGCCGCCGTAAGCCGGAGCTGGACGCAAGCCACGCCGGAGCAAGAAGACGGCGCCGCTGCCACGCCAGGAAGGAGCAGAAGAGAATGCCGCCGCCCGTGACGCCGCCGTCGCGAGGAGAAACAGGAGCGCCGGTAGAGCCGGAGGACATCACCGCCAAGCTGAAGCCGCCAACCAAGGACGCCGCCCGGGTGCTGCTCCACCTGCGTCGAGCCGCCGGCGTTACCGCCGAAGAGCCGGGAGCCAAGGACGACGCCGCCGTCCTGGACTCCCTCGAGCCTACGCCGCTTCACCACGACGTCAACCCCCTGCACTGCGTCGAGCCATCTCGGCGTCACCTCGTCACGGCCCCGCCGCAAACCTCCTCGAGCCCATCGGTGAGCTCAAGCTCCAAGCCCCTGCCTTTTCCCCCTTCACTGTCCCTGCCTTGCCCGTGTGTGTGCGCCGCCGTCGATCGCTAGGCCCGGCCTTGCTTGTCTCTCGAGCCAGCCTTCATGCCGAGCTTGATCTTCTGCAGGTGCACCGCAGCCGCCGCCTTGCTTTGGCCCTCACCCATCGCATGCGCGCACGCCCAGCCGTCGCCGCGCGCTTCGCTCTGCTGCGCGCTTTGTTCCGCCCGCGCCACGTAGCGCCGCTCCACCCGCGCGTCGCGCACCGCCTGCACCCCGTGCCCGCGCTCGTCTCCACCGCGTCGCCACGCGCGCCCGCCGCGTGCACCGCCACCGCTCCGCTCCGCCTTCTCGCCGCCTCCCTGCGCCAAGGCACTCGACCGCCGCCACTCCAGCCGTGCACGCTCGTCGCACGCAGCACCAACCCGAGTCGCGCCGCTGCCGCCGCTCCGCGAAGCCCGCAGGCGCCACCATCGTCTCACCGCCACTTGCGTGACGCCCTCGCCCCGCCGTTCGAACCCGGGCTAACCCAAGACGCAAGGCCCAACCTTGGCCGTCCTTTACCTCCACCGAGCCTTAACCGAGCGTCGCCGACCGCTACCGCCGGCCTTAAACCCCGCCGTCCCGAGCTCGCCGGCCGCCATGGGATGCCTCACGGGCATTTGGTTGAACGCTCTGGGCGCAACCCCCCTGGACAGCCACGCGATCTGGCTGCAAAGACGCGAGCCGCATGGGATCACCCGGCCACAGGTGATCCAGTGCCCCCACGTGTCGTTCTTCCCAGCGCAGCCGCACCCGTGGCCACACCGCGCCCGGCTGCACGGGATCTTCTGCGGCCGGTGACGTCAGCAGTGACGCCATTAAGGCCGCCGGCCCCCTTTTCCCAGGATCCTTGCAATTTTGCAACAAAGCCCCTGGCCTTTCTCTTAATCGTGAATGGGTCCTTCCACTATTATCCCTTTCGCAGAAAACACCCTGGCCGGCCCTTTCACTCTTTGACCCTGGTTCTTTTCATCCAAGCCCCTGATCTTTCCTGTTTTCACAACCAGGCCCTTCCACCTTGGCAATTTTGCACAGAAGCCCTAAAAGGTTTTATTCTTTTATAGATCCTTTTTCTTAATATTTAAAAGGGGTTAAACCTTAGGAAATTCATATCTTTTCCATCCTAGCTCCGTTTTGCGCCAAACCAGTTGCGTTAGGTTCCTAAAATCGTGCTCTACACCCTAGATCTACCCAAGTGACACCCGCGACTTAGTCACGTGACCACCACACAAAGCCTAGCCGACCAACCTATGCCCGACACGTGGCGCCGACTGGTGCCGAGTCGACAGCCACGTGGCTAACATGACTTTTGCCACGTAGGACCGTGGGCACACTTGTGGAACCCACTGACTGAAAGCCCGGACCCACCTGGCCGATGGGCCCGCATGTTAACATGTGGACCCGCTGACCCCTTTGACCGTTGACCAGTCAAACTTTGACCAAGTCAACGATGACATCATCAGGACCCGTGATGATGTCATCAACCCCGGACCAAGGCCTTCGCCAGCCCGACTCGTTGTGTAACCTCGAGCCGGCAGTTAACACCACCCCAGCTGCTAACTTGTGTTCTAACTTTTATTTCTTTTTCGAAATGATTTATAAATCCCAAAAATGGATTTAAACTTCGAAAATTCATAATAAATGAACCGTAACTCAGAAAAATATGAAACCGATTTCAGTATTGTTCTAAAATCATGACGAACATATTAGAAGAGTGTTTGCTGTTATTTGGATCTCCATTGATTCTTATTTGGAGTTCTTTTGCTAGTAGATGTCGTTGTTTATTTGTATTTGCGTCCAATAGGATCCCGGAGGACCCGGACTTCTTCTACGACGTCGACTACGCTGAAGACAAAGATAAGGACGATACTCCAGGTTCACGCCCATTCTGCTTCTTTGTACCTATTAGGCATTGCAAGTAGAATTGCTAGCGCTTTATTGCATTGATGAGATGATGATGAGCCCGCATAGCCTATTTATATATCCTGATTCCTTGATTGCCTACTACACTACTATATATGATTGCTATGCTATGCTTGCATGTGTGGGATATAGTGGTGGTTTTAAACCTCTTGGCGTGAGTATTTTGGGTGGGAAAACTTGGAGAGTTTCGAACCCCTGGCTGGAGTGAGCAGATATTAACCGACCTTCGGGTCGGGGCTAGGAGGCTATTGGACACCTCCTATACCGTAGCGGGTACATGTGATATGATTTGTGATATGGATGGACTTGAGGTGTAGAGCGGCCATACCTATGATGGGTGCCGATTCGCGGACCACGATGTGCATACGCATTTGACGGGGACTTGCTTGCTCTGGCTTAGGCCGAGTCGGTTGGACCTAGTTACAGGACTTTTACGTACGCACCGCTTACCCTTATGGGAGGGGTTCCAGCTATTATCTAGTTAGTCGGTACCATTGCTGCGGAGTAGTGTGTTTGGATTGGGCTTGCCGTTTCACGAGGGTGTACGGAGCCTGGCTGCGTTCAGCCCTTGTTTTCGAGACTCTCAGCGCCTGTGTGGTTCTAGGGACTCACGATCCCGGATCATTCGGTTTACTGAATGGGTCCAAGTCCGGGAATACAGGATGGTACCGGTCTGATTAGGGAGTCATGGTTGTGGGTTGTGTCTCGATCGGCTTGCAACTGATCGCAGCCCGAGTGGTTCCAGGTGTACACGCTCTGCAGAGTTAGAATCTATACGTATAGCCGCGTCCTTGGTCATGGACACCCCCTGTATACTGGCTTCTTCTGATTAGTGTTTTGGGACTTTCTATCTCCCCCTCTTCTAAAACTACAGGTTGGGATGAGAGCTACTAGTTCAGGATACGGTCCGGCGTTTGCCGTTGAGATGGGAAAGGTTGGAAGCTTTCCCATCGACTCGAGAGGAGAAGGTGGTGAGGATGAGACGGGAGTCTGGTGCGCCAGAATAGCCCGTGCTGTTGTGATATAGTTGGGGATGATGATGATGGTATTTTATTCTTTGCCGCTGCATAGGAAACCCGAGCCTTTCCTTGATATACTTTTATCCTTTAGAATATAGGCCGCTTAAAGCTTGCATATAGATGGTGACGTGAACCTATCCCATTCCTTGGGGATAGTTTGTGAGTTGCAGGTTAGGACTTGGTGTTCGAGTCCGAATGTGTTAGATGGGTAGCGTTGCTTCGCTCAAGGTTGCCTGTGGATTGAAGATGAAGACTTGAAGACTTAGCTACCGCTACACAGGATTTTCGCTTGTCGCCCGTGAGGCTTGTACTATGTCCGTAATTCCATATTGGTATGGATGTAAATCCTTTCTTGTAATCCAAATTCTTTGTATGACTATGATATTATGCTGAGATAAGTTATGTACGTGATAACTACTGATCCAGGAACTATCACAAGGGTACAGAGAGTCGGATTCTCGATTATGAAAATTCGGTTCGTCACAAGCACTGTCACATTTTATGATGATGATTGGATGATCTAGATTTGATGTTAAATCTTACACCCCATCCCCACATATATCAGTCTCGGAGTCTATCCTGATCAAGACCTGATCAAACACTAATTAATTGAACACTGGAGGAATACAATCTGTAGAAGTATATATGTACTAGGTTTAGAGTCCTACTTGTACACTATTATCACATGTAAACGTTTGCTACTAGGAGACTATTCTGGTACCCTTGCGCCAGGTCTCCTGGACTATATAATGAACTTGCCCGGCGCCCTATGGGTTAAGCCGTTATATCAGATCTTACATGGTATTAGAGCCTCTCCTCCACAAGAGCATCTAGTTACAAGTTGATTAGCAACTTTTTTCTCTCGTCGGTCTACATGGCGTCAACGAGCACAGGAGCTTCGTTTTCCTTCTTGATACCAGTATCAGAGAAGTTGACAAGAAAAATTACCTGGTGTGGCGAGCCCAGGTTCTACCGACCGTTCATGGCGCTCGATTGGTCGGGATCCTAGATGGATCTATTATGCAGCCGTCTCCGACGATCAAGGTCGAGAAGTCTGACAAAACTTCTCAAGAAGTTGAGTATATTCGGTGGATTGAACAAGATCAGCAGCTCCTCTCCTATCTCCTCTCTACGATGACCAAATAAATTTTGGTGTCCTATGAACATGCGTCTCAGGTATGGGCTGCTGTTACTGAGATGTTTTCTTCTCAATCAAAGTCTAGGATATTGCAGATTCGATCTCAACTATCCCATGAGAAGAAAGGAGATGCCTCTGCTGAAGCTTATTATTCCAAGATGCAAAGTCTTGCCAATGAAATTGCTGCTGCAGGAAAGGAACTTGATGATGATGATCTTATTGGCTATATTCTTAATGGACTTACTGCGGATTACAATTCGTTTGTGTCCTCGATGGTTGCTCGGGACAATTTAACTCTCACAGATATGTATGTACAATTGCTGTCCTATGAAGCTCGACTTCGTCAGCAAGCCTCTGAAGATCTTTGCCATTACTCCTCTGCTAATGTTGCTTCAAGGGGAAATGGTAGAGGAAATTTTCGTGGTCGTGGACGTGGACCATCTTCTTCCTCTTCTGGTCGAGATCGTTCCTTTTCCTCTAGCCGTGGCGATGATCGATCAAGCTCTCAAGGGGTTGATGCTCAAGATGACGACTCTCCTCTCTGTCAGTTATGTGAACACGTGGGGCATACGGTGCATGATTGCTGGTACCATTTTAATAGAAAATATGTACCCCCTTGTGATGGTGGCACACGACCATTCAAGAATAATCCTCAGAAATCCGCCTCCTCTGCCGTTCCTTCATATGGTATTGATACAAACTGGTACTTTGATTCGGGTTCTACGGATCATGTCACCAATGATTTAGATCGCATCACTTCAAGGGAACGCTATGAAGGCAATGAGCAGATTCATGCAGCAAATGGCAAAGGTATGGCCATTAGTCATGTTGGTACATCTAGTGTTCATAACCCACTACGTGATTTTTGTTTCCGCAATATTCTTCATGTGCCAGCTGCTACTAAAAACTTGATTTCGGTTCATCAATTCACTTCTGACAATAATGTTTATCTTGAGTTTCATCCTTTTTGCTTTTGTGTTAAGGATCTGGACACAAAGAGCACACTTCTTCAAGGTAGATGTCGTGATGGTCTCTATCCCCTACCACACAAGTCAGAAGTTCATCATGTTGCAAAGCCATCTACATCCCGTTGGCACCATCATTTAGGCCACCCTTCACCTTCTATTGTTACTTGAGCTCTTAGGGAAAATAAACTCTCTTTTGTTAGCGACTCTCATGAGTCTATTTGTTATGCTTGTCAAAAGGCAAAAAGTCATTAATTGCCTTACCCCAAATCAGATAGTGTTTCTTCTTTTCCTTTACAACTAGTGTTCTCACATGTCTGGGGTCCAGCACCTGCATCTGTTGGTCGATATCAATACTATGTAAGTTTTATTGATGATTTCAGTAAATTTACGTGGATTTATCTTATTAAGAATTGATCAGATGTTTTTCAAGTCTTCCTTAATTTCTAACAACGTGTTGAGCGCGCGCTTCACAGGAAAATCATCACTATGCAAACTGATTGGGGTGGCGAATATCAAAAACTTAATTCTTTTTTCCAAAAGGTTGGCATCACACACCATGTCTCTTGCCCACATGCACATCAACAAAACGGTGCTGCTCAGCACAAGCATCGTCATATTGTTGAAGCTGGCCTTTCCCTATTAGCTCAAGCCTCTATGCCCTTGAAGTTTTGGGATGAACCTTTCTTAACGGCCACATACCTTATTAATCGAACTCCTAGTCGAGTTATTGGTTTTTCCACACCCCTAACACGTTTATTTAATGAAGTTCCTTCTTACTCCTCTCTTCGTGTGTTTGGGTGTGCATGTTGGCCGAACCTTAGACCATATAATAAACACAAACTCGAATTTCGTTCCAAACAATGTGCTTTTCTTGGGTATAGTGATATGCATATAAAGGATATAAATGTTTGGACATTGCTATTGGTCGTGTTTATATTTCCAGAGATGTTGTTTTTGATGAAAACATTTTTCCATTCTCTACACTTCATCCAAATGCCGGCACACGAATTCATCAAGATATTCTTCTTTTCCTTGATAATAATCATAGTGGGGCTATGAATTCTGATGTTTCTCACATGTCTAATGATTCCACCGTGCCTTGTGAGCTTTCTTCTGCTGGTACAGGTTCAGATGGCCAAGGTTCAGCATCCAGAACTTCACCCGTGGTGTTATTTCCGTTTTCGGAAAGTCCAAGCGGGTCAGCTTGCCCTTCTTCGCTTCCTGCCAACAACGCGCCTTTCGGAGAGGATACGGGCACCAAACCCGCGACGGATACGCCTCCGCAGTAATCTGCCTTCCCTGTCGCCGCGTCCCCGCCTGCCTCCACCCCCCAACGCGCCACCTGGACCGACAAACACTGATCTGCCTCCAACTCCACCTGATGGTCTAGGATCTTCTGCAGTTCCATCTTTCCCCATGCGGATCCTCAGGGATCCAGTGTGGAGCCGACTGGATCTTCTGTGCCGGCCAGTTCTACGCGTCGCCGTATACCACCTCCGCAACCAGGCCCTCCTCGTCCAATCCATGGTCCTGTTCGAATTCTTTCTGGTCCAAGGACGCGACTTCAGGATAATATTCGCAAACCGAAAGTATACAATGATGGTACAGTTCGATATGGGCTCTCAAGTGTGGCTCAAGAACCTTCCTCTTTGAATGATGCTCTAGCTTCTGATAATTGGTGTGAAGCTATGAACACAGAGTATGATGCTCTCCTTCGCAATCAAACATGGCATCTTGTTCCACCTCATCAAGCTCAGAATGTTATTGATTGTAAGTGGGTCTACAAAGTCAAGCAACGATCTGATGGCACTATTGATCGATACAAGACCCGTCTTGTTGCGAAGGGATTTAAGCAACGTTATGGGTTTGATTATGAAGATACATTTAGTCCAGTTGTCAAAGCTACTACTATTCACCTTATTTTGTCTCTAGCTGTCACAAAGCAATGGAGTATAGGCCAACTAGATGTTCAGAACACGTTTTTACATGATGTTCTGGAGGAGGATGTCTATATGAAGCAACCACCTGGGTTTATTGATTCTACACATCCTAATTATGTGTGTAAGCTTGACAAGTCACTCTATGGTCTCAAACAGGCCCCGAGGGCATGGTACTCTCAGTTGAGTCATAAACTACAAGCTCTTGGTTTTTGTGGTTCAAAGGCTGACACTTCTCTCTTTTATTTTCTGAAAGCTGGCATCACTATATATTTTTTGGTCTATGTTGATGACATAATTGTTGTTGGCTCTAGTGATGCGGCTGTTGATAAGCTCTTAGGGCAGCTCCGAGATGATTTTGCTTTAAAAGACTTAGGTCCTCTTCACTACTTTCTTGGTATTGAAGTTACTCGACCAGCTTCGGGAGGTTTGCATCTCTGTCAAGCTAAGTATGCTCGTGAACTCATTCACAAAGCTGGTCTTCGTGATTGTAAATCTATGCCTACCACTACTACACAAAATGTTTGTAGGGGCGGGTTAACGGGTGTTTCTAGGGGCGGCTCCAAAATCTGCCCCTTCTTTTGGCTGCTACGAATAGCTATTTGCAGGGGCGGGTTAGTAGCCCGCCCCTGGAAAAGTTTTCCAGGGGCGGGCGGTGGCATGATCCGCCCCTGCAAACACCTTTTCCAGGGGCGGACCATGCCATTGCCCGCCCCTGGAAAAGGTGTTTCCAGGGGCGGACCATGCCATTGCCCGCCCCTGGAAAAGGTGTTTCCAGGGGCGGACCATGCCATTGCTCGCCCCTGGAAAAGGTGTTTGCAGGGGTGGGCGACGGCGAGAACTGCCCCTGGAGTTCTATTTTCAGTTTTTGTTTTTTGATTTTCTAATATTGTTTTATAATATTATTCGATTTTCTAATACTATTCGTCCGGCAACTACGTCATTTCTAATATTGTTTTACATGATGTTCTGGAGGAGGATGTCTATATGAAGCAACCACCTGGGTTTATTGATTCTACACATCCTAATTATGTGTGTAAGCTTGACAAGTCACTCTAATACTAGCCCGCCGAGTACCTAACTACGTCATTATAAGCGACGCACTATACCACAAGGCGGCCTCCATAAGTATCCTCATGAAGTGCATACCGCGAAGCAAGGGGATCAGCCTCCTCTACGAAATTCACTCGGGCTCATGCAGCAACCACGCAGCAGCCGGCAGCCTAGTCGGCAAAGCATTCAGGGCGGGTCTCTACTGGCCCACAGCCATGGCTGACGCCAAAGACCTCGTTCAGAAGTGTGCCGGCTGCCAGTTCTTCCAAAAACAGAAGCACTTGCCAGCACAGGCACTCCAAACCATACCACCATCGTGGCCTTTCACTGAAAGGGGCTAGATGTCGTAGGACCCTTCAAGACAGCCCCTGGAGGATTCAAGCATCTCCTTGTGGCGGTGGACAAGTTCACCAAGTCTATTGAGTACAAGGTGGTCAAAGACACGAAGTCTGCCACGGCAGCCAAGTTTATAGAAGAGTTGACCAATCGCTTTGGTATCCCCCATCGCATTGTGACAGATTTGGGCCCACAGTTTTTCGGAAAAGATTTCTGGAATTACTGTCAGGACAACTGCATCGACGTGTACTACCCTTCCTCAGGCCACCCCAAGTGCAATGGCCAGGTCAAGCGCGCCAACGACATGGTGCAAGAAGGATTCAAAAAGGACTTACACGACGACATCAACCAGCATGTTGGTCGGTAGGCTCAGGAGGTACCGCATATCATCTGGGGTCTGCGCACACAAAAAAGCAGAGCTACAGGGTACACCCCTTTCTTTCTCGTCTACGGGTCGGAAGCCGTCCTCCCGGTCGATCTCGCATACGGCTGTTGATGGCCATTATAACCTCGTAGTGACCGTCAACATTTCGGTAAAATGAGGATGATCATACCATATTCCATACATAAAAATGCTTTAATTAACAAATTCCACAAGTTTTGGATGAGTTGTGCTTGCAGGACAAATCAGGAGAAACCAGGGCCAAACCTGGCTCAGAGCCAGGCCGGCCGGCCAAGGCCAGGCCGACCGGCCTCCCCTGGCCAAGTCTAGCTACGCCACTGATCCACAAGCCATGTCAAGTACCCAAGATGATCAAGAACCGTGCAATCAACGTCGGTTTGATCCAAGGACCCGGAAGGCCTAGAGGTGAAAGCACATGGATTAAAGGGCCCACATCCTAGGATTCTCGGACAAGCTTCAATTAAACGCAACCGTTACCGACCTCTGAAGAGCATCAGAACCGTCCCTGCGAAAGGCGGTGCCACTTGGCACCAAAGCCGGGCCGGCCGGCCTACGGGAGGCCGATCGGCCTGCCCCTGTGGCCGCCACGTGCCTCCCTCTGCGTGAATCTTAAGCAAGTCCTTGGCGTGCTAATGAAGCTGACATCCACCCCCTGGAGGCTATAAAAGGCAGCTCATCCACCTTGGGAAGACACACACTACATTACTCAAGTCTCTACTTGAAGGGAGCTCTTGTATCTTTTCATTTCTTAGATTAGGATTAGAGTTGGGAGTAGAGTCGAGTCGAGCTTAGCTCGGATCTTCGGAGTTTTCGGAGTTCTGGTAAAGCTCTTGCATCCTTTCCTTCTTTTGAAGATTTTATTAATACAATTACTTTCTTACTTCAGAGCTTAAGTTTATCTTTTGTCTTCTTGTCTTGCTCTTCTTTTGGAATAAAGATCCTGCTCTCTTTAGAGCAAAGTTCTATCCCCTTTAGTTTTAGTGTAGAGTTTAGTTTAGCTCTACCGGGCTTTATCTTGCGGGTTTGCTCGCCTTGACCTGGGCCGTAAGACGCCTTAGGGAAGACGGGGATTTCTCTTGACAGGTCTGAAGAGAAATCTTAATCATCGAGTGTAGACGTGGTGTCTGGCTTGTTGATTAACTAGGAAGTGTGTTGCACCCCACGGAACTGCAGTGGTAGGCGGCAGGTGGTGACAGCCCTGTCCGTCCTTCGTAGTCCACCACGTTCGGGTGTATTCATAACAGTAGTGCTGAGCCTGGAGAACCCCCTCTCTCATCCCGTTCTGAGGTTCTCCCGTTCTAGCTGTCGAAGCGAGCTCTATTCCCGGTATCTAAGCTAGAGTCTAGGCCAAGGCTAAAGTGCCTTTTGCTCTGAGTTAGGAAGTGTCTAGGTCCGGTCTCTCCCAACGTCTTTCCTTTTCTTTAGAAATAGGTGCTCTGTGTGTCGCTGGTCTTCTAGACCTTCTATCCGGTCATTCATTTGACCATTATCCTCTCAAACCTAGAGTTTGTGCCCCTGGGAGTGTGGCTTGATATTTCTGGCAAGATATATCATTTCATTCTTCAATACACTTTAACCATCTGCTTCCCTACGGAAATATAAATACGATACCCTGGTGTTACTCCCGAGGTGAAGTGCTACAACGAGATATATTCTGTGCGCTTGCAGAATTAATTTTGCATGCAACGACATATATCTTCGCGCTCTTGAGCATTGCTAAAACGTGACGCTAAGGAGTGTCAACAAGCATTTCTGGCGCCGTTGCAGGGGAAGCAATTGGCTAAAGTTATTGTTGAATTATTTGATTATCTTTATAGATCTACCAAACCACTAAGACCTCACCACTGCAACATTCGTCTATTTCTGATGTGTTTGCAGGGTAGTGCATGACTAGTTTCAACCTACCATCAAACTTTGATCCAAATCCAGAATGCATTGGAAGAGTAGTGCTAAAAAGAGTCGTACCTCTTCAGATTTCACTCAGCTCAAGCAACATATTCGAGTTGTCATTCGACTCCGAGTCCGAACCAGATTCAGGTTCATCGTATTCTTCAACTCTAGAGTCTCCTCAGATAATGGCTCAGCCGAAGAAGACACTCCGTGAGTTCTCAGCCCCGTCAAACAGCAACTTCCCAGGACTGTCGAACCCACAGGAAGGGGCATGTGAGCTGAGGACTGGCCTAGTGAACATGGTTCCGACCAGCCCTTTCTGCGGAAAGGCGATTGAGGATGCGAACGCTCACCTTCGGATTTTTCTGGAGGTGTGTAGCACCATCAACCCCAATGGCACACCGATCAATAGCATCCGCCTACAACTCTTCCCATTCTTCTTGCTTGGGAAAGTGAAGGAGTGGTTTTACGCCAACAAGGCATCATTCGAAGGCCGCTGCCAGACTTGCGCAAACGCATTTTTGACCAAGTACTTCCCGGTGGGCAAGACCAACGCCCTCCGAGGAAAAATCACTAGCTTTCAGCAGCTAGACAGAGAGTCAATTCCCGAAGCTTGGGAGCGACTGCAAGAGTATATTGCAGCCTACCCCCACAATGGTGTGGAAGAAGATTGGTTGATTACTCAAAACTTCTTCCACAGCACGAGTCGTCGATCGCAAGAGCTTTAGGATGCAGCCGCTGGAGGAGCTTTCCTCTCGCTGGACGTAGACGCAGCAAAGGCACTGATCGAAAAGATATCTGCTCATAAGAGTTGGATAGGAGAAAGGCAAGCTCCCTGCACCAAGGGAGTACATCAAATTGACTCCGTCGATATGCTGGCCGCTAAGATGGACCTCATCTTAAAGAAGATGGAATCTCCTGGCAAGGACATGAATCAAATTATGGAGGAGAGAATCACGTGTGAAACGTGTGGAGAAGCAGGACACTCGGGCGACAATTGCCCGACGACACAAGAAGAAGCCTATTTCATTGGGAATAACAACAATTCAGGCTTCCGTCCTCAACAAGGTTGAAATTCCAAGCCCAATTTCCCCTTCGGCCAACAGCAAGGTAATGGCTCTAACAACGGTTTTCAACCGTCATTAAAGGACATCTGGTACGGCCAAAAATAAATTAACAATAGCATTAGCAAGAAATTTCTTGCTAATGATAAAGTTATGGAGTCGATGGCCTCCCAGATAGAAGCTTTCAATTCAGTCGTTAAGAACCAGCTGAGCTTCAACAGAATGATTGAAACTCAAGTGGCTCAGCTGGCTGCATCTTGTCCTAACCCAAATGCAGGAAAGTTACCCAGGCAACCGGAGGTCCCTCCCAAGGAAAATGTTAGTGCAGTGACCACGCGGACTGGCAAGTCCACGCGGGATACACATAATCCTCAAGAGGCAGGTACCCGACAGAAGGAAGCTAGCCACGCCGAGCCGGCCGCCGAAGAGGAAGACGACGAGGAAACCATCCCTGTCTCAAAGGAGGGGAACGAGGCACCTCAAGTCTCAAGTGACAGCCGAGATCCCACTTTCCTCCCGTTCCCGGAACGAAGGAGAAGACCCATGGTCGACGAACAATTTGACAAGTTCGTCGAGGTAATCAAGAAGGTATACATCAATATGCCACTTCTTGATGCTTTGCAGGTCCCGACATACGCCAAGTATATCAAGGATATACTTAGCAACAAGCGGACTCTACCCACAAGGGAGACGGTACAGCTGACCGAGGAATGCAGCTCTGTTATACTCGGGCCCCACCTTAAGAAGAAAGATCCTGGCTGCCCCACAATATCATGCTCAATTGGAGCCCATGATTTCGATAACGCCCTATGTGACTTGGGGGCGAGCGTCAGCGTAATGCCTAAGGTAGTCTTCGACCACCTTAAACATATATCACTTGTCTCTACACCCATGTGTTTGCAGCTAGCAGATCAATCGATCCGCTACCCCCATGGGGTCGCAGAGAATGTTCCGGTCAAGATCAGGGATTTCTTCATCCCTGCGGATTTCATCGTCCTCGACATGGAGGCCGGAGCAACGAACTCTCTCATTCTTGGGAGACCGTTCTTAAGCACTGCGAATGCAAACATCGACGTGGGAGAAGGGACTATTCAACTCAGGATCAACGGAGGAACTGAAAGTTTCTCCTTTCGTCCTAAGGAGATCCCCCATTAAGTCAATATGGTCGGAGAGATCATACCCCGAAAGCCCAATATGCCAAGCGTAGAAACGCTCATGAAGATGGTGGAAGCCTTCGCCGCCAAGGAAAAGAAGAGGCATGACCGCTATCACGCACGGCGAAGGATATCGAGAACCAAAGCGCTGGAAGAGCAAGCAAAGCGCGATAAGGAGGTTGAATCTAAGCCCCGTCCCGTCCGAAAGGAATGGCGGGTGAAAGCAGTCCCGAACAAAGATTCAGAGAGTTCCGCTCAGGACGAAAAACTCGAGCCCTCACCATAAGGTATATGGTACGTATCTTTGCATTGCATATAGAATAGGTTTTTCTTTGCATTTCAATTTTTTTCATTCAGCAAAGCATGTTTAAATTTCGAAAACTTGCATCCATATTTTATTTATGCATTGCTTAGTATATAAAAAAAATATTTTCGGCCAAATTCCAGGCCGGCCGGCCCCACTTGTCATTTTTGATGGCCAGATCATAGCAGCAAGGAACAAGCATAGGTGCATCGGCACGACACAAAAGGATGAAGGAAAATGGGCAGCACCCCAGGCCGAGCGGCCCCATGCAGGCCGGCCGGCCTCCCTCCACCGTTGTTGTCACGTCTTTGTTGGTGGTCGTTACGATACGGTTTCACCACCAACATTCCGTCACATTTCAGGCTCATCTTGCTCATAACAAAGTAAAATTGATTATTTCTAATGAGTTCCACAAGTTTTGTATAATTTGTGAGTGCAGGAGCAAGCAAGCAAAAGCTGAGCCATGTTTGACACAAAGCCAGGCCGGCCGGCCTATGCCAGGCCGGCCGGCCCCCTTTTGTGGCCAATTGCCACGTCCTTGGTCCAGAAGATCACAAACACAACTCAGATGATCATGAGACGTGAGATCAACGTCAGTTTGATCCAAAGAACCCGAAAGGCCTAAGCTACATTTGCATGGATTGAAGGGCCCACCAACATTGGATTCTCGGACAGCTTCAATCCAACGCAACCGTTACCGACCTCAGGGTGCAATCCAGAGCGTCCCTGAAGAAGGCGGTGCCACGGGGCAGCAAGGCCAGGCCGATCGGCCTGGCCTAGGCCGGCCGGCCTCCCCAGAGGCCGCCACCTGTCCCTCTTCGCGTGGCAGTTAAGCAGAGTGTTAGCTTACACTTGACGCCTGCAACCGCCCCTGGAAGCTATAAAAGGGACCCTCCTTCACCTTGAGAAAGCATCCATCAATTCATCCAAAGGAGAGAAGAGTAGCTAAGTGAGTTTGAGTTCTCATCTTTAGAGTAGAGTAGGGAGAGAGTGGGTGAGTTGCTCGGGTGACAGCCGAGCTTTGTAGAGAGAGTCCGGGATTTCTCTCTCGGTCTCGTCTCAACATTTCCGCCACCGAGGAATATATTCAAGAGTTATCTTCAGTAAGTCCTCGGTCTCTTGCCTTTAGTACTTCGCTAGTTTACAACTTACTTTCAGCAAGTTATCATATTTATCTTTGATCTGCGGGTACCTGAGTCTGCGCAAGTGACAGCGACTCTTGTTTGGGGTTTCCTCTATAGCCCTTCGCGTTGGGTGGAGGTCAGTGACTAAAAGCTTAGGCGTGGTGCCTGTGCTGGCTAGTCATCTTAGGTTGTGTTGCACCCCACGGAACTGCAGTGGTAGGCGGCAGGTGGTGACAGCCCTGTCCGTCCTTTGTACTCCACCACGTTCGGGTGTACTCATAACAGTTGTGCTGAGCCCGGAAGAACCCCTCTCTCACCCCGTTCTGAGTTCTTCCCGTTCTAGCCGTTGAAGCAGATCAGGTTAGGTATCGATAGTTTGTCTGGGGTAACGAGTAGCTAACTAAAGTCAAGCTCTCTACCCATTTATCCTTTTTCTCCTTGGTGGATCCGGTTAGAAAAGTTCAAGGCTAGTCGCGTCTACCGTTCCTTGGATTCGATATCCAGGTTCTTACTCCCTTGGTGAAAGGCTACATCGGACTCCGTGCGCTTGCGGATTTTAGTTAGGTTAAGGAGTGCCAACAAGCTTTTCTGGCACCGTTGCCGGGGAACGGTAGCAACACTAGTGTAGGATCTTTTTAGTCGTACACTTTTACCCCCATAACCATCTACCACATGGAGTTTTCTCCTAGTTACCCGACGGTTCCATCTAGCGAGTATTTGGAACTGCCTTCATCTTGCCACCCCATACCACCTCATGGCTTCGAGATCCGTCCCAGTCTCGTTGCCATGGTTCGTGCATAGTCTTTCGGTGGAACGAAGGACGAAAGTCCCTATGCTCACTTGCAGGTTTTCGAGGAGAATTGCTCTCTTGTGATTATACCCGACGTAAACCAAGACACTATACGATGGAAACTTTTCCCATTTTCTCTGATGGGAAATGCAAAATCTTGGTACGACTAGACTGCAAGGGGATTTAGCGGAGATTGGATCAAGTTGAAGGACGAGTTTTGTCTGTTCTTTTACCCTGTCTCCAAGATTTTAAAACTCAGAGTTGAGTTGATGACATATCAGCAAGGCAATGAGTCACTTGGAGCCACGTGGGAGCGGTTCATAAAATTGGCCAACTCAGGGCCACCGCATAACATTCCAGAGGAAATGCTTATGCAGCATTTTGTTGGTGCATTGAAGCCGAAGAGTGCACAGTTCTTGAACATCACCTCCGCAGGGTCAGTGCTATACAAGACAGTGGATGAGGTACGAGAAATCTTGGAAAAGGTTCTCAACTCTACCGAGTACACTGGCATCTTCGACGACCCACCAACACCACCAACAACCCCCACAGACAAACAGCCATTACTCGCCCTCACATTCGATCCGCCTCCTCCGATCATAGAGGAAGTGTTCGAACACCCCAAGTCCTCAGACCATGAAAATATTCTTGACGATCTGCCGCACTTCATTCCCGAGCTCTTTACAGAAGAAGAGTACTTGGAGATCGGCAATACATCACGTATGCCCATGGAACAAGTGTGCGCAAGTTCAAGGTCTAAGGCGTTCATTCCAGAAGCCGTACCGCAGATCGAGGGTTTATCTGCGATCATGAGCAAGGAATGGACGGAGGAAATTGAAAGTTGCGAAGACATCATCCGAATTACCCGCAACTTCAGAGTACTCCATTGCGCTATTGAGGGAACTGACTCTCAGGAAGTTGCCTACGACCCGAAGGTCGGGAGTAATATCATATCAAGTGCACTCGCATCACAAGTGCAACCAGACGAACCCCGGTCCTTGTCCCGTAAGCACCTCAAGTGGATCGACGGCCAAATGATGGAATGCAGAGGAATCATCCGTGTTGTGACTGTACACATGGGACGCAACAGGATTTTCCTAGACTTCCACATTTTCGATATCCCTAGAGGCGACAACTTCTTCCTGATCGGACAGCCAATAGAGCACCTTGCCAACCCGAACCATGATCGAGCCACGATACAGTTCAAGAGGTGCGAAGAGCATCACCTTATCCTAAATTGGGAAAAGTGCCACTTCATGGTCAGAGAAGGAATTGTGCTAGGACACAAGGTGTCAGAAAGAGGAATAGAAGTTGACAAGGCAAAAATAGAAGTTATTGAGCAACTACCACCCCCGACGAATGTCAAGGGTGTGCGAAGTTTTCTGGGTCATGCTGGCTTTTACCGAAGATTCATCAAAGATTTCTCCCGGGTAGCCAGACCTCTTACAAGCCTCCTGGCTAAAGAAGCACCCTTCAACTTCGACGATGATTGCCTTCTCGCCTTCTACACCCTCAAGAAGGCACTTATCTCAGCTCCCATCATACAATCGCCCGATTGGAATCTTCCATTCGAGATCATGTGCGACGCTAGCGACTATGCAGTCGGGGCAGTGCTCGGTCAATGCAAGGATAAACAGCATTACGCTATATCTTATGCAAGCAAGACATTGACCGGAGCTCGGTTGAATTATGCGACAACGGAGAAGGAACTCCTGGCAGTGGTGTTTGCCATGGACAAGTTCAGATCTTACTTGGTTGGTGCCAAGGTGATAGTATACACAGACCATGCTGCACTAAAGTACCTCTTGACCAAGAAAGATGCCAAGCCATGACTCATCCGTTGGATTCTGCTCCTTCAAGAGTTTGATTTAGAAATACGAGACAAGAAGGGGACAGATAATTGTGTGGCAGATCATCTCTCAAGAATGCAGGTTCAAGGGTCGGATCTTCCGATCAATGACTATCTCAGAGATGATACTCTCCTCAAGGTCACCACATCCAGTCCATGGTACGCAAACTTGGTAAACTTCATGGTGACTGGATATGTGCCCCCAGGAGAAGACAAAAAGAAGTTAATCTACCTCAGCAGATTTCACCTTTGGGATGACCCCGACTTCATGGTGACTGGATATGTTCAAGGTTTTTGCTGACGGGTTACTCCGACGATGCATCCCTCATGAGGAAACACATAAGATCCTTGATCGTTGCCATTCATCACCGTACGGAGGACACTACGGAATTTTCCGAACCCATGCAAAGGTCTGGCAGAGTGGATTCTTCTGGCCAACCATGTATGGAGACGCTAAGGAATTCATACGGAGATGTGCCAGGTGTCAGAGACACGGGAATATCAACGCCCGTGATGCTATGCCACTGCAAAATAACCTCTAGTTGGAGATTTTCGACGTGTGGGGAATAGACTTTATGGGTCCTTTCCCTGCATCCGAGCAGTGTGAATATATCCTGGTGGCAGTCGACTATGTTTCCAAGTGGGTGGAGGCACTTCCGTGCACGGCAGCCGACTCGAAAAATTCAAGGAAGATGTTCGAAGAGATCATCTTTCCCCGTTTTGGAGTACCTCGTGATCAGTGATGGATGATCACACTTCATCGACAAGACGTTCCGAAAATGCCTAAGCGACTTAGGAGTGGACCACTGAGTGGCTACACCCTATCACCCCCAGACCAGCGGGCAAGCAGAAACATCAAACAAACAAATCAAGAACATTCTGCAAAAGACGGTCAATGCAATGGGGACAGGGTGGAAGTGAAAATTACTGGAAGCACTTTGGGCATATAGAACAGCGTTCAAAACACCGATAGGGATGACTCCCTACCAACTGGTGTATGGCAAGACATGCCACTTACCGGTTGAGCTAGAATTCAAGTCCCATTGGGCGATCAAGAGGTGGAATATGGACCTCCAGACGGCCGGACTCAAAAGAAGAATGCAATTGGCCGAACTGGACGAATGGAGGGAAAAGGCCTACCACAAAGCCAAGCTATATAAAGAAAGAACAAAGAGATGGCATGACAAGCGCATCAAGATCAAGCATTTCAAAGCGGGTGTCGGTGATATTATCTCCGGCAGTCTTCCACGGGGTAGCCCACGGAAGTGATTTGTAACGCAGGGAAGATCGCAAAGATCGGAAGCAGGATGGTTAGGATGGACAGACACAGGGGTTTATACAGGTTCGGGCCGTCGACTTGACGTAATACTCTACGTCCTGTTTTGGGGTGTTGTATTGCGTGGATTTCGCTATGAGTCGAGATGTGGTGAGTTGAGTTGGCTTGAGTTGTTTTGGAGGGGGTCCCTGCCCGCCTTATATATCGGGGGGCAGGGTTACAAGTCGGTTTGTATCCGATCCTATCTCTAAGAATCCTTTCCTTCTTTACAATAATTCCTATTCCAACTAGGACTTCTTCTTCCAGATCCTTCCTCCGTGCGCCGACTTGTCCCGCACGTCTTCAGGTCCAGAACGGTGGACTGGGCCGCCCCCTTTTGGTGGGCTGCCAGGCTTGCTCGTGAGGTACCCGGGTACTATATCCCCCACAGTAGCCCCCGAGCACTTCTTGACCGATCGTTGGCTGTAATTGATCCGTCTTTTCTTGCATGATCCGAGTGCTCCCAAGTTGTTTAAGATCTCATCCGAGTGATTTCGAAGAAGATCCGAGTGATTATGAGAAAAATCTGAGTGGTTTCAAGGAAGATCTGAGTGCATGATCTGACGTTCCTGAAAACAATTCTTCAATTATAGCCATAGTGAGGGGAAGGAGTGCTCTTCTTCACGACGCGACAGCGAAGTGAATACACTTAGCCCCCGGGCTTTGGGCAATTTTAGTATGAAATTGGCCAAAGGTCTTTAACTTTTATCCATCAATATCTTGATCTTCAATGGCGTGCACCTCCAGGTGCACCCATTGGGTGTAGCCCCCGAGCCTTGAGCAGAATAGAATATTCTGGTCGAGGGTCAAAAATAAAATATTATGAATCTCTTTTTAAACTTAATCCATCAATGGTGTGCACCTCCAGGTGCACCCATTGGGTGTAGCCCCCGAGTCTTGTTACGACTCAGCATGATCGTGTCAAGACTCTGAAAGCCGTGAATTCTGACTGATTTTTTCAGCCCCCATGCCTCTGGACATGGATTTTAGATAATCTTTTCCTTCAGGGGCTTTTTTGTTTCCCCTTTATAAGGATTCTGTCCTCAAGTTCTTTGAACTCGGCATGACCTCCGAGTCGTGTCCCACGACTCAGCTTGACCATATGGTAAGCCATCTTCTCGCAAGATTTATACTTGTCAGCATTTGACCCAGATTTCTGAGCGAATTTAGCGATAGTATCGCATGCCTTATGTAAAAATCAATTGCAAGGATGCAATATTAATTGCAAAATCAAGTCTGGCCGTCGACTAATTTTAGCCTCACGACCGAGTGGTTTCTGCCCCTGAACACTAGCTCAGGAACCCACAAATTTGTTAGCGTAACAGAACCGAAAGGTCGTGCTATATTTCAGCCCATTTAGGCCCACTACTCCGCAAAGTCCGTTGCTTCCTAACGGTTGCTTTACGGAAGGCGAAATATCGCGAGATATCGCGACTCCTTACCGCATCTTTGAATTCAAAGCGACGGGACGTGCCTGCGTCGGTTGAGTTCCCGAGACACGCATCGCGCCGCGCGCGGGAGGAACGGTTCATTCCATTATAAGCCATCCCCGCCGCAATCTTCTTCCTTTACTCGCCATTTGCCTCCCCAACGCTCCAGTTCTCCTCCGCGCGCGAGAGCAAACCCTAGATCCGCTCCCGCAGCTTTCCTCCTCGATCTTCAGCCCCCGCTCGTCGCCATGGCGCCCAAGAGGAAGGAAGGCCCGAAGCGGAAGGAGAGGTCGCCGGGAAGGGCCCGGTCGTCCAAGGCCAAGGCCACCGTCGAGGTCGCCGTGGATCGCGCTGCCGAATGGAGGGAGTCCATCACCACCACCAGGCGCCTCGAGCAGCACGTCATCGACGGCATCCTCCCCGACCAGCAAACCGCCGAGTGGCGCGCCGCCGCCGGTGAGTCTTTTCCCACCCCAAACTCCTCTGATTTGGTGGTGTTTGAGTCTTTCTTCCTTCGTGGTTTCGGCGTGCCCGCACATCCTTTCCTCCGCGGGCTGCTGCACTTTTATGGGATCAGTCTTTGCGCACTGAATCCCAACTCCATTCTTCACATCGCCATCTTCATCAACCTCTGTGAGGCCTATCTTGGGATAGAGCCTCACTTCAATCTTTTTCTTCATCTTTTTCTTCTAAAACCTTATCCCAGAACCGAGTGCCCGCAAGTAGTCGGGGGCGCCGGATTCCAACTCCGCGAGGGTCGAACTCGGGAGTATTTTGACATTCCTTTTCTTACCTCCAACAAGGGGTGGCAGTCCGAGTGGTTTTACGTAGGAAACCACTCGCCTGCCATCTCTCCTGAAATCGATTCTCGTCCTGTTCCCTCCCAATCCTGGACTGCTCTTCCCAAGGAGAGTGAAATGGATCAGGTTCGGGAACTCCTGGGTCTCATAACCCAGTTGAAGGACAGAGGGTTGTCTGCCGTCGGAGTGGCAGCCAACTTCGTGCTGCGCCGGGTCCAGCCCCTCAAGCAGCGGGCTCATCCGGCGTATGAGTATTACGCCGAGGGGGACAACACGCGCGAAGCCCCCGAGCGTGTCGACAAAGTCCAAGCCGCCGCTCGGCTTGGCAAATTCTTCGCGACCGGAACCTCCCTGAGGACCACTGACTGTCCTCCGGCGTTCAACTTGGGAAATCCACGCCCTGAGGTATTTAGTCAATCTGTTGTTGTTTTTTATTTCAATTCCACCCATTGGGTGTAATCTCAGAACTGAACCCAACTTTTGCAGGGTCGAGCTGCCTTTGTATCCCTCCCTCCTTTGCCTGAGATGCCAAAGGGAGTGGATCAACCGGCTCGGCGCAGGGCCGTTGGAGCTGAAGAAGCAGTCGGGGGAAGTGAGAGTGACCTGCGCGATTCTGATATTACTCTGTCGTCCTCTCCTTCTCCCGACGTGCTGTCTCCGAGTGGTGGGAAGGCTGCCCCTGCCCCGAAGAAGCGGAAGATCTCAACGGGGATCGTGATTGGGGATGCGCCAAGCCGCCGCCAACTCCTTATCTCTGAGTCGTCTGACTCGGAAGAAGATGAAGCTGGCGGTGCCGAGTCGTCAATCCTGCCGCCAATCACCAGCTCGGAGCAGTCTCCCCTTGCAGTAGTACCTCTGAGTGCTGCAAGTCCGAGGGACCTCCCTTCCCCCACTCGGAAAGGAAAGCGCCCGAGAATGCGCATATCTACTCTGTAAGTATCATTGTCATCTCTTCATTTTCCTTTATGTTCATCTGTTAGTAATCCATATGTCCTTTATCCTGTAGCACGCCGTCTGAGATCCCTTTGCGGGTCCTGCGCCTCAGTCGGCTGTTGAGACCGAGATCCCGTCAATCCAAATGCCAGAGGTGCCGACCCACTCGGCTGATCTTCTCAGCGATCAGCCTGTGGGTCCGCCACCAGAGTCGTTGCGAGCACCAACCCCGCCTCCACCGAGTCCTACACCGGCGTCGCCGACCCCACCGCCAGTTCCTCAAGGCAGCCCCCAGCCTGCTCCTGTGGTTGAACCGACTGCAGCAGTGGAGGAGCCCCAGACTGCGGCGGTCGAAGTTGCTCCTGCGGTGGATGGCGCTTTGAGTGGTGGTGCTCCCATGACTCCTCTGGAGGAGTTCATGTCACTCCATCTTCGCATGGGCCAGATAGCCAAGGTATTTCCTGAGCTACTTATCTTGTTGATGTCAAGTACCGAGTGGTACATCAATTCATATTGTCATCTGACTTGTCTTTGCAGGACTTAGCTGCTGATGCCGAGGCAAAAGCCTTGGTTATTCAAGAACTATCTTCTGCAGTCGCTAAGGCCGACTCCTTGGTGGCCCGAGTGGCTGAACTCGAAGCTGCTGCGGCCCAACGCCAGGCTGAGTTGGAGGAAGCCCAGCGTACCACTCGCGATCTACGCGGGGAGGTAGAGCAGGCTAGGCTCAACGAGGCCCAGGCCGTGCACGAGCTCAGAGGTATGTTCTTCCTTGTTTGTTTTTCTGTCAGACGTGAATATATTATCCAGATCTAACTTTCTGTAGATTATCGGTATCGGATTATGTCCCAATTCGCAGAGCTCACTGCCAAGGTGGCCCGGCTGCAAGGCGAGGCTGAGGCGCTGCGCACCGAGAGGATCGCGCTGGAGGACGCTATCCGAGTGGTGGCGGAGGAGATCGAGCCGGAGGCGTCATCGTCTTCGACTTCTATCCTCGACCGCGTTCGGGCGCTCCCACGCTTCTTCCGGCGACAACTCTGCTCCATCAGCCAGGCCAGCTGTGGTCATGTCCTGGCGGTGCTCAAGTCGCTGTTCCCGGCGTCGGACCTGGAGCCACTCAGCCGCGGATACGCTGCCGGCACCTCCGAAGACGACGTGGGCAGACTGCTCCTTGAGGTCGAGCCTATCGCCAACGTCTTGTCCAAGGATGTTGTTGATGACTCCGATGAGGCGGCCCCGTCTGTTGATCCTGCAGCGTAGATAAAATATTTGTAGTATTTGGTCGAACTAGAACTTTTGAACAATGTTTAAGTTGTCGTTATTGTATATAAGTTTTTATGGGACTACAACTCCCTTTCTTTCTGCGCTGGCCTTAATTTCTGAGTGGTTGACCTGTTACGGAGTAGATTAGCCTCGTTGGTCTCAGTCTCATGCCGCAGAGTCTTTGTCGTACGTTTAGAGCTTTGACTTGGCGAGTACTTTCCCTCTCGATTTAAGGTTTGTTCCACTCATACTTTATGTGCGTGACGCGAAAGAGGAAATACGAGTAGTAGAAATAGATGAAAGATGAAATCAACTTTATTGATAACTCATTATAAATCTGCCGAGTCGTGACTGGGGGTGAATACCCTCCAAAATCACTCGGAAAAACATATCTAAACTAAAAAAGATAAATACATAACTGAATCAGGCGTAGAAACGCTGTAAGTGCTCGATGTTCCATGGATTTGGGATGTCTACGCCGTCTTCCGTCATGAGGCGATATGAGCCTGGGCGACTCACTGACTTGATGATGTATGGCCCTTCCCAAGGGGACGCAAGCTTGTGCGCGCCCTTGGTGTCTTGCTTCCTCCTCAGAACCAAGTCGCCTGCTTCAAAGGACCTCTGCTTAACTGATCGATCGTGATATCGTCGCAGGATCTGAGCGTAACGCGCGGCTTGGATCTGGGCAGCCAATCTCTTTTCCTCGATGCTGTCGAGGTCTTCAATGCGCGCCACTTGCGCGTCGTATTCATCATAGAACTCCACTCGGGGGGAGCCGTATGCGAGGTCCGTTGGTAGGATAGCTTCCGAGCCGTAAACCAGAAAGAACGGGGTTTGCTTCGTGGCACGACTCGGCTGGGTGCGCAGCCCCCAGACTACAGCTGGCAACTCCTTGATCCATCGTCCGTCATGTTGCTTCAGCTGCTTGAATATCCGGGCCCTGAGCGCCTTGATTATTTCGCCATTGGCTCTTTCGACTTGGCCATTGGCCCTTGGGTGCGCCACGGATGCAGGGCATAGCTTGATGCTCCTCTCGCTGCACCAGTCTTTAAACTCCTGTGCCACGAAGTTCGTACCATTATCTGTGATGATACGATTTGGGACTCCGAAGCGGTGGGTGATGTCGGTGAAGAACTCGATGGTCTTGGCTGCCGTGTGCTTTCTGACTGGTTTCACCTCAATCCACTTGGTGAACTTGTCAATAGCTACGAGGACATGGTCAAAACCACCAGGAGCCTTCTTGAACGGACCAATCATATCCAAGCACCAACAAGCGAAGGGCCAGGACGCTGGTATGGTTTGCAGCTGTTGTGCGGGTGCATGTATTTGCCTTGCAAAATACTGACACCCTTTGCAGCGCCGCACGATGTTTTCTGAGTCTGCTACGGCAGTCGGCCAGTAGAAACCAGACCGGAAAGCTTTACCAACGATGGTTCTAGCCCCGGCGTGATTACCACAGATTCCTTTGTGTATGTCTGTCAAGAGCTCTATACCCTCTGCGCGACTTACGCACTTTTGGAGGATTTGGGAAGCTCCAGATCGACGATACAGCTTGTCTCCGATGATGACGTAGCTCTTGCTGCGCCGCACGATTTGTTCGTGGAGCGAGTTTAGATCTTTGTCTTCCGCGACCTCTGCGGGCAATATGCCGCTGTCCAGATAGTCGATGATCTGGGTCCTCCAGTCCAACGCTTCATCTACCACTAATGTGGCTGACTCCGGGGATTCTCCGACTTGTTGCTCCGCGACAGTGCCATCCGGGTTTATCTTGATAGATGGTTTGACAAGATCTTGTATGAAAACTCCGGGTGGGACGCCTTCACGGGTGGACCCCATCTTAGCGAGCTCATCTGCTGCCTTGTTATGGTCGCGCACCACGTGATGGAACTCTAAGCCATAGAATTTCCCTTCCAGCTTCCTGATTTCTTCGCAATAAGCGTCCATCTTCTCGTTGGTCCTGGACCAATCCTTGTTTACCTGGTTTATGACCAGGGCAGAGTCCCCACGTACCATCAGGCGTTTGATGCCCAAAGATACTGCAATGCGGAGACCGTGCAAGGCTGCTTCGTACTCGGCTGCGTTGTTGGATACTGGGAACATGATTTGAAGGACGTATTTTAATTCCTGTCCACTTGGAGAGATCAGGAGTACGCCTGCGCCGCCTCCTTTTATCTGGAGGGAGCCATCAAAGTACATCTCCCAGTACTCAACTACCTCGTCGTCAGCCGGAGCTTGGTTTTCTGTCCAGTCTGCTACGAAGTCGGCCAAGACCTGAGACTTGATAGCAGTACGTGGAACGAAGGTTATGTGGTGGGCAGCCAATTCTATTGACCACTTGACAATTCGGCCGCTGGCGTCTCGGTTGTGGAGAATTTCCCCTAAAGGATTTTCGCTCACCACCGAGATTGGATGGGCCTCAAAGTAGTGTTTCAGCTTTCTTGCTGAGATGAGAACTCCATAGAGTAATTTCTGCACATGGGGGTAGCGTACCTTAGATACGGTCAGGACCTCGCTGACGAAGTAGACTGGTCGCTGAACTCCATATGCGTGTCCTTCTTCAGGACGCTCGACCACTAGTACCGTGCTAACCACTCGGGGAGTAGCAGAGATGTAGAGGTAGAGTTGTTCTCTTGGTTGAGGTGGGACGAGGATGGGCGGACTCTGCAGGTAATCTTTGAGTTCCTGGAAAGATTGCTTCGCCTCGTCATCCCACACGAACTTGTCCTGCTTCTTGAGCAGTTTGAAAAACGGCAATCCGCGAACGCCGAGTCGTGATATGAAACGACCGAGCGCTGCCATGCATCCAGTAAGCTTCTGCACATCCTTTTGACAGGTTGGTGGTAGCATCTTGGTGATGGCCGTGATCTTCTCGCGATTTGCCTCGATCCCGCGGTTGCTGACCATGAAGCCGAGTAGTTTACCTGAGGGTACTCCGAAGACACACTTTTCCGGGTTGAGCTTCCACCGGAATACGCGCAAGCGTTCGAAGACCTTTGTCAGGTTCCCTATCATGTCCTCGGGGTTCATGATCTTGACCACGATATCGTCGATGTAGGCTTCTACTATGTCTGGGATCAATTGATCCAGACATGCTTGAATCGTCCTCTGATAGGTTGCGCCTGCGTTCTTCAGACCGAAGGCCATTGTGTTATAACAAAAGGCACCAAACGGCGTGATGAACGCGGTCTTTATCTGGTCTTCCAGCTTCAGGCCTATCTGGTGATAGCCTGAGTAACAATCGAGAAAGCAGAGCAGGGCGGAGCCTGCCGTGGAGTCAACGACTTGATCGATGCGGGGGGGAACGAAGGGGTCTTTAGGGCAAGCTTTGTTGAGATCTGTATAATCAACGCACATTCTCCAATCATTATTATTCTTTTTTCTTACAAGAACTGGATTAGCTAACCAGTCGGGGTGGAACACCTCCTGAATAAACCCGGCCGCTAACAGCTTTGTAATCTCTGCCCTAATCGCCTCCTTGCGGTCCTGCGCGAATCGACGAAGCCTTTGCTTGATCGGTTTGGCAGTCGGATTGACCTTCAAGGAGTGCTCGGCAAGTTCCCTTGGGACACCTGGCATATCGGATGGTTTCCACGCGAATATGTCGGCGTTTTCCCTTAGGAATTTGACGAGCACTTCTTCCTATTTGGGGTCTAACTCTGCCCCGATGATGGCCGTCTTCTTCGGGTCGTCCAGGTCCAGAGAGATCCTCTTCAGCTCCGTCTCCTTGCTTGGCGCGATGGCTTCTCTTGCTGGCTTCTTGGTGGGGATCTCTAGAGCGTCCTTGTCCACCTCCTGTGATGCAGCCAGTACTTGTTCCATGCGCTTGGACATGTCCAGGGCGGCTGCCGCGTTGAGAGTTTCCTGCTCGCATGTGTATGCGACTCGGATGTCTCCCAAGACGGTGATTACGCCTTTAGGTCCTGGCATCTTGACCTGCAAGTAGACGTAGTGGGGAATCGCCATGAACTTGGCGAGCGCGGGCCTTCCAAGGATGGCGTGGTATGCAGTTTCAAAGTTCGCCACCGTGAACTGCATATGCTCGGTCCGGTAGTTGTTCCGGTCTCCGAAGGTGACGGGCAGTGTGATGTGCCCGAGTGGTTCCGCCCCCTCTCCCGGTATCAAACCGTAGAATGCGGATTGGGGGGGACTCAGGTCGAGAGTAGTCAGGCCGAGCTCCTTCAATGTGTTAGCAAAGAGGATGTTCAGGCCACTGCCACCGTCGACTAGTACCTTGGTGAGCCGAACGTTGCGAATCGTCGGGGCTACTACCAAGGCATGGGACCCGGGCTTCGGTATGAAGTTTGGATGGTCCTCCCGGGTGAATGTGATCGGAACTTCCGACCACTTGAGGTACTCAGGTACCGGTGGTTCCCTCGCGTGCATGACCTGGCGATGGGTGAGCTTCTGCTGGCGCTTCGACTCGAACTCTGGTCCGCCATAGATCATGCGCACCACTCGGTCGGCTTCCTGGAAGTCGTCGCCGGGCTCGTCGTTCCGCCTGTCGTCTCGCGGGGAACCATCGTTCCTCTTTCTGTATGGAGGGCCTCTGTTGCCCCCAGTGAAGGCTCGCTTGAGCCCGTAGCACTCTCGCGCCGAGTGCTTGTGCTTGTGGTAAGGGCATTGCTCATCGAGCATGCGCTGGAAGTCCTCTGGAGTTACCCGGCCTCTGGACCGGTCCAGGGCGGCGACCATATCTCCCTCGCTCTTCTTCTTGCGAGGTTGGCTGTCAGTGCGTCGATGGTCGTCGTGTCGGTCTTCGTCCTCGCGGCGGTCGCGCTTGCGAGTCGTCTTGTTCTCTTCTTCCCAGCGACTCCTGATCTCGCTGAGTTGTTCCTTTTCCGCGATCTCTGCGTCCGCCCACGTGCTAGCGACCCGGAACATGTCATTGACAGTCGCGGGTGGCTTCCGAGTCCACTTATGAATCAGTCTCCCGTCGGAGATGCCGCGCTGGAAAGCTGACATCACCTCCTGATCCGTGACGTCCGTGATGGAGTTGCGCTTCTCTGAGAACCTGCGCACGAAGTCGTGCAAGGGTCTCGTTCTTGCGCTGCCTGATCTGACCGAGGAGCCGCTTGCTCCCGGGCCTTTCCCAGGTACCGAGATAGTTACCGATGAAGAGTTCGGTAAGCTGCTCCCAGTTGTCGATGGCGTCCTGCGGGAGTCCTGCCAGCCAGTTGCGGCAGTCCTTGGTGAGCATGATGGGAAGGATAGTTTGCCATCACGTCCTCGTCGCCGCCGGCCGCTTGTACGGCGGTGTAGTAGATCTGAAGCCATTGAGATGGATCAGATTTCCCGTCGTACTTGTCGATGTCCGACAGCTTGAAGCCTCTGGGCCATGTCACGCTTCTCAAGCGCTCGGTGAACGACTGGAATCCGCCGATCCGACCTCTAGGGCGGGAATCGCTCGGACCCGATCCGTCTGTTGTTCTTGGGGGAGTGCTGTCCCTCCTGCGATCCCGGTCCCTGGGCGGGGAACGGGTCCTCCGATAGTTCCGAGTCCTGGGTGGAGTTCGGTCCCGTCGGTAGGTCCTGCTGCGCGGTGGAGTTCGCTCTCTTGGCGGAGTCGGTCGCCTGGGTGGTGGAAGCGCTCGTCCTCGTGGCGGAGTGCGACCGCCGTTGTTGCCGCGCCTTGGGCTACCGGAGGGGTCAGAGTAGTCTGACTCCGTCGAGTAGCCGCTCCTGTTGGAGTTACGACGGGGATTTCCATGATCCCGATCGTACTCTTCGCGCCGTCGGATTTCCTCACGGTGGCGCTCTTCGGTGCTGTTGCGGATGACGTCCCTCGCATCTCGCGGGAGATCAGGTATTACTCTTTAACTCTCGTATTCGCTTGTTTGGTCATGGTAAGCTTAGAAGTAAGTGGGAAGGTCCTTTTAGAGTCTTAGATGCCGCCGATCATGGCGCGATAACCCTCCAGGATAATGACGGAAATACTTTCAAGGCCAATGGCCAAAGATTGAAAATATTTCTCGAATTCGAAATGCGGAGCTCAGAGAGATGGACGTCTACGAGCTAACCGAGATACCTAGTCCAGGTCCGGGCGGGACCTAAAAATGGCCCTTATCTAGGATAGATTTCCCTTTTCTATTTTCCCTTTTCTTTCTTTAAACTTTTCTAGCCAAACCCTAAAGACTTTCTGGTAGAAGAGCAAAGGAAGCATACACGAAAAATTTCATGGGCTCTCGAGACAAGGCCAGGCCGGCCGGCCTCACCCAGGCCGACCGGCCCAGCCAGGCCGACCGGCCCAGCACCGGCTCGACTTGGGACGCTCCTCGTTTGAATGAGTCTTGCTGCTATCCTTTCCGAGAATTCGTGGGGTTTCGAAGGGAGGAGCGTCGTTTTAAAACGAAAGGCCCCCGCTCTTCTTCTCCTTCAGAACTCTCGAGCCTCCTTCTCCAGAAACGTCCCTTTGACAGATCTCAGCCATGGCCTCGCAATCAAGCCACCAAGACTCCAACTCGGCCTCTCATGGCAGCCGTTCCCCGTCCGAGTCCTTGAAAGGGACACCGGGCTCCTCCAACTCCAGCGGCGTCCAAATCATTGAGAGGGCGGCGTTCGTCGACGTCGTCACCGCGCAACCGGAGGCCCGGCAGCCACTCTCCCAGGCCGATCGGCCTGGGGCAGGCCGGCCGGCCTCCCCTCGCCGCCTCTCTGGCTCGCCTTTGGGCAGAGCCTCCCTCCGTGATCCTCAGGAGGAGGGTTAGGGGAGTTCGCAGCCCAAGACGCCCCGAAGGCCAACTACGGGACTTTTGTCCCCGAAGAAGGCCATCGGGAAGCGCCTCATCTCCTCGCCGCTCAAGAAGGAGATCATGCCGCTCTTCATCTCCACCTCGCCGGGGTACTCACCGCAGTACACCCCGGGAAGTCCTAGCCCTCCACGCCGGGAAGGGCCAGGCATCGGGAAGGGGCTTTTCTTAGCCCCTAAGAAGCCCGACGAGGGGAGGAAGCGTTTCATGACGCCCCCTCCGATCCAAGGACCTCCCGGACAGATGGAGTGGTCCGATGAAGAGGAGGAGGAGGACGTAGAGGAGCTAAGGAGGAAGCTCGCCGCGCTGCAACTAAAGGTTAACAACATGGATGAGCGCGTGGCCGAGGCGGTGATCGGGCAAATGGAGGCCGATGACAAGATAGAGATCCTTCGCAAGGCGATGGCCTCCAAGGTCAAGCGCCTCGCGAAGGCAACCGGCAATGAACACCTCTACCGCCCGAAGGAGGAGTAGTTAGGATTAGAATTAGTTTAGACTTTTGGGTGCTAGTTTAGATTTCCCTTTTGATGTCTTTCATTCAATTTTCCCTTGTATGCAGCACCCCCATATTTGTTTCCTTAAAGTTTGAATAAAATAAATTGATTTATTTGAAAGAAGAGGCTCATTTATAAAAAGAAAAGAATAAAATGAATGGTTGGTGCACACTTGTGTGCCAACCAAACCCTCGGACTGATTTTTCAGTGAAGCACGCAGAAAAACTGATGTACAGGAGCTGTACTGGTCGCTGGCCAAGGCACGACCAAACCTGGCACAATGCCAGGCCGGCCGGCCTAGGCCAGGCCGGCCGGCCCCCTGCTGAAGCCGTTCAAGGAGATCCCGTGCCCACTGCGTAATCTCGCGAATCACATGAATGAGGAACCTGAATCGGAACGTTTGGCTGCAAGGCCAGGCCGGCCGGCCTCTACTGGGCCGATCGGCCTGGGCCCGTGGCTAACGTCGTCGACTCGACTCCAGGACACGGTTTGTAACCCCTACGTTTGATCCCTTCGTGATTTTGATCCAAATAAAATTCCTGGCTAAATAATGTTAAAACTTGATCAAAATTCATGAAAGTGAACCCCTATGCATGACACCTTGGATACACTTGTGATATTTCATGAGAACGTATTTCATTGCCTTGGAACTTTCATTAGGATTGCCTGATTCCCGTTAATTGATTCTTATGATATAATGATTTGAGAAGTTGAGCCATCCGATTCAAGGTTTTGGAGATTGCTTTTGAAAATAAAACTTAAGGCAACCCTTGTTATCATCAACTTGAAATGTCCTATCCAAAGCCATATACCGAGTTCAAGTTGAAACTTCTACATAGCTACCTTCTAAATTTTGAGCTTGCTCGAATTACTTGCCTTCACGTTCGTGCTATCTTGTTCATCATGGCCATACACGTACACGAGCATCAATAAAGTCCAAATTGTCGAAAGCTCCTCATCCCCCTGAAAAAAAAGAGATGATGAAGAAAGGAATGATACACTCCTTATCTTCAGAAGAAAAAAAAAGAGAGAAAGAGAAAGGGGAAAGGTGAAAGATGCTTGAACAAGGACTCAACCATCAAAGTACACATGCACTTGGCCAAGATGTATGAGTAGTAGGAATGATTAGACAAGTTCTTCGATCTCGCAAAATAAATAAAGAATAGTGAGCAACATCTCCAAAACTCCACCATATAACATAGAGAGGCTTGATTCTAAGCCCAGGTGAGGATCTAAACACTATGAGTGATTGAGAGATGTTGAGAAATAACAAGGGAATGCCTCATTTTCTTTATAAAATTATCAAAAACTCCAAATGCCAAGAGGAAGAAGTGCTCGACCAATCAATGAGTTGTTCTAAGACTCAATTGATGAAGATGAGGGTGTTAGCCACCAGAATCCAAGGTATGAAAGAAAACTCAGAAATATGACTTGTGTATACCTTGAGCTCATGACTCTGACCTTGCGAAAGTCCCGGTGATTTAATTCATTCTTTGCTAAGGGACTAGCAAAGTTCAGGTAGGGGGGCGTGTTGGTGGTCGTTACGATACGGTTTCACCACCAACATTCCGTCACATTTCAGGCTCATCTTGCTCATAACAAAGTAAAATTGATTATTTCTAATGAGTTCCACAAGTTTTGCATAATTTGTGAGTGCAGGAGCAAGCAAGTAAAAGCTGAGCCATGTTTGACACAAAGCCAGGCCGGCCGGCCTATGCCAGGCCGGCCGGCCCCCTTCTGTGGCCAATTGCCACGTCCTTGGTCCAGAAGATCACAAACACAACTCAGATGATCATGAGACGTGAGATCAACGTCGGTTTGATCCAAAGAACCCGAAAGGCCTAAGCTACATTTGCATGGATTGAAGGGCCCACCAACATTGGATTCTCGGACAGCTTCAATCCAACGCAACCGTTACCGACCTCAGGGTGCAATCCAGAGCGTCCCTGAAGAAGGCGGTGCCACGGGGCAGCAAGGCCAGGCCGATCAGCCTGGCCTAGGCCGGCCGGCCTCCCCCAGAGGCCGCCACCTGTCCCTCTTCGCGTGGTAGTTAAGCAGAGTGTTAGCTTACACTCGACGCCTGCGACCGCCCCTGGAAGCTATAAAAGGGACCCTCCTTCACCTTGAGAAAGCATCCATCAATTCATCCAAAGGAGAGAAGAGTAGCTTAGTGAGTTTGAGTTCTCATCTTTAGAGTAGAGTAGGGAGAGAGTGGGTGAGTTGCTCGGGTGACAGCCGAGCTTTGTAGAGAGAGTCCGGGATTTCTCTCTCGGTCTCGTCTCAACATTTCTGCCCCCGAGGAATATATTCAAGAGTTATCTTCAGTACGTCCTCGGTCTCTTGCCTTTAGTACTTCGCTAGTTTACAACTTACTTTCAGCAAGTTATCATATTTATCTTTGATCTGTGGGTACCTGAGTCTGCGCAAGTGACAGCGACTCTTGTTTGGGATTTCCTCTATAGCCCTTCGCGTTGGGTGGAGGTCAGTGACTGAAAGCTTAGGCGTGGTGCCTGTGCTGGCTAGTCATCTCAGGTTGTGTTGCACCTCACGGAACTACAGTGGTAGGCGGCAGGTGGTGACAGCCCTGTCCGTCCTTTGTACTCCACCACGTTCGGGTGTACTCATAACAGTAGTGCTGAGCCCGGAAGAACCCCTCTCTCACCCCGTTCTGAGTTCTTCCCGTTCTAGCCGTCGAAGCAGATCAGGTTAGGTATCTATAGTTTGTCTGGGGTAACGAGTAGCTAACTAAAGTCAAGCTCTCTACCCATTTATCCTTTTTCTCCTTGGTGGATCCGGTTAGAAAAGTTCTAGGCTAGTCGCGTCTACCGTTCCTTGGATTCGATATCTAGGTTCTTACTCCCCTGGTGAAAGGCTACATCGGACTCCGTGCGCTTGCGGATTTTAGTTAGGCTAAGGAGTGCCAACAGTCTTCACCTACCAACAGCACCAAGAATAGCAGCGTGACCACCGACAATAGGATGGCCACGACCGGCACCATGTGCGGGCCCATCGGCCTGCCTCAGGCTGGCCAGCCTCCCCTGCAGTGCCTCTATGAGGACCCGGTGTGTCCGAGGACCGGTGGATGGTTGCTTCCTAGTGTGATGAGTGATTGACAACGTGGTGTGGATTGACGTTTCCCTTGGCTCAAGTATTGCAGGTGTAGAATGCGGCTTGATTGCATTGGTGCACGTGAAGAACAGGCGCGAAAGGTCTTAGCCATGGCGGCCTCCGAGGAGCGGAGAGACAAGTAGGCTTGGTTCGAGGGACCCGGTGGCCAGATGGATCGAGTGCGGTTCACATGGTGGCAAGAACGAGCAAGGGAACGTGGTTCCGGTGCGAGGCAGCGGCTCACGACCGAAGCTCGTACGCGGACATGAAGCCGGTGCGAGGTGGCGGCTCACAACCGAAGCTTGCACGCGGGGTTTGGTGGTTTGGCCAGAAGACCACCGGATGGACGGTTTCCCTTGTTTTGGGCCTCAAACCCAACGCCGAGGACTCGACGTAGCGACGGCCCGGCCTGCCAGCCAGGGGTGGTCCAACCGCCCCCCAGGGGCGGTGTGACCGGTCCCACCTGGGCAGGTCGCCCGTGAGCGTCGAGGAGCTTCGATCCGGAGGACACGCGGCGTGATCGCAAGGCTTGCGTCGGAGGGAAGCTAGCTTACGGTGGAAGGTGTCCCAGCTGGAAAAATCTTCACGGAAAATGTCATATTCGCCCCTGAGGGGTATGTATCGCTTAGGGGTAGTTTAGTCTTTCGAGCACCACCATTTGGACTATATAATAGACCCCCTAGGGGTGGTGGCTGTTAGCTCTCTAGTTATTTTTCATTTGGCTTGTTTAGTTTCCCTTCCCCTTCATCCTCTCCACCTAGAACTATTTTGAATCTTTCATAATTTGTATAGGTGAATTCATGGTTGGTTGATTAAGCTTAATCTCTTTATCTTTGTGCCATCATTTGAATTCCCGAGCTCCTTTTCTTTTTATCATTTTCGGAGGTATTTTCGGAGCCATTTTTGGGGGATTTTCGTTCTTCACATTCTAGCCCGTTTTCTCTCGGATTTCTTTGGGGGAATCATGCATGAGTGCCTTGTGCCTCTTTTCTTGGTGATCCCTTGCCCCCAAATGCCGGGAATCGGTCTAGATTTGAAGATTTCGGGATGAACTCGTGGAGGGTGTGTTCTTCGCTAGATTTGAAATTCCTGGAGTTCTAGGGAGTTAGAGGCTGAGATTTTGGGGGCATAGCCTCTCCTTGAGGTGTATATCATATACCCAAAGTTTCGTCTCAAGACTCCAAGCCGTTTGGGAGATCCGTTCGCGAGTTGACTTTGAGTTCGAGTTTTTCCCGTGCTGTCTGGCAAGACCGGTGCGACCGCCCTCGGATACCGGTGTGACCGCCCCTGGCTGATGTTCTAGGCAAGGGAGGTGCAACCGCCCCTGGAGAGAGGTGTGACCGCCCCTTGCCGAGAGTTGCTGATTTGGGTTGTTTTCGTTCGATTCTTGTTGGATTTGTTCGATTCGAGTTCCGCTGCGTTGATCTTGTTCCTAGGGCCAGTAGCCTCACAGTAGCTACGTGATCTTGGCAAGGTCGGTCCATTGGATTTGGATTGAGTTGTGAGAAGCTGGATCTTGAGAGGAATTTTTATCGGCTCCCATTCACTCCCCCCCCCCCTCTCTCTGGTCGCCTAATCGGTCCTTCAATTGGTATCAGAGCCGGTTACGGGTCTTTGCGACTCTAACCAGTTTAAGATCCAAAGATGGCGTACCAAGATCGGGGTTCCGGGCCTCCGCACTTCGATGGGAAAAATTATCCGAACTGGGTCGCGCGTATGGGCGCTTTCTTGCAAGGCAAAGGAAAGTTGTTGTGGGATGTGACCAAAGATGAAAACTATGTCAATCCCACCAACTTAGATGCCCAGGATGCAAAAGATAAGTTTGACGCCAATGCTAGAGCTGTCGATTACTTATTCCGTGCTTTGTCTGCCGAGGAGTTTGAGCGAGTTTTGGGCGAGGACCTAGCTAGCCAGATCTGACAGAAGCTCAAGGTAGCCCACGGTGGTGATAGCCATGTGAAGGCTAGGCTTTTCTCGATGTATCGCAGAGAGTATGAGAATTTTGCTCATTTGCCTGGAGAGTCTGTTGATGCTTCGTTTCAGCGTTTCACTTCCATAGTCAACAACATGAAAGCCAACATTACCGTACTCCCATACTCGGATCATGACAGAGCTATCAAGCTCTTGCAAGCACTTGATAGATCCGTGTGGGGTGCCAAGGTTGAGGCGATCATGGAGTCGGCTAACTATGAAACTTTGTCTGTTGATGAGCTTTTCTCGAAGTTGAAGTCTTCTGAGGTTGACAGACAGCTGCTTGCCAAGGCTAAGAGTCCGACTGATCCCCATAGTCTGGCTCTAGTCGGTGGCTCTGGTTATGGACATGCTAACACTTCCAGACACTTTGCTTTGTCTTCTCTTGTGTCTCTTCCAGATGAGGAATATGAGGTGCTGAGCGAGGAGGATCTCGCGTTGCTCACGAGGAGGTTCGAGCGCATGTACCAGAACCGGAAGGGTTCGAGGCATGCCAGCAGTACGTGCTACAGATGCGGGAAGATGGGTCACTTCATCGCCGAGTGCCCCGAGGAGATCAAGAATGACTACAACCGCAAGCACCGTCCGCGAGATGACCACAAGCACCGTTCCAAGGACGAGTACCGCTCCAAGCACAAGAACAAGGAAGAGAGAAGGTCAAAGAACAAGCACGGTGGATGCAAGAAGAACCGATCTCGAGCGATGGTGGCAGATGCGAGCGACATCGACACAAGCTCCACCAACACGTCGTCGAGCTCGAGCAGCGAAGATGAAGATCGCGGCCACCGCAAGGAGAAGAAGAACGTGAACCGCAATTTCAACGGCATCTCTTTCGCTGCCGTCGACTACTGCACCATGGCGCACGACTCCGTGAAGAGCAAGGACGACTCTGACTCCGACTCCGAGGATGAGGTATTGACCGATCCCACCTCTTTGCGTAAGGAAATTGCTAGACTAGAGGAGTTGGTCGATAACCGTGACGATGTGCTTAGGAAGACCAACAAGGAGAAGAGAGAGTTTAGGTCTTTGCTAGGAGAGTCAAAGGAGAGAGTAGCTGAGCTTGAGGCCTTACTTTCTGAGACTGGAAAGAAGGCGATGGAGTTTGAGCTCTTTGCTTTGCGAGTCTAGGGAGAGAGCAGCTAAGCTTGAGTCGGAGATTGTTGTGTTGAAAGATGCTCCTCTTGTGTCTGATGACATTGAATGCTCATTCTGTGATGTGCATCTTGCTGATCTGGTTGTTCTTAAGGAGAAACACATGACATGCTTAGATGAACTAGAAGGTGCTAGGGTTGAGCTTGCTGAGTTGAAGTCTAGATCATCTTTGCTAGGTGCTTGTACTTCTTGTCTTGCTTTGCATGCTCAGTTGCTTGAATCTCGTACCATGATTAGTTCACTTGAAGCTCAATTGAAATCTCCTATTGCAAATTCTTGTTCTGCTTGTGATGTTGTCGCTTTGAAGAAGGTTGTGCTAGAACAATGTGTTGATCGCTTGCAAGAGAATGATGAGTTGCGACAGTGTTTGGGTTGGTTGTCGGGTCACGAGCCTCAGCTTAAGATGTTGATTGCTGGTTTTAAGAGAGCTGATGGTCGTGGTCTGGGTTCTGAGAAAGTTGGTGAGAGTAGTGGTGAGAAAGAGAGAGAACCTGAAAACTCCACCACAAACATTCCCACAAACCCACCGAAAGCCATTCTCAAGAACACCTTCACACCCAAACCTAACCACCTACTAAACAAGCTTGACACCACTCCTGATCCTCCCATGTTTCCCCCAAAGACAAGCAACTTTCAGAAGAGGGTAGCCTTTGTGAGGAGTGGGGTTTACCAGAAGAGAGAGCCGAGAGAAACCCCAAAGCCAAAGCCAGTCCGCTTCCATTGTGAGCATTGTGGAAGGGATGGACACCTTGAGGAGTTTTGCTGGAGGAAAAAGAGGGAGGTGAGAAGAGAGAAGGAGATGGGGAACAGGGACAGGTACTACTCTTCCCGTAGTGTGTCTGTGTCTCATTCACCTTTGCCTAGAGGAGAGGCCTTTGTGCGCACAGTTCCTTCGTTTGGCAGTCGTGGTGTTCCAGCTACTCGTGAGTTTGCTAGGTGGCCTCCGGTTCGTGGTCAGGTTGGTTCAGGGAGGTTCGACCGTAGTTTTGAGGCGAGGAGAGAGTCTAGGCCACGTTTTCCCCGCGTGGTGCTAGAGGTCCGATGGTGAGAGACGAGAGGGTTTCACGTGGTAGAGTTGATTTTGCTAACCCCTCTTTTGAGCAGATGGGCCAACACTGGTTTGACTCTTTTTGTGCTAACCCCAGTGTCGAGTCATTCGCTCATTCTGGTTCTCGCTTTTGATTGTGCAGGTGGGAGGCTTGGAGAACTTTTGGTTGATTGATTCCGGCTGTTCGAGACATATGACAGGTAATAGGAAGTGGTTCTCCAGTCTCACCCCAGTGGTGTCCAGGCAGTACATCACTTTCGGGGATAAGGGTAGAGGTCGAGTGCTGTCTGAGGGCGCTATTCAGGTGAGCGACAATTTTATGTTGAAGCGGGTTGCTCTTGTCAAGAATCTTGGTTTTAATTTGCTTTCAGTTTCTCAGCTTCTTGATGAGGGTTATGAGGTTCGGTTTAAGAGTGGTGATTCTCGAATTCTTGATTCTCGAGGTGACCTTGTGTGTATGATCATTCCCGAGGGACAGATTTTTCGTGCTGATTTTTCTCGATCTTTTGGTCCTTCACGGTGTTTGATCACTGGTACTTCTTCTGAGCTTTGGAAGTGGCATAGGAGATTGGGTCATGTGAGCTTTGATTTACTCACACGCTTGAGTGCTCTTGACCTTATCCGAGGATTGCCCAAGCTCAAGTTCAAGAAAGATTTGGTTTGTGCACCTTGCAGGCATGGTAAAATGGTTGCTGCTTCCCATCCACCTTTGACAGATGTTATGACTGAGCGTCCAGGGGAGCTTTTGCATATGGACTTGGTTGGTCCCGCTCGCATTCATCAGTTGGTGGGAAGTGGTATGTTCTTGTGGTTGTGGCTGACTTTTCTCGATATGCTTGGGTGTTCTTTCTGGCGTCGAAGGATGAGACATTTGATTTTGTTCGAGATCTGATTTTGAGGTTGAAAAACGAGAGTAATGGTGGTGCCATGAGAGCTATACGCAGTGACAATGGTACGGAATTTAAGAACACTCGTTTTGATGCCTTTTGTCGTGATCTTGGTCTCGAACATCAATACTCTTCGCCATATGTTGCTTGCCAAAATGGAGTTGTTGAAAGGAAGAATCGGACGCTTTGTGAGATGGCTAGGACTGATGCTAGATGAGCATAGGACTCCTAGGAAATATTGGGCCGAGGCAGTGAACACAGCTTGTTATGTTTCAAATTGGATTTTCCTTCGTGCTTTCAAGAAGAAAATTTGCTATGAGCTTTTCCATGGTCGTTCTCCCCGTGTGAGTCACTTTTGGGTTTTCGGTTGCAAGTGTTTCATTCTTAAGAAAGGAAATTTGGACAAGTTTGAGTCTCGTTCGATGGATGGAATTTTTCTTGGTTATGCTAATCATTCTTGAGCATATCGTGTGCTCAATCTTGAAACTAACCAAATCATGGAAACTTGCGAAGTCACTTTCGACAAGACCATTCCGTGTAGCTCTTCTGTCTTTGAGTGTGCAGGTGATGATGAGTTGGGACAGTCCATCTTTGAGGAAAAACAGCTTGATGAGGAAGATGATGAGGAGAATCATGCACCGTGTGGAGATCGTGTACCTTCTACTTCCACTACTACTACGACGTTCGACGACGGCCCCACTGCTACACCTTCGTCGAGTCGCGCACATGATCAAGTTCAAGTGGAAGCTGATGTTGAGGGGGAGGCAATCTCGAGGCGAGAAGCTCCCCGGCTGGTACAGAGGGATCATCCACCTTCGAAGATCATCGGGAACTTGGATGAACGCACTACACGGTCGAGGTCACAGAACATCTCTCATTTCGCTCATTCTGCTTTTGTTGCGTCTTTCGAGCCCAAAAATGTTGGACACGCTTTATCTGATTCTGATTGGGTCAATGCCATGCATGAAGAGCTTGAAAACTTTGAGAGAAACCAGGTGTGGGAGTTAGTTGAACCACCTCCAAATTGCCATCCTATAGGAACCAAGTGGGTTTTCAAAAACAAGAGGGATGAGGGTGGTGAGATTGTGAGAAACAAAGCAAGGTTGGTTGCTCAGGGGTTTTCGCAGCAGGAGGGGATAGATTATGAGGAGACATTTGCTCCTGTTGCCCGTTTGGAGGCAATTTGGATCCTTCTAGCATTTGCAGTTGCTAAAGGGTTCAAATTGTACCAAATGGATGTGAAGAGTGCCTTCTTGAATGGGGTGATCGAGGAAGAAGTGTATGTGAGGCAGCCCCCGGGTTTTGAGAGTGAGAGATACCCACACCGAGTGTACAAACTCCACAGAGCTTTATATGGCCTAAAGCAAGCACCCAGAGCGTGGTATGGAAGGTTGAGGGGGTTCTTGCTTAGCAAGGGGTTTGTGATGGGAAAGGTTGATAAGACGCTCTTCTTGTTGAGAAATGGCAATGATCTCTTAATCGTTCAGATTTATGTGGATGATATCATTTTTGGTGGCTCGTCTCACGATCTTGTTGCCAAGTTTGCAGGCGATATGAGCAGGGAATTTGAGATGTCGATGATGGGAGAGTTGCAGTTCTTTCTCGGGCTACAGATCAAGCAAACCAAGGATGGGACGTTCAGTGCACCAAAGCAAGTACACCAAGGACATTCTCAAGAAATTCGACATGAGCGACTCCAAGCCGATGACTACACCGATGAGTACGACTACAGCTTTGGATGCGGATGAGGACGGAGAACCAGTGGACCAGAAGGAGTACCGGAGCATGATTGGCTCCCTCCTCTACTTGACGGCGACGAGGCCGGACATACAGTTCAGCGTGTGTCTGTGCCCTCGTTTTCAGGCTTCACCGAGGACTTCACGTCGTCAGGCCGTCAAGCGGATTTTCAGGTATCTCAAGTTTACTCCTAAGCTGGGTCTTTGGTATTCTGTTGATTCCTCACTTGCACTCCATGGTTTTTCTGATGCGGATTTTGCTGGGTGTCGTGTTGATCACAAGTCTACTTCTGGTCAGTGTCAGTTTCTTGGTTCGTCTCTTGTGTCTTGGTCTTCTCGCAAGCAGTCTAGTGTAGCCCAATCCACCACAGAGGCCGAGTATGTTGCTGCTGCTGGCTGTTGTTCTCAGTTGGTTTGGAGTATGTTGCTGCTGCTAGCTGTTGTTTTAGTTGCTTTGGATCACCTACACCTTGAGAGACTTTGGCTTAGACATGTCCCATGTTCCACTTCTTTGTGATAGCACCAGTGCCATCAGCGTAGCCAAAAATCCCGTGCTTCATTCCAAAACCAAACACATAGAAGTGAGGTACCACTTTCTGAGAGATCATGTGGAGAAAGGAGATATTGAGCTTGCCCATGTTTCTACCCAAAACCAGCTTGCAGACATTTTCACCAAACCACTTGACCAAGCTACCTTCACCCGCTTGCGAGGGGAACTTGGTGTGTGTGCGTTTTTCTGAGCTGAGTTTTGGAGGCTTCTCTTGTAGCATATGTATACTTTTGTACCATCTTTGTATCTTGATGTACACTTTCTGTGTTTGTATTTTGATGTATAGTTTTCATCTCTGCATCTTGTGATATATCATGCTGCATTTGTATCATATTCTAGGATGAGCTTCTCCTATATGCAGTGCTTGCTACAACTTGCTACATTTTAGAGTTTAGGCAGGCTGGCTAGGGATTGATTGTATGGATGGCTATGCTCTTGATGGTCTTGATATATATTCCTTTGAGATAGTCACTTTTTGAATTAAAATGACAAACTGAACTTAAACTCTTATCACCCATGAGTAAATGCCTTTGCATGTCTTGTTTGAGCCTGAAATGGCAATATTTTGCTTAAGGTCATGCTAGGATGATATTCTTTTCATTTGGGTCAAAGATCTTTGTCATTGTAAATGTTTAGCCCATGTTTATCTTGTGGAGGAGCATAAGCTTCTTTTTGTTGCAAAGACATTTCATGTACCATGCTTAAATTGAAAAACTTGAAAAATGAGATGTCTATGCATGAAAGAAGAAAGATGAGAAAAAGATATATTTGAAAATATTTATGCTCATGTCTCTATGCTTTCACCATTGCACACACTTGCACACATGGGTGCTGAGCGGCTGCATGTTGTTTGCCGGAGAAGTCTCCCATGAGAAGTAAACACATGGCTCCGTGCTTTGACATGACATGAGATAGATTTTGGGCGTTTATAATGATCTTTTGTCAAGAATGCTTGTTCTATCATGATCTTGGTGAAATGAAGTTTATTTTTGCTCAAATGATCCATGTTTAGGACTTTGCTCATGAGGTGAAACTTTTGAAAAAAATTGCACAAATTGATCATGGCTTTGTCAAATGGCTATATATCTTCACTTTCTTGACGGCAATGCCCTTATGATGCTATGACCTGTCTAGTTTGCCTGTTCTCTAACTTGTAGAATTTTGTATCGCTCATTGCCTATTTGAGAAGCCTAGAGTTGAAATTTTTGCATTTTTGCCTTGATTTGTGCATTGTCAACAAGGGGGAGAGTTTGAGCATTGGAATACATTGCTGGGTACTTATGGAAGGTTTTCAAGTTGAAACGACATCATTGCGAGCATTTTGTTGTGACTTGCATTTTTGTGCCTTGACTGGGCAGGGCGGTCTGACCGACCCTGCAGGGCAGTGCAACCGGCCCTGAAGTAAGGGCGGTGCAACCGGCCCTCCAGGGCGGTTCAACTGGCCCTGTGCAGTGGCACGAGGTTCTGTGGGATTTGATCCATTTTCGAATGCATTTTCGCACGCACAAGTTCACTTGTTCAGGGGGAGTTTGCATCAATGCAGGGGGAGTGCTTTGAGTGTTCTGAAAAGTGATTTGGAGATTCGTGACTTGTGTTTTGTGCTTTGCTCTTTTGCCGATGGTGTTGAGCCCTTTCGCTTCTTCTTGAAGGGTCGGTGTTTTTGGAGCTTTCTCTTGCGAAGTGACTTTGTTTTGGCCTGTTCTTTACTTTTAGTCACTTGCTTGAGTCTTGTTTTCGATTTCTTTTCTATTTTCTTTTTATATCTATGGTGTGTTGTCAATGCACTCATGAAGGGGGAGATTGAGGACCCGTTGTGTCCGAGGACCGGTGGATGGTCGCTTCCTGGTGTGATGAGTGATTGACAACGTGGTGTGGATTGACGTTTCCCTTGGCTCAAGTATTGCAGGTGTAGAATGCGGCTTGATTGCATTGGTGGAGGTGAAGAACAGGCACGAAAGGTCTTAGCCATGGCGGCCTCTGAGGAGCGGAGAGACAAGTAGGCTTGGTTTGAGGGACCCGGTGGTCAGATGGATCGAGTGCGGTTCACATGGTGGCAAGAACGAGCAAGGGAACGTGGTTCTGGTGCGAGGCAGCGCCTCACGACCGAAGCTCGTACGCGGACATGAAGCCAGTGCAAGGTGGCGGCTCAGAACCGAAGCTTGCATGCAGGGTTTGGTGGTTTGGCCAGAACACCACCGGATGGACGGTTTCCCTTGGTTTGGGCCTCAAAACCAAGGCCGAGGACTCGACGTAGTGACGGCCCGGCCTGCCAGCCAGGGGCGGTCCAACCGCCCCCAAGGGCGATGTGACAGGTCCCACCTGGGCAGGTCGCCCGTGAGCGTCGAGGAGCTTCGATCCGGAGGACACGCGGCGTGATCACAAGGCTTGCGTCGGAGGGAAGCTAGCTTGCGGTGGAAGGTGTCCCAGCCGGAAAAATCTTCGCGGAAAATGTCATATTCGCCCCTGAGGGGTATGTATCGCTTAGGGGTAGTTTGGTCTTTCGAGCACCACCATTTGGACTATATAATAGACCCCCTAGGGGTGGTGGCTGTTAGCTCTCTAGTTATTTTTCATTTGGCTTTTTAGTTTCCCTTCCCCTTCATCCTCTCCACCTAGAACTATTTTGAATCTTTCATAGTTTGTATAGCCTTGTGCCATGATTTGAATTCCCGAGCTCCTTTTCTTTTTATCATTTTCGTAGATATTTTCGGAGCCATTTTTGGGGGATTTTCGTTCTTCACTTTCTAGCCCGTTTTCTCTCGGATTTCTTTGGGGGAATCACGCATGAGTGCCTTGTGCCTCTTTTCTTGGTGATCCCTTGCCCCCAAACGCCGGGAATCGGTCTAGATTTGAAGATTTCGGGATGAACTTGTTGAGGGTGTGTTCTTTGCTAGATTTGAAATTTCCGGAGTTCTAGGGAGTTAGAGGCCGAGATTTTTAGGGCATAGCCTCTCCTTGAGGTGTATATCATCTACCCAAAGTTTCGTCTCAAGACTCCAAGCCGTTTGGGAGATCCGTTTGCGAGTTGACTTTGAGTTCGAGTTTTTCCCGTGCTGTCTGGCAAGACCGGTGCGACCGCCCTCGGATACCGGTGTGACCGCCCTGGCTAATGTGCTAGGAAAGGGCGGTGCAACCGCCCCTGGAGAGAGGTGTGACCGCCCCTGGCCGAGAGTTGCTGATTTGGGTTGTTTTCGTTCGATTCTTGTTGGATTTGTTCGATTCGAGTTCCACTGCGTTGATCTTGTTCCTAGGGTCAGTAGCCTCACAGTAGCTACGTGATCTTGGCAAGGTCGGTCCATTGGATCTGGATTGAGTTGGGAGAAGCCGGATCTTGAGAGGAATTTTTATCGGCTCCCATTCACTCCCCCCCCCCCCCCCCCCCTCTGGTCGCTTAATCGGTCCTTCACTCTATAAAAGCAGGTGCCCAGCACTTCAGAAACTCGCCCAAAGCCCAGGTATGCAAGCATCCTGAGCATTTCTCTTCTCTCTCGCTCTGAATATCAAAAATCTCTAAGCAAGGTTAGAGTTTAAACCACAAGAAAATTATGCTAAAATCCATTCTTGAATTCTTGTGAGAACGAACCCCTGCCGGTTGAACGAGAACGTTTGTGGTGGTTCTTACCCCACAAGAACGACTAACCGAGTTGTGGTGATTAATCTCCCACAAGAATGCCTAACTTCTGACTGCCTAACCCCTGATTTCCTTCGGGTATTGTGAGACTAATCTTTTGCAGGAATCATGTGGACAAGGGCACGCCAGACGGCCCGTGGGGTCGTGACCAAGCTCAGTTCTTCGAGCTCCCGACATTCTCAAGGATCATTTGCTTCCCGGGACACTATGTCTGTCGACTCAACTCGACAAGACAAAGAGTCCCAGCAGGAGGAACTGCCTTGGAACCGGCTCCGCATCTGGATCATGACCCGGATCAAGCACATCATCGCCAGGACCGAAGAAGAGAGAACAGTTCTTGCCAGGCTCCAGGCCTGCGACTACACGCATGCCAAGTACTTCAACCCCATGTTGCTGATCAGGACCGGTCTCGAAGGAGACATGGAACGGGCTTTCAACAACGCCGGATGGCAAAACTTCTACCCCGTCTTGGAAACAGGTTCACACTTTCTCACTATGGAGTTTTTGATGAGTTTGAAAATCGAGGTTCTTCCCAACGAGACAAATATTTGCTTTCGGTTTTTGAACGAGGATTTTACCTTGACCCCGAAGCAACTCAGTGAAGCTCTTGGTTTCAACAAGAGATGCATCATTGACGCTAACCTGTTGGTGACTAACCACCGGTACAACCGTGCCGCATGGTGGGATAGCATCACAGGTGAGCCATCCTCAGGGAAAAATAGTATCACTGCCATCCAAAACCCCACTCTTTGTTTTCTGGCGAAATGGATCGCTATGGTGGTTCACCCACGAGCTGATTTGCGTCCTTGCCTTTTGCCTGATTTAGAGTGCCTTTATGCCATGGTCAAGAAAATCCATTTCTCGCCTGTCATGAGCATGCTTGATGACCGGCAGTGGTTAGTCACTGGCCGAGCCACAATTGACATAACCTCGCTAGTCACCCGCATTGCCACCCACGTTGGTGCTTTGCAGGGCACTCAAGTCACTTTCCTTCCCGCTACACAAGAGTATCAGTCTTGCATTGGTATAGACCATTTTATCTAGGGTCACTTGATGCGCGAGGGCCCTGGCCATACTCTTTTCAAGTGTTATCCTGGTTTCATCGACAAAGTCGAGCTTCCATGCCCAGCTTTGTCGTTGAGATCGGCGAAAAGTCTAACCATGCAGCTCAAAAGAAGGGAACCCGCTCGCCATAGTGTTGCAGGCCCCGTGACACGTGGCAGGCGATCCAGGCACGACAGTGAAGCTGGAACTTCTACCGCACCTCAGCCTGAGTACCAGCAGCAGCAGCAGCCTGAGTACCACCAGCAGCAGCAGACTGAGTACGACTACCAGCAGCAGACCGAGAACCCCACTGCCCATATGAGCTTCGAGAAGGCGTTCGACTACCACCAAGGAACGGCAGGATACGGCCCGCAAGTCAGACCATCCGCCTCCGCCAGGTATGATTACGAGAACCCGGTTTCCCGGGGGATCGCTGATCTTTGTACCAGGTTGGAGACGGTGACTCTGCAACAGCAGCAGCTCAGAGATGAAGTCGCACACAACACCGACCTCACCCAACAGAACTGGGCTTCTTCGACTACATGCACTACGACCCCAACCAGTACTACCAGTGAGCTTCAGCGAAGCTTGGGGGAGTCTCAGGTAAGTTCGAAAGTGCCTTGCCTTGCCTTGCCCTGCCTTGCCTTGCTATAATAATAATAATAATAATAACAACAATAATAAATAAAAAACAAAAAAAACATAATAAAAGCTCCAAAAGATGTCTTTATGTATGGAATTGTGGTTGAGAACCTATGGAATGATGAAAAGTTGCTCTGTTTATGCCCCCTAAGTGCGCGTGCTTAGTCCTTTACTCTTCGAGTATTTGAGTTCGTTGGCATTTAAGGATCCTCCATGATAAAACTGTGGGAGTAAGAGCACTTGTTCATTGTTTAAGTTATTGTGGGTTGTGATATGGTTTGTTTCGAGGTATAACTGCATGCTTAGTAAGGATACTCTCGGAAGTTTTTATGAAATATTACATGGTGAATCTTCCCTGATGGTTTAAATGTCCTATCCAGAGCCTAAACAGTTATATATCTTATGAACTACCATATGCTGTCTTGAGTTGCTTTGAGTCTTGTCGAATGGTGAAGTCCGCTTGCAGAAGGCACTTGTCATTTACCGGTCTTTCCATCCGCCTTAGCCTCAAAATGTCCGACTAGTAACACATTGAAGCAACTCCTGACCTACCGAACCTACAGTTTTAGCCTTGCTCGAGGACGAGCAAGAGTCTAAGCTTGGGGGCGTGTTGACGGCCATTATAACCTCATAGTGACCGTCAACATTTCGGTAAAATGAGGATGATCATACCATTTTCCATACATAAAAATGCTTTAATTAACAAATTCCACAAGTTTTGGATGAGTTGTGCTTGCAGGACAAATCAGGAGAAACCAGGGCCAAACCTGGCTCAGAGCCAGACCGGCCGGCCTAGGCCAGGCCGACCGGCCTCCCCTGGCCAAGTCTGGCCATGCCACTGATCCACAAGCCATGTCAAGTACCCAAGATGATCAAGAACCATGCAATCAACATCGGTTTGATCCAAGGACCCGGAAGGCCTAGAGGTGAAAGCACAAGGATTGAAGGGCCCACATCCTAGGATTCTCGGACAAGCTTCAACTAAACGCAACCGTTACCGACCTCTGAAGAGCATCAGAACCGTCCCTGCAAAAGGCGGTGCCACTTGGCACCAGAGCCGGGCCGGCCGGCCTAGGGGAGGCCGATCGGCCTGCCCCTGTGGCCGCCACGTGCCTCCCTCTGCGTGAAGCTTAAGCAAATCCTTGGCGTGCTAATGAAGCTGACATCCACCCCCTGGAGGCTATAAAAGGCAGCTCATCCACCTTGGGAAGACACACACTACATTACTCAAGTCTCTACTTGAAGGGAGCTCTTGTATCTTTTCATTTCTTAGATTAGGATTAGAGTTGGGAGTAGAGTCGAGTCGAGCTTAGCTCGGATCTTCGGAGTTCTGGTAAAGCTCTTGTATCCTTTCCTTCTTTTGAAGAGTTTATTAATACAATTACTTTCTTACTTCAGAGCTTAAGTTTATCTTTTGTCTTCCTGTCTTGCTCTTCTTTTAGAGTAAAGATCTTGCTCTCTTTAGAGCAAAGTTCTATCACCTTTAGTTTTAGTGTAGAGTTTAGTTTAGCTCTACCAGGCTTTATCTCGCAGGTTTGCTCGCCTTGACCGGGTCGTAAGACGCCTTAGGGAAGACGGGGATTTCTCTTGACAGGCCTCAAGAGAAATCTTAATCATCGAGTGCAGACGTGGTCTCTGGCTTGTTGATTAACTAGGAAGTGTGTTGCACCCCACGGAACTGCAGTGGTAGGCGGCAGGTGGTGACAGCCCTGTCCGTCCTTCGTAGTCCACTCCATTTGGGTGTATTCATAACAGTAGTGTTGAGCCCGGAGAACCCCCTCTCTCATCCCGTTCTGAGGTTCTCCCGTTCTAGCCGTCGAAACGAGCTCTATTCCCGGTATCTAAGCTAGAGTCTAGGCCAAGGCTAGAGTGCCTTTTGCTCTGAGTTAGGAAGTGTCTAGGTCCGGTCTCTCCCAACGTCTTTCCTTTTCTTTAGAAATAGGTGCTCCGTGTGTTGCTGGTCTTCTAGACCTTCTATCCGGTCATTCATTTGACCATTATCCTCCCAAACCTAGATTTTGTGCCCCTGGGTTTGTGGCTTGATATTTCTGGCAAGATATATCATTTCATTCTTCAATACACTTTAACCATCTGCTTCCCTGGGAAATATAAATACGATAGCCTGGGGTTACTCCCGAGGTGAAGTGCTACAATGAGATATATTCTGTGCGCTTGCAAAATTAATTTTGCACACAACAACATATATCTTCGTGCTTTTGAGGGTTGCTAAAACGTGACGTTAAGGAGTGCCAACAACGGCGCCCCAAGAATTCAGCATTATGAAGAAGGGCAAGCCGAAGTAAGTCGGCGTTTCGACCTTGACAGTGTCGAGGAGCATCGCCTCGCAGCCGTCATCCAAATGCACGCCATGAGCAGCAGATCAAGCGTTACCACAACAAGAACGTTCGCGAGAGATCTCTCAATGTCGGTGACTTAGCGCTGCACCGAGTGAAGTCCACAAAGGATCAGCATAAACTGTCCGCCCCATGGGAGGGGCCATTCATCATCACTGAAGTCATTTCACCCGGCACCTACCGGCTCCAGTGGGCAGATGGACAAGGAGTTCCTCACCCATGGAACATCGAGCATCTCGTGAAGTTCTACGCCTAGATAACCACAGCTATGTACTTTGTTCCCTGTTTTTGACATGAATAAAGTTCATCTTCGTTTCCCTCTCTTCCCTCATGCCCGGGGACTAGGTAGTTTTTACGACTCCCCAGATCACCAAAGCGGGCATGCGTTTCCCTTATTTTTTTCATAAAAATCAACCCTGCAAAGGACATGTATCCGAGTTGAGATAATTAACATGACATAACCTCCCATGTGGACTGAGCCAGGTTAACCCAGCACGACTAAGCCACCTTAACCGTAACTCCCCGGGTTCCGTACCCACCCGGCACGCCGCCTACGACGTAAGACTCCACGCAGAGCAACGTAGAGCACTAAGTCCTCCTCCACGAGAGCAGTGGTTAGCCAGGCAAAAAGGGGCGACTTGCGGTTTAAGGGGCCAGTCGATTGGCATCACATCTGACAAATGTTTTACACGGGCACGATTTCCCAAACAAAAGCTTAAAAAGCACATCTTTACCGCAGCAAAAGTGATTCAATTAGTTCATGTTGTTCATAGAACTATCTGATACAACCATATATTTTGTCATGTTTACAGGCCCAACTTGGTGGCCACCTCTTCCGCCGCTGGCACAAAGCTTTCGACCAATGGCTCGAAGTCTGCCTCAGGGAAGTCCGCCGCTATGCCTTCTTGGACCCGCTCCACCGGCAGCCTCGGATACTGTGTCTTCAAGACCGTGAGCACCCGACTCCCCACGCCGATTGCCGTCTCCTTCAACAGGCGAGTGACTCGGGACGGCGCCGCTCGGAGCTGCTCCACCACCGACAGAGCACCGAGGCACTCATCAAGCGGCATCAACGCGCCGATGTTCTCCTCGGCGGCACCTCACAGCTCCGCCAACTCTGCTTGCAAAACTGATCACGACGCAGTTAGACGTTTGTCCATCGTGCTTCCACAAGATTGGGACATGAGTTTACCTTGAACAACACTCAAATGCTCGGCGGCCTCCTTCCGCCTCCCCTCCTCAGCCTGACGAAGTTTTTCCTCAAGGGCCGACTGCTTGTTAGTCAGCTTGCTGACCTGAGCATTCAGGGCTTCCTCCTTCTTTTCAGCATCTGCGTTCATGACCCGGTGCAGCTCAGTTCAGATTCATTCAACTGTCAACTACATGTAAAGAATGGTAACTCACCTGTCAGGAAATGTTCCATGTCCGCCTGGAGCTCGCGGTTCATCTTAGTCGTCGACTCAATCTCCCGCTCCTTCTCGGCCATGGCCGCCCGCGTTTCCCCAGCCATGGTCTGCACTTTGGCTCTCAGGCACTTTAGCTCACCGAGCTGCGATTCCGCCTCCAGCACGATGTCCATGCCTCGGCTCGCATGGGCAAGCAACTTCTGCGCCAATTTGTAAGTTTCACATGATCATCACGCAAACAGTCAAACGGGATTACTATGCAGCAAAAGTCATACCTGAACTGCGCCGACGACATGATTGCCGGCCTGCTGTAACCTCCCTAGCTCGGTGCTAAGGGACTGCGTCAGCGCCATCAGTTCTGAAGCCCCCTGGCCTCCCTCCGACCCAGTGACAGCCTCTAAACTCAGCATGTCCAGGTCAGGATTGCCGAGACCAACAGCGGCGAAATCATCATCTCCACCTGCCCGTGGCAGCGGGGCGTTCGCCTCTGGCGCATCGTTGGAGCGTCCAGCCGACGGCCCGCTGCCAGCCAGGACCTCTTCAGCCCCCAAGGTCGGCGATGTGCCCACCACATGCGGCGCGCTGCCCCCCGCCCCTGTGCCATGCGCATCACTGCCCCCTCCAGGAGCCGAGTCGATCTCCCCCTCCACACGCGCGCGCTTGGGCACCCGCTCATGAGTCGGCACCCGGCCTTCCGGCTCGGGTTGTAGCTCCGCCGTACAGAAAATGCCAAGAATCAAGTCTCCTGCATAGCGCCCGACAAAACAAAGGATTGTACGGCAAGGTACTTACCGCACGCTCTTAAAGGTCCAAAATTTCAGACCCTCAGGTTTTATCGCCGGCGACGGCGCCGGCGACCTCTGCACCACTGGAGGAGGTGGTTGTTGCACCATGTTACCTACGGCAGCATCCGCCTCCCCAGTCGCGTGCTGTCCTGACGGCGCGTCGTCCGCCTCAAAGCCGACGACGACCCCGTTTCACCGCCCGCAGGCGGGGCGGCAGTCCTCCTGACTCGCTGTTTGAGGGTGGCCTGCTACGTCCGTCGCGGTGCCACGGATTCTGCGACCTCCGTGTCACCAACATCTTCATCGTCCGATTCGTCGGCCCGCTCCTCTGACTCCCAGTCCATGTTAGTTGGCGGCTGACGAACTTGAGCCGCCGCAGATGACTCAGCGCCTTCATCCATCACCTTTTGTGTCCGGTCCCGTGGCATGGCCAACGGGACAGGACAGAAGAACTTCGCAGGGAGCCCCTGCATCACATCAAACGTCAGTTTATTCTTTCGGTGCAGCCAAACATATACTTAAGTTCAAAACCTCACCGGGTCAGCCGCATTCTTCAACGAAAAGGCACTCGGCGCCTTAAGATTGTTGATTGCCCCCTTCATGAAGTGGGAGATCCTTTCCTTCGCCTCCTCTCCCGACACCACTCGCGCCTGCTCTTGAGTCGGATCTGTCGGCCCCTAGTACTCATACGCTGGAAGCACCCGGTCCTTGATCGGCTGGGTCAAGCGCTGGCAGAAAGATAACATCACTGCGCTCGCGGTCAGCCCAGCCGCCTTCTGCTTTGCGAGCATTGCCAGCAGCTCGTCTGTTTCGGCCACCAGTTCATCCTCCAGCACGGCATCCCAGCACGGCAGCACCACTGGGGGATATCCAGTCCGACTCGGCACGGCCCGCTCAGTGGTTGCCAATGTAGAACCAGTCCTTGTTCCAACCCTTGTTCGAATCATTGGAATCGAGCAGCAGGTACACCTTGCTCATCCCGGATCGCAGCGCAAATCCGGCTCCTCCAACAGCCTTCGAGGGTCCAGCGCCTCCCCGACCAGCGCCGATGGGCTTCAGCTTATACAGCTGCCTCCAGAGATTGAAGTGTGGAGGAATTCCAAGATACGCCTCGCAGACATGAATAAAGACTGTGATGCTCAAAATCGAGGTTGGATTAAGATGGGTCACCTCGATTTTGTAGTACTCAAGTAGCCCGCAGAAGAAGTCACCCGTCGGGATTCCAAATCCGTGCTCGAAGAACGACATGAAGACTGTAATCTCGCCGGTGTTTTCATAAGGACGGCGGTCCTTCCCCAGCGCCCGCCATTGCAACTGCTCGTTGGGGCCCATCAGGCCGCGCGTCTCCATCGCCTTCAACTGCGCCTCCGTCACACGCGACGGCGACCAATGTTCCTCTTGGTCTGGCACCAAGTTCTCCTGCCCTGCGTTGGGGCCGACGTCCTCCTCTGCCACATCAGCGGCCGCATCGTGATCCCTCCAACCTCCGGCCATCCTTTTCGCTCGGAAGGTGACTAGCTTCTTCACTCGCATTCACTCGCTCGCACGCCGCGGATCCCCGGCTGCGGTGGCGAGGCGCGGGAACTAATGATTCGCGGTGGCGCACTAAGGCGACAGAAATGGCTGGGCTGTGGCGGCGACTGATGCAAGAATGGAGAAGACGACTGCGGTAAAAACTGCCTTCCCTTTTATTTACTGGAGACCTTAACCGTAACCGCGCCGTCGCGACTGGACGGAATCCACGGCGTGGCCGTTAGCGATACAACGGGCAAATCTAACGGAAATGAGCCTAACGGTTTGAAACGACGTTATTACATCATACTCGGCGCGTCCAAGAGACCAGGCCAGCCTCGTATACTCAGGGACTGGGCGCCTTATTCCACTCGGTGCGTCCAAGAGACCAGGCCAGCCTCGTATAATCGGGGACTAGGCGCGTTATTCCACTCGGCGCGTCCAAGAGACCAGGCCAGCCTCGTATACTCGGGGACTGGGCGCGTTATTCCACTCGGCGCGTCCAAGAGACCAGGCCAGCCTCGTATACTTGGGGACTGGGCGCGTTATTCCACTCGGCGCGTCCAAGAGACCAGGCCAGCCTCGTATACTCGGGGACTGGGCGCCTTATTCCACTCGGCGCATCCAAGAGACCAGGCCAGCCTCGTATACTCAGGGACTGGGCGCCTTATTCCACTCGGCGCGTCCAAGAGACCAGGCCAGCCTCATATACTCGGGGAATGGGCGCCTTATTCCACTCGGCGCGTCCAAGAGACCAGGCCAGCTTCGTATACTCGTGGCACTGGGTGCCTTTTTCCACTCGGCGCGTCCAAGAGACCAAGCCAGTCTCGTATACTCGGGGACTGGGAGCCTTATTCCACTGGGGGGCGCCCAAGGGACCAGGCCAGCCTCGTATACTCGGGGACTGGGCACCTTATTCCACTCGGCGCGTCGAAGAGACCAGGCCAGCCTCGTATACTCGGGGACTGGGCGCCTTATTCCACTCGGCGCGTCCAAGAGACCAGGCCAGCCTCGTATACTCGGGGACTGGGTGCCTTATTCCACTCGGCGCGTCCAAGGGACCAGGCCAGCCTCGCATACTCGGAGATTGGGCGCCTTACTTTCACTCGGCACGTCCAAGAGAACATGCCGGCCTCTTCCTATTAACTCGGCGCAGGCAATAACACATTCGTTTATTCAGAAGTAAAGACAGAGTACACAAGGAGATGCGGTTTTCCACTGCTTACAAACAAGCAAAGATATTTGCACCAGCTTTGTGTTTATCCTTACAAACAAGCAAGGATATTCACTCTAGCTCGGTGCCTAACTACGGACACCAATGTGCCATCTGCTACATGCCTAGCAAGCTTGGTCCACATGAACTCGTCGCAAGCTTTCTTGTAGCATCTGGACAGCCATCCGCGCCCACACAAAAGGGAAGTAGAAGGACGGCAGCGTTTAGGTTTCCCTCGGCACCGGCGATGCTCTCATATGCCGAGCTCCAGCGCCGCCTACGTCGCCAGTCACCTAGGCCGGTACACCAGCTGCTTGGCCTTCTCTTCCTCCGTTCGCAAGATTTCTTCTAGCACCATGGACGACGACCCTCGACCTCCACTCTGGTGGGCGGATTTTCCTCCCCCCCCCTCCGAAGAATATCTTCGACTGGCTACCCCTCATCCTCTACACTTCGATGGTCTTCTGCAAGATCTATACACCTCCTTTTATAGTCCCCTTGGCTGCGCATGCGCAGGCCGCAGTTACTGTTCGTGCGTGACTTCTGGATCGCGACAAATCCGTGCCTCAGTGCGCTCGACCGCCTTTATGGCACTGCAAAGTTTTTGGCCCGTTTCGCATGCATGCCTGTGACATTCACGGGATTCCTATTTACGCCTTGACCAAGCCAGGTTGTCTTGGCGTCCTTATCCTTTTGGCGGCCAGCGGCTCTTTAGGCTCGGATTATTTTTATTCTTTTTTGGACCATTGGCCTGATTATGCTAATCACACCAATGCTCGGGGACTACTCCATATGGAGAGCTCCTTTCAGCTGCTCTCCATATGCCCCCACAAGTCGGGCCACTTTTTCTCGAAGTGACTCGGCACCTTCAGGAGTTCATTTCGACCACCAGTTGGCACCCATCCACACGGGCCTAATCAAGATCTGCCCCGATTTCAGTTAGCACCGCACACCCTTGTGTCGGCCTGGTGATCAAGATGCTTCAACCATTCGCGATGGCCTTGCCTCTTCATCGACAACTCTCCACACGCCTGCATGTTGCTCGGGGACTTGTGGGATATTGGTACCTAGGGGCCCCTCACCGACCAGGATAACACTCGGCCCGGGCCCACGACTGACAGCACTGTGGGCCGACTCATGGCCGGGCCCACAGGACAGCCCGAGCTTGATGTACAAGATTACGCATAATTAGCCCGCAAGGTGTGCGGCGTGATACCCGGATCCCGCAAGATGCGCGCAACCCAACTGGCGGATTGCGCCCGGATATCTTGGAGATTGCATTACAACCGACTCGGATTGCCTTCCAGATTGTAAACCGATATGATTTTTAACCGACTTGTAACCCTAGGCCGTCACCCTATATAAGGCGGCCTAGGTCATCCCCCCGAAGGATCACGACTTCGCGTCTATTCTCCCCCATTGTAATCACCCCCATCTCGCCATTGCTCAAGAGCTTTGACGGGATCATCAATACAAGACACCACCGAACACAGGACATAGGGTTTGTGCCACTTGGCCGCCTGAACCTGTATAAACCTTGCGTCTCTTGTGTTACCGCGAGCTCCCTAGCCTTGCGATCACCATTGCCAATAAATCTACCACTTGGGTACCCCCTAGGTGGATTGCCGGTCCTAGAGTCCGACAGTACTCATCGGAGTGGCCATCAGCTTGGAATCGCGCTTATGTCAAACTTCTTGAGAATGTTCTTTGTGTACTTGCTTTGGTGCACGAATGTCCCGTCCTTGTGTTGCTTGATCTGCAGCCCGAGAAAGAACTACAACTCTCCCATCATCGACATCTCAAATTCTCTGCTCATATCATCTGCAAACTTGGCAACAAGATTGTGAGAAGAGCCACCAAAAATGATATCATCCACGTATATCTGAACGATTAAAAGATCATTGCCATTTCTCATCAAGAAGAGCGTCTTATCAACCTTTCCCATCTCAAACCCCTTGCTAAGCAAGAACCCTTTCAACATGCCATACCACGCTCTGGGTGCTTGCTTTAGGCCATATAATGCTTGGTGGAGTTTGAACACTCGGTGTGGGTACCTCTTACTCTCAAACCCAGGGGGTTGCCTCACATACACTTCTTCCTCGATCACCCCATTCAAGAAGGCACTCTTCACGTCCATTTGGTACAATTTGAACCCTTTAGCAACTGCAAATGCTAGAAGGATCCAAATTGCCTCCAAACGGGCAACAGAAGCAAATGTCTCCTCATAATCTATCCCCTCCTCCTGCAAAAACCCCTGAGCAACCAACCTCGCCTTGTTTTTCATTATTTCCTCATCCTCACCTCTCTTGTTCCTGAAAACCCGGCCCACTTGGTTTCTATGAGATGGCAATTTGGAGGTGGTTCAACTAACTTCCACACCTGACTTCTCTCAAAGTTTCCAAGCTCATCATGCATGGCATTGACCCAATCAGAATCAGATAAAGCATGTCCTACATTTTTGGGCTCAAAAGACGTGACAAAAGCAGAATGAGCGAAATGAGAGTTATTCTGTGACCTTGACCGTGTAGTGCGTTCATCCAAATCACTTATGATCCTTGATGGAGGATGATCCTTTTGTACCTTCTGGGGAGCTTCTCGCCTCAAGATTGCCTCCCCCTCAACAGCAACTTCCACTTGAGCTTGATCGTGAGCGCGACTCGACAAAGTAGTAGCAGATGGGCCGTTGTCGAACCTCGTGGTAGTAGTGGAAGTAGAAGGTACACAATCTCCACATGGTGCGTGATTTTCCTCATCATCTTCATCATCAGCTTGTTCTTCCTCAAAGATGGACTGTCCCAACTCCACATCACTTGCACACTCAAAGACAGAAGAGCTACACGGAATGGTCTCGTCGAAAGTGACTTCGCAAATCTCCATGATTTGGTTAGTTTCAAGATTGAGCACACGATATGCTCGAGAGTGATTAGCATAACCAAGAAAAATTCCATCCATCAAACGAGACTCGAACTTGTCAAGATTTCCTTTCTTAAGAATGAAACACTTGCAACCAAAGACCCGGAAATGACTCACACGGGGAGTACGACCATGGAAAAGCTCATAGAAAGTTTTCTTCTTGAAAGCACAAAGGAAAATGCGATTTGAACGTGACAAGCTATATTTACTGCTTCAGCCCAATATTTTCTAGGAGTCATGTGCTCATCTAGCATCGTCCTTGCCATCTCACAAAGAGTCGGATTCTTCCTCTCAACAACACCATTTTGGCAAGCAACATACAACAAAGAATATTGATGTTCAAGACCAAGATCATGACAGAAGGCATCAAAACGAGTGTTCTTAGATTCTGTACCATTGTCACTGCGTATAGCTCTCATGCCACCACCATTACTCTCGTTTTTTAGCCTCAAAATCAGAACTCAAACAAAGTCAAAAGTCTCATCCTTAGACGCCAAGAAAAACGCCCAAGCGTAGTGAGAATAGTCGTCCACCACAACAAGAACATACCACTTCCCACCGACTGAACGAACGCGAGCGGGACCAACCAAGTCCATATGCAAAAGCTCCCCTCGATGTTCAGTCATCACCTCAGTCAAAGGTGGGTGAGAAGAAGCGAGCATTTTACCATGCCTACAAGGTGCACACACCAAATCTTTCTCAAACTTGAGCTTGGACAATCCTCGGATAAGGTCAAGAGCACTCAAGCGGGTGAGTAAATCAAAGCTCACATGACCCAATCTCCTATGCCACCTCCAGAGCTCAGAAGAAGTACCGGCAATCAAACAACGAGATGGACCAAACGATCAAGAAAAATTAGCACAGAAAATCTGACCCTCTGGAATAATCATGCAAACAAGCTCACCTCGAGGACCAAGAATCCAAGAATCTCCACTCTTAAACCGAACTTCATAACCCTCATCAAGAAGTTGAGAAACTGAAAGCAAATTGAAACCAAGATTCTTGACAAGAGCAACCCGTTTCAACACAAAGCTGTCACTCACCTGAATAGTACCCTCAGACAACACTCTACCTTAACCCTTGTCCCCAAAAGTGATGTACTGCCTGAACACCACCGGGGTGAGGTTGGAGAACCACTTCCTATCTCCGGTCATGTGCCTTGAGCAACTAGAGTCCATCAACCAAAAGTTCCCCATGCCTCCCACCTGCACAATCAAAAGCGAGAACGAGAATGAGCGAACGACTCGATACTGGGGTTAGCACAAAACGAGTTAAACCAGCGTCGAGCCATCTGCTCAAAAGAGGGGTTAGCAAAATCGGCGTTACTCCGTGAAGCCCTCTCGTGTCTCACAGTCGGACCTCTAGCACCACGCGGGGGAAAACGCGGCCTAGACTCTCTCCTAGTCTCAAAGCTACGGTCGAACCTCCCTGAACCAAACTGACCACGAGCAGGAGGCCGCCTAGCAAACTCACCACGAGCTGGAACACCGCGACTACCCAAAGAAGGAATTGTACGCACAAAGGCCTCTCTCCTAGGCAGGGGTGAAAGAGACACAGGCACACTATAGGAAGAGTAGTACCTGTCCCTGTTACCCAACTCCTTCTCTCGTGTCACCTCTCTCTTCTTCCTCCAGCAAAACTACTCAATGTGTCCATCCCTTCCACAATGCTCACAATGGAAGCGGACTGTCTTTGGCTTTGGGGTTTCTCTCGGCTCAGGCTTCCCTCTCCTCTGGTAAACCCCACTCCTCACAAAGGTCACTCTCTTCTGGAAGTTGTTTATCTTTGGGGGAAACTTGGGAGGATCAGGAGTGGTGTCAAGCTTGTTCAACAGGTGGTTGGGTTTAGGTGTGAAGTTGTTCTTTACGATGGCTTTCTGTGGGGGTGTTGGAATGTTTGTGGTGGAGCTTTCTGGTTCTCTCTCTTTCTCACCACTATTCTCACCAGCTTTCTCAGAACCCAGACCACGACCATCAGCTCTCTTAAACCCAGCAATCAACATCTTAAGTTGTGGCTTGCGACTAGACAACCAACCCAAACACTGTCGCAACTCATCATTCTCATCTTGCAATCGATCAACATATTGTGCAAGCTCAACATCACAAGCACAGCAAGAATTTGCAATAGGAGATTTCAATTGAGCCTCAAGCGAACTAATCATGGTACGATATTCAAGCAACTGAGCATGTAAAGCAGGACAAGAAGTACAAGCACCTAGCAACGATGGTCTAGACTTCAACTCAGCAATCTCAACCCTAGCTCCTTCTAGTCCATCAAGGCATGTCACGTGTTTATCCTTAAGAGTAACCAAATCAACAAGATGCACATCACAGACAGAGCATTCAAGTTCATCAGAAACAATAGGAGCATCTTTCAACACACCTATCTCTGTTAGCACTTGCCAACTTGGATTCAAGCTCAGACACTTTCTTATCAGACTCACTAAGCAAATACTCAAATTCTATCGCCTTTTTTCAAGTCTCAGAAAGTAAGGCCTCAAGCTCAGCAACCCGATCCTTAGACTCTCCAAGCAAAGACCTAAATTCTCTCTTCTCCTTCTTGGTCTTCCTAAACACATCATCATGATTATCGACCAACTCCTCTAGCCTAGCAATCTCCTTTCGCAAAGCGGTGGGATCGGTCATTACCTCGTCCTCGGAGTCAGAGTTAGAGTCGGAGTCGTTCTTGGAGTCGTGCGCCATTGTGCAGATGTTCATGGCGTGCAAGAGAGCCCGTGGAAGTTGCGGTTCATGTGCTTCTTCTCCTTGCGGTGGATGCGGTCTTCATCCTCGCTGCTCGAGCTCGACGAAGTGTTGGTGGAGCTTGTGTCGATGTCGCTTGCACCAGCCACCATCGCTCGAGACTTGTTCTTCTTGTAGCCACCGTGTTTGTTCTTCGCTCTTCTCTCGTCCTTGTTCTTGTGCTTGGAGTGGTACTCGTCCTTGGACCGGTGCTTGTGCTCGTCTGGCGGTCGGTGCTTGCGGCTGTAGTCGTTCTTGATCTCCTCCGGGCACTCGGCGATGAAGTGCCCCATCTTGCCGCACCTGTAGCACGTACTTCCCGCACACCTCGAGCCCTTGCGATTCTGGTACATGCGCTCGAATCTCCTGGTCATCAACACGAGATCCTCCTTGCTCAGCACTTCATACTCCTCATCTGGAAGAGACACAAGAGAAGACAAGGCAAAGTGTTTGGAAGTATTAGCATGTCCATAACCAGATCCACCGACTAGAGCCAGACTATGGGAATCAGTCGGCTCTTAGCCTTGGCAATCAACTTTCTATCAACCTCAAAAGACTTCAACTTAGAGAAAAGCTCATCAACTTTCAAAGTTTCATAGTTAGCCGACTCCATGATTGCTTCAACCTTGGCACCCCACATGGACCGATCAAGTGAAAACAGGAGCTTCAAAGCTCTGTCATGATCTGTGTATGGGAGTGCGGTAATGTTGGCTTTCATGTTGTTGACTATGGCAGTGAAGCGCTGAAACATAGCATCAACCGACTCACCAACCAACTACTCAAAGTTCTCGTACTCTCTGCGATACACCGAGAAAAGCCTAGCCTTGACATGGCTATCACCACCATGGGCTACCTTGAGCTTTTGCCAGATCTGGCAAGCTAGGTCCTCGCCCAAAACGCGCTCAAACTCTTCAGTCGACAAAGCACGAAACAAGTAGTCCACGGCCCTAGCGTTGGCCTCAAACTTATCTCTCGCATCCTGGGCATCTAAGTTGGTAGGATTGACATTGTTTTCATCTTTGGTCACATCCCACAACAACTTTCCTTTGCCTCGCAAGAAAGCACCCATACGCGCAACCCAATTCGGATAATTCTTCCCATCAAAGTGCGGAGGCCCGGAACCCCGATCTTGGTATGCCATCTTTGGATCTTAGACTGGTTAGAGTCGCAAAGACCCGTAACCGGCTCTGATACCAATTGAAGGGCCGATTAGGCGACCAGAGAGGGGGGAGTGAATGGGAGCCGATAAAAATTTCTTCTCAACGAATTCGGCTTTTCACTCAACTCAACTCCAAATCCTCGCAACACGACTTTGCCAAGATCACGTAGCTACTGAGAAGCTACTGACCGTAGGAACACGATCATAGCAGCGGAAAACAAATCAACCAAATCGAATCGAAATCGAACCGAAACGACACCAAAACTCCTCTTCCCAGCCAGGGGTGGTTAAACCTCCCTGGGGGCGGTTAAACCGGCCTGACCTGGGAGCACGGGCTCCGAAAGTCAACACCCAAAATCGAATTACCCAATCTTCCAAATAGCTTGAGCATTTGAGATGAAACTTTGGGGAGATGATGTACACCTCCAGTAGAGTATATTCCCCAAACATCTCGGCCTCTAACTCACTAGAACTCCCAGAATCTTAGATCTCGTGAAGAACACATCCACCCCGAGTTCATAAAAAAATCCCCAAATCCGAAGCAATTCTTTGGGTTTTGAGGGGGCTAATCACCAGGAAAAGAGTGTCCACGACCTCATATGTGAATCCCTCAAGCAATCCCACAAAGAAACGGCCTCAAACACAAGGAATCAAAAATCTTGTAAAGTGACCAAAAAGAGCTACGAGATGAACAAAGAAATCACACAAGTAGGGATCAAAGAAAGACAAATCTTCCATACATCACGAGGCCAACTTCTTTACAAAGAGGCTAGCTATCCTCCCTTCATCCTACCCTCTTGAAGATTTCTCCGGTGAAGTACTTGGCTAGCCTATGAAAACTAGAAAGGAAAACCTAAAGAAATAGTTCAAGTGCAAGAAAATAAAAGCCTAGAGAGATAGATAGCAGCCACCAACCCTTAGAGGGCCTATTTATAGTACAAGTGGTGGTGCTCTAATGACTCAACTACGCCTAAGTGATACATACCCTTCAGGGGCAAATTTGACATTTGAATCGAAGTTATTTCTGGCTGGGACACCTTACACTGCAAGCTAGCTTCCCTCCGACGCAAGCATTGCAGTCACGTCGCGTGTCCTCCGGATCAAAGCTCCTCGACGCCGAACTTGGGCCAGCCTAGGAGGCGGTTAAACCGGCCCTAGGGGGCGGTTAAACCGCCTCTGACTGGGTGAGCAGCCCCTCGACCCATCTTCACCACGTCGAGTCTTCAGCCTTGGTTTTGAGGCCCAAACCAAGGGAAATCGTCCACCTGATGGTCTTTTGGCCAAACCACCAAACCCCGCGTGCAAGCTTCGGTTATGAGCGCTACCTCACACCGGAACCACATTCCCTTGTTCGTTCTTGCCACCATGTGAACCGCACTTGATCCATCTGGCCACCGGGTCCCTCGAACCAAGCCTACTTGTCTCTCTGCTCCTCAGAGGCCGCCATGGCTAAGACCTTTCACGCCTGTTCTTCACCTGCACCAACGCAACCAAGCCGCATTCTACACCTGCAATACTTGAGCCAAGGCAAACGTCAATCCACACCACGTTGTCAATCACTCATCACACCAGAAAGCGACCATCCACCGGTCCTCACCCGGCTAGGCCACGAAGTCCACCGCGCGGACCTCACCTCGTCGGACACGACGTGTGGGTCAGACACGGAGTCCACCACGCGGGGTGCCAGCCACAGGTGCGGGGCCAGCGGTCGTGCGGGTCGGCGCCATGGCGAGTCAGGGCGGCCGGATCTTTAGGCATTTTTTTGTAGCCGCAGTACATGTGTTGTGTGCCTCGGGATGGCAAAATCCCCGATGGGGACGGGACTCTGCGGGGAACCGCCCCGAAACTGGCGGGGATGGGGGAGAATTTCCCCCCGCGGGGTGAACGGGGCGGGGCCCCGAAATGCTGGCGGGGCAGGGCCGGGGGACGAATTCCCCCATGGAGCCCGTGGACAGCCCAACAAGAGCCCGTGGACAGCCCAACAACAGCTCTCGTCTCGATATATATGCGCAGAGCCAAACCCTAATCTATTCACTCCACTCCTTACCCGTCCAAGCCGCCGCCGCTCATCTCTTGGACTCTGCTCCCACCTCCCAGTCCCAGCGCAGAACAGGCCAGCGCCCCTGCTCGCGGCGAGTTCGGAGGCCGCTGCTCCTCGCCGTCTCCGCAGTCTGCAGGAGGCCCGCACCAGTGCTGCTAAGAGCAACTCCAGCAAGGCCCCTACTCAAGCCCCAACTCAAAAAGTAGGGGCCGAGTGACAAAAATCATCTCCAGCAGAGACCCTATTCAAGCCCCAACTCTAGGGAGGCCCCTACTTTTCCTATCCGAGCCCCATCTCCTACGGGTCCTTCGGGAGGCCCCTACTCCACTGTTGGTCGGTTTTTCTCCCCTTCCTCCTCCCGCGTACGCAGGCAACCAGCCCGCGCGCGGCTTCTTTGCCGCTGCCGGCCGGAGCTCTGCCGCCGCCGCTTGGGCTTCTCTGCTGTCGCTGGCCGAAGCTACGCTGCAACCCGAAACTCCGTCGACGCTCGGGCCCTGCCGCCGCCCTGTCTCTCCCGCGGCTGCTAGAACTCGCGCGAGAGCTGCTACCTTCATTCTTGATCCGATTCGCAACGATGCAGCTGTGTGCAAGTGCTAGAAGCTTGATATCTACCTTCCTACAGCGAGCTCGAGCTGGCATGCGGGCGTTGGGATCGAATCTGCCACACGAGCTCAACTGTTGGGGACGAATTCATGGGAATCGAGAGGAGCAGAGCACTGTGGGAGAGAGAGACGGTGATGGTGTGGATGGATAAAACGAGACAGAAGTGAGAGAGAAAAAACAAAATAAAATGTCCACCTCGCTGACAAATGGATCCCACACGTCATAGAAAAAAGTTGGGGCTACCAGTAGGGGCTGTTGCTGGAGTTGAGCACGAAATTAAAGCCCCAGAAAGTTGGGGCCAGCCCCAACTCAACAAAGTAAGGGCTTAAAATAGGGGCTATTGCTGGAGATGCTCTAATGGTGTTCTCATGCAAGGGCAGCCTGCGACATTGAATCGATTATTGTATTAGCAATAGCATGTTGCATCTCCTGGAGACTTGCTGCAGCATGCAAGCTTCTAATCTCTCTTGGATTTGCTCCTTCTAAATTTATCTGTTCGATTTCCTCGTGCGAACCTTTGATTGCTCGATCTATTCTGTTTCGTGGAATCAAATGCTTGTGTTGATTCATATGGCCCCGTCGGGGTTCGGGGATCCGTCGGGGCCGGGGACGAGGCAACGTTTCCCCCGATAACGATTTCAGGGCCGGGGCAGGGATTAGAGACCGGGGATCAGGACCGGGACGGGGAGCGCTCCCCCGCCCCGCCCCGTCCCGCTGCCATCCTGAGTTGTGCCTTTGTACCAATTTTTCTCAGTTTTTATCGATCGCTTGAGAAGGTGCAGGGTTCTTGCACATTCCGTTCATTCACACCCCTCTTATTTTTTCATTCTGACTTTTTCCTTGCCACCAGAGAGCACGGTCAGGCTCTCATGTTAGTTGATTTTCTTTTTTGTTCCTTCTTTTTTCTCCTTCACGGAGAATTGTACCCTAGTGCAGGATTTCGAATTACTGTTACAATTTAGTGTCTAATCACGTCCTAATTAGACTTATTGGATTCGTCTCGCAAATTCAGCCCATCTATATAATGCGATTTGTTTTTTACCTATATTTAGTACGCCATACATGTGTCTAAACATTCATTTTGGATTTTGGATTTTGAAACTAAACAAAGCCATGACTTGTGTACATTGATTGAGCAGGAGCAGTGCTGCTATGTACATGTACCGCGCATGAAGCCGAGGTAGCGTGTATGGATGATTCATATTAAAAAATATTAAATAATAAACTTGGACCGGTCATGTACATATTTCATGGGCATGAGCATGTCTAAGTACATAATCCATGTCGGTCTAGTACAGAATCCATGGGCTAACATGGGCCTGTTTAGATGTTTCGCGAAATTTTTTTCGAGTACGTTCCCTCACATGCATGGCATATTAAATGTAGTCGAAAAAATAACTCATTATATGGATGGAGTGTACTTCGCGAGACGAATCTAATGAGCCTAGTTAGGTCGTGATTAGACAATAAGTTGCTACAGTAAACATGTGCTAATGACGGATTAATTAGACTCATTAGGTTCGTCTTGCGATTTACTGACAGAATCTGTAATTAGTTTTGTAATTAGTCTATATTTAATACTTCAAATGTGTGTCCGACATACTCGAAAAAATTTCACGAAACATCTAAATAGGGCCCATGTGCCCAGGAGAGTACATGAGCAGAGTCGAAAAGACGTCACATTTATGTCGCATCAAAGTCAGCTTCAGCTGGCTGTACTGCCACACCAAATATGTGTCCAGAATAAGGGCAGCCCCGGCTGCCGGCAGGCTTTTTCGGTGGCGGAGGCGGTAGCAGAGGTCCAGGCCGCGTGGAGCAAAGGTCACGGGCCACTGCACATGGCAGCGGCGGTTGGGAAGGTGGACGTGTGCAAGTACCCGATCAGGAAACTCGAGCTCGAAATCAACGCGACCGGCACCTACGACGGTTTGTAACTTGTGGCTAGTTTTGCTTTTTGCGTGGCGTTCGTTGGGTTGGGTGAGCGCTGGGGGCGGACGGGTTGGTAGGAATTTAAGATTGAGATGGATGTCTGGACATGCGAAACATCCGTATTCGTATTCGATAAAAACGTAAATCTGGATATCCATATTCGTATTGTATTTTAATATGGATGTCAAATGGATGTATCCGAATTCGATTTCCAACAATTTTCTCTATCCGATTCCACATTCGTATTCGAGAAAAATCTGAAACATTCGGCATTCGACATTCGTATTCGAGAAAAATCCGAAACATTCGACATAAATTAACTTCTCTTTTTAACTAACTATTAATTATAAATAATATAAACTGTTTAATCAATTTAAAAATTATCTACATGATAATTACTAATTATATTGATTATAATATTACTAATGGTATATAAAATAAATTTTAATTAACTTTAAGATGGACAATCATATCAATTTTAACTACTTTAATTTATTTATCTAATTAATAAATTATATTTTACTTACTAATGTACTATTTTCTTATTAAAATATTTTATATATTATGAAAATTATTTATATTTATATTTGTATATTTAATTATTCAAATATACATAACATACATGAGATATATACACATAATTTACTCTTAAAATAATCTATAAAGTGAATTAATACACACTACGACATTTCTGTTAAAATCAACTAAACATCCGAATGCGAATCCGAATTCGAACTATTCGTTTTGTATTCGTATTCGATAAGATTCGTATCGTATCCGAATTTGAATTAAAATGTGGTAAATAGTGGTATCCGAATTCGAATGCATTCGTATTCCATCCTTAGGTAGGATCATGTTGACATGTTCCTGAGCGGGGTATTGAGAAGGAGAATTTTTTATTTTAATACAATTTTTTAACGTAATTACAAAATAATATCTTAGATCTCAAAAATTTCAAAAATGTACCCCTGTTGTCTATCCAATAGACGAAATCTAAATTTCGTCTACCCATTGGACGAAATCTAGTGAATTCATCTGTTCAGTGGACGAAATTTAATTTTCGTCTACTTAGTAGACAAAAATACATAAAATATACGAATTTGCATGACGAAATCTATAATCATTATATTAGTATTAAAAAATACATAATAAAAATACTTAATGTAAACAGAAATAATTATATGTTATAGTGTTTCCAAAATTTCTAATCAACAAAAAAATATTTTTATAAATAATATATTGAACAGTAATGTTATATTTGTAGTAAATATTTTTTTTAAAGTAAACAAGAAGTTTAGATTGAACAGCCAATAATTTAGCATGAAATTATTGCTAACAAAGAAAAGCTAATAACATATTTCACAATGATTTTCATCAACTTCAAGCTATAATAAACTAACATAGTGGATTTGGATGAAATTCTGCCATCTAACCAATTCTTCTTTTTATAGGCCATCTAAACAAATTTGTAAAAACAGTAGCCACACTAAAGGTGGTCCAACATTTTTTTCCATGATAAAATGGTCGTTAGCAGTATACTGTTGGACATTGGTGCACATGATTAGAATTAGCAAAGCCTAAAAAGCAGAGGCTCTGCACATAAGAAAGAAACATTCACGAAGATACTGCCACAAAGAAATACATCTTAGCCATACTTTTACAGATGTTTCAAAGTCCTAGAAAATATTTGCCGATGTGATACTGCCATGAAGAGATACATCTCAGGCATACTTTTTACATATGTTTCAAAGTCACCTTTCAAAATCTGCAATAATATGAGAACTACATTGTCATCACACAGATAGTCGAATGAGAAGACTGCTCATTGTCAATCAACATGAACACCTCCTAGAGCTACCTGATGACAATCTGCAGACCATCGATATTATCCTTTTTGACAGTTCCCAGAGTCCTGATTGGATTGCCCCGTTTTGGTCTGCTCTCAATCTTCAAGATAGCTATGGAAGTCAACGATTCAGAACTTGAAAATTCAAGAGAAAGTTCATCCCAAGTATCACCTTTGTCAAATTTAAAAATGCAACTGATGCCTTGTAAAGTGTCCCAGAGCCTTCTTCAAGACTGAAAACAATGCTTGTCTAGCACATTAACACAGCTAATTTGCATCATCAAACACTTGATTGGAAAATGTGTTTTGAAGAAAGTAGCAAAACCAAGTACCTCATACAGCCAATCAGAGCAGCAGCCCTCCAAATACCACCACCAGGTAATCGGCAAAAGTGATCTCTGGCAGGCTGCCTCTGATAAGATGAACCAATTTTATGACTGATGCTCAAGTAGATTCTTCTGGTGAATAATGAAACAAAAAAGGTATCTTTTTCTGATAGTGGAAAATTTTAACAAGAAAAGAATACATTTTAATCAATGTATCACACCTGCTAAGTGATTTGTGATGTGCAACATTGACCAAAGGGAGAAACGAAAATAAATAAGATGAAATTTTAAGTTCTCAGCACAAACATCTCAACCACAATAAAGTACCCATCATTATGTGTGTCATCTGTCGGAAAGGCAATAGACTTAATATATAACATAAAAAAAGTTTTAATACCTGAGAAAGTTGCACTCTAATATGTTAAGGCCATACAATTCTGCCGCTTGGGTATTGCCTATAACTCCTGCATCCCTCAAATCTTGCTTGTATCTAATCTGCAAAAGGGTATAAAAAATAAAATGTAGGAAAGTCCAATACATGAACAAGTACCTCAGCCAGGAGACATAGCTCTACATCCATTTGTACTTGTTGCACAATTTCGGCGGTCGAGCATTCTGCTCCTTGCCAATATGCAACAGCATTCAAGAACCTCAAACTACCATGAAAGGAATCAAGATCGAAACTGAGCTCCATACAGGAGTTGAGAGGTACTGTTTATTAAAATATTTTCAGACAATTGTGTAGTGATATCAGGACCGCATGCACCAATTGCGGAGAAAAAAAATGTATTTTCGTAATGAATCACTTCCAATCAGTTGAGATGTCATGAAATTATATTTATATTCATTACCAAAATAACTTGGGTGATAACACAGTTTTCTTTCAGAATTAATATCATTGTTTAGCTAGAATCGTAATATGGCTGTCCAAACATGTAATTATCTTTAGTAATTAATAGAAATTTATGATAACAAACTGACCTTTTAGATGCACAACCGCATCTTGCTCATCTGCATAATCTGAAAATAATAATGATAATAATGCTCAAGAACTTATCTCTTAAGACAAATTAAAGGGAGGCACAGATGGTTTAAGAAATTCATTTACCCTGTGGACTGGTAGCATTAGTTGATACGGGTTCTGAATACTAATCTCCTCCTCCTGAAGTTGCTCCATCCCTTTGCTCTACTGCAGGTTGTGACAGCAAAAATAATAAAAAAACATGTCAGATCTGGGAGCAATCATATATATGAGCACACCATGCTCCCTTTAAATCCTATACTCCAATAAAGATCAGCAACTGCCGCCTAGCTTTACATGTTAAATGACCAAGGAACAATTTGAAACAATACTTCTTATCAGCTAAGCCATATAATATAAGCTCAAAGAAAGATTAGATTAGTATTTTCATAATGACATACCTGCATGATGATTACACAGATTTCATTAGTGAACTCCCTTGGCACATAGGCCTGCTCCTTTCTTTCCTTTTCTAAAAGCACATCCACAGCAAAAGACCGTGCAACTGCTGCCCAGAGCACATCTGGCCTCGGGCAGATGCTGCTGGTAGAAATTCAACCTGACATAGGAACACCAGATCAGCTTGCATTAGATGCAAATTATATGCTGCAAACGAAGGCTGAATTTTTAATGACCCAATGTGGCATCAGCTGCCCAACAGTCTGTTGGCTAACTGAGTAAACATCAATTATGAGATGACAATGATGCTGGAATTGGGAATCAACCAGCAATAAACTAAAGTAAAAGAATCACCTCCTAAATTGATGAAGATGGCCACTGCCAACCCTTCTTAATGTTGCTCAATCTCTCCCGATTGAAGCCGACAAGCACCAGCCTCCACCAATGAAGCCTCTCCCGCCAATAAAATGCCTATCATCAAGCGCTAAAACAAGTAGTAGAGTAATGAACTTTCATACTAACCCGTGGAGGCATTTCAACAAACAGATAATATGTAGTAGAGAGGCATCTTTGCGATGCCAATGGTTCACAAGTACTGACCTGAGGAAATTCCATTGCACGAGAAGGATCCGGGCACATGTACCTGCAGCACAGCGAGGGAAACCGCCACTCTGTCAGCCACGGAGATGCCACAACCCATCGCCACCAAACGCAAGATAGGAGGAAACCAACCAAACTGATGCCATATTCAGTCCATCAGTCTCAATCTAATATTTTTTATTCTATCTAGAGGGTGGTTCGGGCGGCTCACCGACGGATCGGAGGCTCAGAGGGCGAGCCCCCGAAGGAATCTGAAGCTGGCGGCATTTGGGAAGCCGGAGCGGTATACCCCCGCGTCCACCATCCCGAAGTCGTCCAGCATCCGCGTCCGTCGAGCGCCGTAGGGAGAGGCGGCACTGATGAATGGGAAGAGACGTGCGGTGCCGTGACTGGGAGGGAGAGGTTAAAGGCCACACCTTCGAATGGCGGCCGCTGGCCGCATCGAGGTAGCGAGCGTCATCGACCTCCACGGCGTCACGGACGTTGTTGACGACCATGGCCGTGCTCGCCTCGTCGACGACACCGGCGACAACTCCCGCGCCAGTCGCCGGCTTCCCGCGCGCGACCCCAGGTTGTCGCCGATGTCGCCGAATCAAGGCCCGAGGAGCAGCGCTGCGGCGAGGGCGGTCGTGAGGGTGAGGACCGGGAGGAGGAGTGCGCCGTTGCGTGCCGGGATGACAGAGCTGTGCTTGAGGAAGGTGAAGAAGCCCGGCGGCGGCGTATGCTGCTGGCGCGCCTGGCAGGTCCATGGCTGGCCGAGGAGGACGGGGAGGAGTGGGAGGAGAATTTAACTTTTTACCGTAAAATGAGGGGTGCAATTAACCTCTCTCTCGTATTGGTAAATCTATTACCATCCACCCCTACATGATGATAAAAAGTTAAATGCCTCGGAGTGAGAGGGGAGGGGGAGGTCAGGCAGCAACGGATTTGGGACGAATGGATCGAGCACGGTTGGCAAGAAGCACGCAGAGGGATACGAGGAGCAGAGAAGGAAATAAATGCGACATGATGGCGTGATTGGTGGGCGGGATTGGACGTGGCCGCGTGGGATGGCGTGGTGGGTCCGACGGGTATGCTGGTGAGATAAGAAAGGGCACGGGCAGACGCCGAGGGGGCAAAACAACGGGGAAGTGACGAGTAAACGCGTCTACCACCCTCCTGTTGGTCGTCTGGGGCCACCGTTTGACCCTGATTTATGGGTATTTTGTGAGGGGTACGGGTAGGTGAAAAACCGTTTCAATTCTCAAAAGTATAGACTAGTAATTTAAGCAAAAATTGGACATGGTATTGGTATTCTTGAAATTATACTAGGAGTGTGACAAGTGTCCATCGATTCCGGACTCCCCGACCACGATGACCGGTACAGCTGGTGGTAGTTAACTTAAGCCAGATTACTAAAATGCCACCTATTTTCAACTGTGATTTATCTCGGCCGTCCAACTACTGATGGATGCATCTCGTCCGCGAGAAAGAGCCCAAATCCGAAAACCCAGTTGGCCTGGCTCCAGACTTTGAGACCTCGCGCTCTTCAATTTTGTACCCAAACCCCCCAAACCCTAGCTCCCTGCCCAATTCGATCCCGCCACCTCGCCATGGACAGCTCCGGTGACGAGGCCGCCGCCGCCGCCGGCGCTGCCGGGACCAAGAAGAAGCCTCCCGTAGCGGCCAAGGGGAAGGCGGCGGGGAAGGGGAAGGCCGCGGGCTCCAAGGCGTCAGCGTCGGCCAAGGAGAGCAGCCTCCTCAAGCAGAGTGAGCGCTCCCTCCCCGATGGCCTTTCCAATCAAGAATTTCGGTTCTGTGGATCCGTCTATCTGATACATTTTGGATCTTTTCTTGGGTTTGTGCTGCAGAATCGCCCGCGGAGTTCTTCGCCGAGAACAAGAATATTGCCGGGTTCGACAATGTGAGTTGCTCTCCACCGATTATTCGTCGATTTGGGGTGCAATTGTTAGATCCGATGCGTTGTAGAGTTTAGATAGACGGCCGTGCTATTCCTTTTTTTAGAACTCCAGTTCTCGGCTCTGTCCCATCTTCATTGGAAACAAGCCAGTCACCCGTTTTTACAGGGGAGTTCAGTACAATCCGACTGCTAGGCCAGAGGCCACCAACACAACACACTTGGAAATTGCAACTGGATGTCTAAGTGCGACAGTTCTGTCCAGAGAACAGTACAAGTCATTTCTTAATTTCTCTCCTGGTTCAAGCAAGATGCCATCTAGCATTGAACTTGGACCAAAATTCTAGTCTGTAGCCAAAAACAAAAACAAAAAAAAACCATCAACCTTTGCCCTAAGCAGTATCTATATCACTAATTGCAATGCAATTTTTGGGTGGAAGTCTGTCAGATATTAGTATATCCAATGTCACAGCGATACTGACACAATGTTGCTGGCTCCAGCCTGGCAAATCCTTGTACACCACGATGCGGGAGCTAGTTGAGAATGCCCTTGATTCAGCCGAGTCCATCTCGGAGCTCCCTGACATTGAGATTACAATGTAAGCGGTCCCTAAAAGGTATTATTTGTGGTGTTTTCTGTTTTGCAATATGGAACAGTGCTCCATGACTTTGTTTTGCCATGTCCTTATCAGAGAAGAGATCACAAAGAGCAAGTTCAACACAATGATAGGGCTTGTTGATCGAGAGCGTGTGGATGAGGCGCTCTATGATGATTTTGAGTCTGAAAAGGCTCGTGAGGTAATGTTTCTAATTTTGAAGTGTGATGGACTTCATAAACTTCTACTGTCCATAATTTTAATTCTGATAAAGTTGCATGATTTCACGATAATTAGAAACGCCTGGCCAAGGAAGCACGTTTCCAAGAAACTCAAGCTAAAAATGCTGCACTTGGGAAGAAAGTTAAGGAGGCTCCAGCAGTTCGAGGAAAAGGCCGGGGTGAGGCTGCATTTTTCAAAGTGACTTGCAAGGTATTATCGCAAAAATGTGGATTATGTGATGAAAATGTATTTACTTATGTTTGATCTTGATTTTTTTTTCTTGTGGATGCAGGATAATGGTCGAGGTATGCCACATGATGATATCCCAAATATGCTTGGGAGAGGTAAGTATTAATGGTAACTTTAGTCTAAACTATTTGAGTCTTCTTTTAGTTGTAGACGAGATAGTACCACAAAGTTCAATATCACTGGAGTTATTTACATTTGTGCAGTTTTGTCGGGCACGAAGTATGGTTTGAGGCAAACACGTGGGAAATTTGGACTTGGTGCTAAAATGGTAAACATTCTGCATACACTATTGAGCAAGAAACTTTCTAACTGTATGTTTCTGTGAACTGTCATTTTGTATCATCTAGTTGTTTTGATAGATAAGAATGATTGCAAACGGTTAGTTGATTTCTGCATTATCATGAAATGTTGGAGTTATTTTCTTTCTCTTGGTTCAGGAATGATGTCTTGTGCTTAGGATTGGATAGTGCAAGTGCAACCAAGCATTAGTCTATCTTCTGCTGTTCTTCATGATGCTTTTATTTCATTTTGTTTGTATCCATGTAAAAGTTGGATCATAACAAAATATAAAATGTTGAGTCAGCATTACAAAGGCAATTTGGTTGCAGTTGAAATAATCATCCTTTCCTTTTTAATTTGTGTTATACCTTTTAAAAGTGATCCTGTGTTATTGTGCTCTCTTGTTTCAATTTTGAGAGTATTCTGATGCTTAATCTATCCTGTGATGCTTATGTTGTTTTGCCTATAGCTCTGGACAACAAACATGTGGCCTGCACTCAACATTAACAGAGATTCATTTTTACTGGCTCACATGTTCCATTTATCTTATAATGGTGGATTAAAACAGGCACTTATATGGTCAAAGATGAGCACGGGACTTCCTATTGAAATCAGGTCATCAATGAAAGGCCAGAATTATGTTTCATTCTGTCGCCTCGACATAGATATTCATAAGTAAGTACAGCTTGTTGGTTCATGTGTCTGTTCAACACACTAACTGACTTGATATTGCTATCTGTCTCCATTTGTTAATTTAATTACTTCTGCAGTTTACCTTTATCATGACTCATTCTGGTGTGTTCCGTTTCTCAGAAATGTCCCTCATGTTCATTTACATGAGAAAAGAGAGAACAAAACTCACTGGCATGGGGCAGAGATTCAAGTTATAATTGAGGGAAATTGGACTACACATCGTGTGAGTAGCACATTTTGGAACATTCGAAACATGGACTAATAATGCAAAGCTAATTAAGTGCTCTCTTGCAGTCAAAGATCCTCCACTATATGCGCCAGATGGCGGTCATCACACCATACGCTCAGTTCCTTTTTAGATTTCTATCTGACGCAGCAGAGTAAGCATTTCATATATGGTTATTTATGCCATGCAAAGTTTGTTGCCCTTTAATTTCTTTTGATGAATGACTGTTTCTTGCAGCAAAAGTTTAACAATAAAGTTTGCACGCCGTACAGATGTTATGCCTCCTGTTCCACTTCAAACAAAGCATCACCCTTCTGCTGTTGATTTATTATTGATAAAGCGCTTAATTGCAGAGACTACAAAACAAAATCTTTTGCAGTTTCTGCAACATGAATTTGTGAATATAAGCAAATCACATGCTGAACGTTTAATTGGTGAGTTGTATTATATGCAGCGTGGCTGGTTTGTTCATTGTGAAAAATAAATAAAGTCAGTAGTTGCTACTTGTTTTTAACAATCATGTAATACTGTAGTCCAATTTTCTAGAATAGTATCTTTTGTAGATTATATGAAGTAAGCTTCCTTTCATCATTTGGCAAATCTATCTTTTTCTTGCTGTTTATGGTTCTGAGTTTCACTTATGTTTCTAATGTTGCTATTTCCATGTATCCTACTGTCCAAAAAACTGTTTGTTAGGCTAAAAATGTAGGTGTACTTTCATTATGTACTTTTATGTTGCTTTATATCTAGGTTTCACTATTCTTGTTATTAGTTCTATGTTTTACTATATCATATTTTTGATTTGGCAGGGGAGATGGGACCCGATTTTAGTCCGAAAATGACAGTTAAGAGCCTTACGTCACAGCAGTTAGTTCGAATACATCAGTTATTTCGGCAGGCTAAGTTTGATGATCCCAGTGGCAACGTATGGATCCTGCTCCCCCTTCATTTATTTATCAACTATTCGCTTGCTGTTTTCATATGTGCAACTGGTCATCATGGTATCGAAATCAATCAATTCTATAGTGTCTTAGTCCTGCAGGTGAATATAATTTACGTCTGGGTATCATCAAAGAGCTGCACCCTGATATGGTTGCAACACATGCAAGCAGGTATACCATTTTAACCAAAGTGAACTCGAGAAGGCATTTCAATACTGCACGTTTGAACATCCTAATAACCTAAATGCTGCGCTCTGTTCAGCCCTCAGGTTTTTGAAGGTCATCCATTTATTGTTGAAGCTGGGATAAGCATTGGTGGAAAAGATGTTAAGCAGGTAAGGAAACACTTAGAGTTTACTTTGTATGGCAACATTTATGCTTTTTTATTGTGTTAAAAAATTTCTAGAAAATGTCCTTTTTTACCTTTGTGGTTCCAGCAGTATTCATTGTGTGATAGTAGTATTGTAAATGTGAAAATTTCACGATAATTGGTTTGCTGTATTATCCGATGCTAAATTTTTATTGAGTTTTCCGGAGTGGGTTCTTTGTGTCTGATGCTATACTGAGTTAAACTCCTAGAATGGTTGGCGAGGAAAAACAGCTCTTTTTGAATGAATTTACAAAACTCACCGCCCTAAGAATCAGAAGAATTAGATCTGAGCAGACCATGTTTGCCTGCACCTCTTATATTCACTGAGTTGCTTCACTTCATTGATTTGATGGAGAAACTTTTAAGGAGTATACTTAATTGTTTGTGTCAGTATCACACATTGAGGCCCAATTCCAGGAAATGTCCTTTCCGCCTGTATAAATAGATACTGCTACATGATTCTATTGAAGGCTAAAATTCTTATATTGTTGCTCTGTTTCGTTCAGGGTATTAATGTTTTTAGGTTCGCAAACAGAATACCACTTCTTTTTGAACAAGGTGCTGATGTCATCACAAGAACTGCTGCAAAAAGGATCAAGTAAGTTTTGAGTAGTACATCCACTATCATCAGATGTTGGATCTCTTATGTACCTTTTTTCCTTCCTGTCTTTTAGTTGGAACAGCTACAAAATTAATCAGCACCAAGATAAGATTGGTGTCTTTGTGAGCATTGTAAGTACAAAGATACCTTTTAAAGGAACTGGAAAGGAGTACATTGGGGATGACATAACTGAAATATCATCTGCTGTTAAGGTACATTCCAACTTCTCTTCTTGTTGTGTCTGCAAGGCCATATATTGATCATTTTCTTGCACTTTCAGTCAGCCCTGAAGCAGTGCTGTCTTCAACTGAAGTCTAAGATTGTTAAGAAACTTCAGGCCCGTGAGCGGCAGGACAGGAAAAGGAACTTGAACAGGTAATTTCTACTTAGTGGTCTGAGTGTTTTATATATAATTGACATAGGGGTCAAGATCACATTCCATAATACTTGTTTGATGCTCATATTGGCTGATATACCGTATCATTATTGAGATTCAGGTTCACAATGTAAACTACTGGGCTAAAACTGGATTCCCTAATCCTTGCCTATATTTGTAGAAAAAGGCTACATTTGGGACTTACTGAATAACTAATAACTTAGTAATGTATGAACAAAATGGCATGCTTCTTCATACTGACACAAAATTTCTTCCAAACTGTATGCATTTTCCTCATATTTATACTATTCTGTGTTTGCAGGTATATTCCTGATGTTGCAAGAGCTATTTTGGAGACTCTGGTAGAAGTTGCAGATGAGTCTTCCCCGAAACGGCCGCGTTATGATAAGGAAGACGAGGAACTTCTTGAGAAGATAAACTCTCAGGAGGTGACAGAGATGACATTCAAAGATTGCTTGACTCAGCATGTTGAACAGGTAAGAAAAAGTCTATAAAGGCAAAGAAAAATTCATCATATATTTCTCGTGTGCTCTATTGTCTATAGTCTTGTTTCTTTGACCTTTCCGTTTCAAGTCTAGATTGCGTGACTAGTAACATCTGATATATCGAATGAACTCGTTGGTGTGTACCATCATGACATCAGACTCACTTCCTTCTCCCATTGCAAAGTGAATTGGAAGAACACGAATACTGATATCTTAGGTCCTCCCATGTTTCACTACCATGCGCTTATTTCTAATTGTTATTTCTCAGGTTGATTATGAAATGGCGCTGGACTACGCCATGCAGAGTGGAGTGAGCGAGGAGCCTCGAGAAGCAATATATTTGAGCTCGCTTGAAGGATCTTACAAATTTGTCGACTTTCAAAGTCCTGTGTTTGTGTTCAGATTTATTCCTTGAAAGGGAAACTAACACGACCAAATTTCCTCTCCGGTTTGATCAATACCAAGTACCCATCATTCATAGGATGAAAACTTTACATTAATTATATATTCTCATTGTAACTGAATTATTTGGCTTGAGCTGTTTCGGCTCATTGTAACATACTCCTTCCGTCCAAAAAAAAAAAAAAAACAAGTCATTCTAGATGTTTTAGAAGAGATTAAGAAAAATGTAAAATGACCTTGATTGCCCCTATATTTTAGCCAGATTTGATGCTAATGTAAATCTGTCAAATCGGGTAAAACGACTTGTTTTATGGGATAAGATTTGAATTACATAATGACCTTTTTTTTTGTTTTTGTCGGAGAGAGTATACATAAAGCTACTCCCTCCGGTGCAGTAAAAGACGTTTAGGACCCGATTACGCATACCAAGGAGTCATTTATTAGGGGTAATCTTTCCATGTTTGCCCTTAATAAATAAGGTCACGGGCGCATTGTAAGCATCAATGACGTCTTGGCCGATTGCCTAGCGCAGCTCGTCTCGAGGCACCCCATTCAAAGTATCACAAGAGATGTCATACGAGACTTCGTGATTAACAAGGTCTTACCGGCCATTAAAGCAAAGTAGCCAAAAGAAGATGTGAGAAATCTTATTTACATTCAACAAGACAATGCACCGTCACATTTGAAGTTCGATGATCCATTATTTTGTGAGGCAGCAAAGCAAGATGGTTTTGATATTCGCATCATTTGTCAACCTCCTAATTCTCCTGATTTTAACGTTTTGGATTTGGGGTTTTTTTCGAGCAATTCAAACAATTCAGTACAAAAAGAATGCAAAGACCATTCAAGAACTAGTTCCAGTTGTGCAACAGGTATTGTTCACACATTCTTGATCAATTTGCTCACACATTTGTCATCATTACATTACTCTAATTTCAGCAATGATTCTTGTAGGCATTCAGGGAGTTTTGTCCACGTAAACCAAATCACATATTTGTTACACTACAAACTCTTTTGCTTGAAGCAATGAAGAAGAAAGGTTGCAACAACTACGAAATCCCTCGCATGAATAAGGCGACATTAGAAAGACAAGAGAGGCTGCCAACTTGTATTCCTTGTCCACCATTTTTACTAGAGGAAGCTGAGGCTACACTTGCTGCAATGGATGGAGAAGAGGCTAGTTAGAGGCACCATTTAGATCTCAGTATGTTTGTTTACCATGATGCAGCATGTGAAATTTCGATCTGAGCAGGAACATTTAGCAATGAACTCATCGCTGCTTTGGTCTCACAGTCAGGCTTGCAGTCCCACTCCTGTGGGCCGCGAAGCATGGCGGCAATCAAGTTCTCCTTGTCGACAACGCCACAACGAGAGCATGGACGATACGCCGAGTGTACACAGTTCCACGATGCGCGGTTCTCATGTAACTCACCGCAGCGACCGCATACGAACGGGCCTAGCTCGAGCTCGCCGGTCTTCGACTCCGGCATGAGGTCGACGAACTCTGAATCCGGCACCAACTCGACGTACTTCGAGTCCGGCACAAGCTTGAAGGACTTCGTGTCCGGCACAAACTCCACGTACTCTGAGTTCGGCACAAGCTCGAAGGACTCCGTGTCCGGCACAAACGAGACGGACTCCGAGTCAGGCGCGACGAGTATGGGCGACATGGACTCTAGCACCATCTCGGAGTCCAGCACCAAGGAGTCGACGAGCTTGGGCGCCACGGAGTCTGGCACGGCAACCATCGAGACCGGCGACAAAGGTGCCACGACGAGTGAAACACCCGAGAATTTCAAAAGCATTTAAAAAGGATTTAGGAAAATTATAGCAATTAAAACTTGATTTATTTAAATAAGGTTATGCATTAGAAAAATATGATGCATTAGTTTATTTTTGAGACAAACCATGTGCATATGCTTGTTCTAACCTTAGGATAATTCTAGAGCATAAATCTTATCCAAAAACTCAAACTGGATTTGAATTAGAATTCAAATTCAAACTCAAACTTAAAAATTAGAAAAGAAAAGGGAAAAAGGAAAAAGAAAAAGGAGAAAACCTCGTCACGGGCCGAAACCCAGCCGTCGGCCCACCCTCTCCCCGCCTTCCCACCGGCCTAGCCCAGCCTAACCCCTCTTCCCCCGTCCCCAAGTCTGTTTCACCCCCTCTAACACCTACGCGCGCGGGGCCCACGCAGCCCGCGTCGCCCCGGTGACGTCGCGCTGATGTCACCGTTCCTCCCCCCTTTTTCCTCCCCTCACCGCCGCGCCCATCCCGCCGCCGCTGCCGCTCGATCTCCCTCCTTCGGTCCCGATGGAGCTTTGGGGGACGAGCACTACGCGTGTCACCCCTGTTGGGGGAGTGATTTTGGAACGTTCGGAACGAAGTGGCCTTCGTACGGATGAAAGGAAAGCCATGAGAACAAAAGGCACGAAGCGAATCCGTGACTCGAGTAGAGGGTGCGCTCGGCCGTCGGAGCCGCAGAGGCCCCAGGAACCATACGAAGCCTCCTCCGTACGGAACCTAGCCCGAATGCGCCGGACCGGGGCTGTCTCATTGAAATTTTTGTCTACTATCTGTGATTAACCGTGATTCATGCAGAGTCGGGAGCCGCGCCCGTCGCTCAGACGACGAAAAGCGTTCGAGGCCTCCCCCACCCTTGCTCGCGGCCACAGAGACATGGGCGGGGTGCCCGAAGGGCGTGGCGCCGTTTGAAGGGGAGCCGAAGTACGAAGGTCCTCCCTCGCGCTCGACGACGAAGGCCTAAGAGGGAGAAAGACAGCTTCGGAGCCAAGAGACCCGAAGAAGCCGCATGAAGAGGAGGCCGTACGAGGTCTCCGGGGGCTTTGGAGCCGTGAGCTCCGAAGGTGACACACGAAGAGAAGGCCGTACAAGGTCCCGAGGGGAGTGGAGTATAGGCTGTCTCCAACTGGCGGCTCGATGTGAAATCCTAACGACGTCCCCGAATATTCTGTAAATGTATCCGTTGTGCATCGCCCGCTTGTAATTGCACTTTGACACCCTGACCACCAACTATAAATAGGGGGCGGTCGCGCATTGAATGAGATCAGAGTTTTTAGCATCAATACTATTTACCAGCTTTCGAGACAAGTTAAGGCACGACCGAAGGGGTCGCCGCTCGGCTTTCCCTTCGGTCCAGTGCCGCCGGCTGTTGATGACGTCTCTCAACCTGAATCCGTTATCCACCCAACATTTTTTGGCGCCCACCTCGTGGTTGCTCCCACGATAGACGAACATGGCGCCCCCAAACAAGAAGGCGCTCGACGGAGCTTCGGGTGATCAAGTCCTAACCTCGGATGAAAGACCCGCGGCTCAAACCAACCAGCCACCTTCCACGAGCAATCAACCAACGACGAACCATAACCAAACCCCCACTCCAACCCATAGCACCCACTTCAGAAAATGAAGTAGTGCTCGAGCATATAGCCGAGGGGGACATTGAGGTCAACCTCGAGGAGATAGGGGTAACAGCCGAAGACATCGCCGCTTTCCAAAGGATACATGATACCATCCTCAAGGCCTCGCACGAAGCGCAACAAGCTGCTTCGGCGCCGCAGACAGTCCCCCAAAGGAAAACAAGGTCCCAGGCCCAATCCAAAGACAAAGCTCAGCTGGCAGCAGAGCAACTCAAAGCGCAGCTTCGGGCGCAAGCCCTCCGAGAGCAACATCTCAAGTACGAAGCCCTTCAGCAACAGTTTCAAACAAGAAAGCAGATGCTCCTGCAAGCATGTTCCTGGGAAGACGAAGAGGTCGGGAACCCTTCGGATTCCGCAAGCGACACACCTGTGTGACTCGTTTCAACGCTCGAGAAGCGCATCGCACGACAATATAGCTCTTAAGGGTCAAGTCTTCGACATGCTCCAAAATGCGGGCAGTCCCTTTCGAACCAAGTTGCTCCTCAACGAGCGGCAAACAGAAAGATTTCCCCGCTTCGGACAAGAAAGCACACTCGTGACCACCGCTCTCGAAACGTACTTTCTTTACAACACGACCACCAATAAGCTTGGCCGAAGGACTGGCCCCAAGTTTCACCGCAATGGTCTTCGGGTCTGATGGACTAACAAAATGACTGCTGCTATCATTTTGGTCACCATCATCCGATTCGCCCTCTTCGTCGCCTGCGGTAGCAGCTCTGGACTCCTCCTTGCCCGATTTCGACTTGCTGGAAGGGGTCGACCCGCGGGACGAGTCCGATGAAGAGCTGAAGCCACTCTTGGCGCTCGTAGACTTTCGGGGGCCAAGTGAGGGCTCGGGGCTCCTGGACTTGTCTTTCAGAGCATCAACAAGGACATCTTCGTCACTTTCTGCAGCCGGGGGACTATAAGGAACGAAAACACCAGCCAATGGTCATCCCTCGTCAGTTTGGTGGGTTTCTTCTTCCTTGAAAGGGTCGATCATTGTAACTGGTGTCACCTTCAGCGGCTGCTCAAGTGGCACCTCCTCGCCCAACTCGCCTTCGTCGTTAGCCGCTAGACTAGCAGCATGAAGACGCTCAGGTGACGAAGCCCTCACCCTCTTTCCATGGCCCGCTCCGCGGCTTCCGCGCTTTCTTTTTTCCAGTTGTCTCGTCAGCTAGGGGTTGCCGGATGTCTTTGACGAAGCAGTGAGCGTGGCAGCCTTCTTTCCCAGCGGACGCTCTGTCTCCTCTTTCTTCAGACGGTCAGCCTCAGCCTTTTTCTAAGCGTACTCCTTGTTCTCAAGAGTGGCTTGACGAAACCCCGGGGAAATTCCGAAGAAGGAAAACACGCGGTTCCCTCGTTTCGGCCCAAGCATCTTCATGACCTCGCCATACTCCTTCGTTTTGGGATGCCCGATGCCGCGCCGAAATGCTTGTGGACCGCCTTGTCATAATTAAGGACCGCATGTCGGAGCTGGTGGACTATGTTGAGGCAACAGAGAAAAGAGCGGTGATGGCCGAACAGTTAGTGGAAGGAGCGGTGACGGCTAGACCATTGGAAGAAGGACAAACAGTACACTCCATGGAGATTCCATATGGCTACGCACCAGTCGAGGTGGAACAAGTTGTCTCAGATTACAACGGCTTGCAGCTTGACATCCCCGGAGGTGATGGGGAAACACTTCTTGGAGAGTGTTGTCACAGCATAATTCTATGGAGCAAGCGTGACATCATCATACCTGGTGTGGAAGCAACAACCTTGACAGCTCCGCCAGGTCCACCGTCTCCGCATGACGATGATCCTCTGGCAAATGATCCTCCAGCTAATGATCCTCCGGCAGATGATCCTCCGGCTGATGATCCTCCGGCTGATGATCGTCCGGCAGAAGAAGATTGGTCTCCACCGGCGAGGCCAAAAAGGAATCCGCCCAGAAAGAAAACTGCGCCAACAAGTCCTCCACCACCAACAAAGCGGCCAACTAAGCAAAAGAAAGTGCCGGCAAAGAAGAAATTAGCTTACGAGCTGACGCAAGAGGAACTTGATGAGGTAGTCGCCGCAGAAGTACATGCGCATTTTCACAAGAAGAAAGAGCCTGAGAAAGAGTTCGTGGTTGACCCGGTCAAGGCGGCGAGGTTCTTACAAAATTTGACCAGGGCAGAACAGAAAAAAGCCAAAATATCTGACTACGACCGCTCATTAATAAAATCTTTTCAGAAAAGGAAGAGAGCTGAGCAGGCTGAGCGGTTGGCATAGCCTAGGTCTAAAGTGAAGCCGGCATCGCCTAAGTCTAAAGTGAAACCGGCATCGCCTAAGTCAAAAGTGAAGCCGGTAACGCATAAGTTGAAACGTTCTACTATTCCTCAGCTCGGCGAACAACCTCAGCAAGGATTGACTCAGTTGCCAGATGCGCACGAACTGATACTCCAACGTCAAATGGCTGAGACAGGTCTCAGTAGAGCTGTCATCACTGGCCAAGCATCCCCGCCCAAAGCTAAAGTGACTAAGTGGCATTTTGAGCTTGGCAAGTCTTTGGTCCCGCCAGATGATGTAAAAAAGATACAAACAAAGATGTATTTATTCCATAGATGGTACATGGTTCAAGCGTTGAAAGGACGGGTTATGTTCGGGTGTCGCGTGAAGGATGAGGATTTTTTCAATGGAGAAGAAACAATTTGGTTGGAGTTCAAAGATATCTACGAAATCTACCAACGAGACGCCCTGGACATGTCTTTGATTCAAAGCTGGGTTTTGTAAGTGATTTCTTCTAACAATTTCTTTATTGTCATTTAAAAAACTCTATGAGTGACGGCACTACTTTATTGCTTATTTTGTAGAATGGAGATTCAAAGATGTCGGAGGGAGCGTATTTTTGATGTTGGTTTCATGGACCCGTCAAAGGTAAACCAAGACATGATTTATAAAGATCCGGAGGCGACATATCAGAACTTATTCAAGTATGTGGATAAGCAAAATTTTATGGACTCCATACTATTGCCATACCACTACGGGTGAGTGCTAACAGTTATATTATCTCATTTTATTTTCTTAATTTCTTTAAATTATCTCATTATGCTAAAACACTTATACATATGTATATAGTTACCACTGGGTGCTCATAGTACTGAATCCTGATAGACCAGCGCCCTTTCTGTTTTTTTTTTCTCTCTTCACGTCCTAGCGTGCGCAATGCGTGCCCGGTCGCACGTGTCCTCACGGGCAGCCTGGGCCAGCTGCCCCTATGGTCCACCGCGTGCGATGTCCACCATTTCCTCCCGTCTCGTGGTTCTCCGCCCAGTGTTTCGGCTTCCTTCCTTTTCTTTTTACCTTTTTCCTTCCTTCCTCTGCGGCTCTGCTAGCGCTAGATCCAGGAGAGCGCGCGTCGTGGCGACAAGCTGGAGTGGGAGCGGCGGCGGCGACTGGGCCATGGCGGCGGTCTCATCGGGGCGGCGACTGGGCCATGGCGGCGGTCTCGTCGGCACCGGCTCCAGTGGTTGGGGCACGCGCTACGCTGGGCCATGGCAGCGGCGGGGCCGGTCGCCGCTAGGTCTAGGAGAGCAGCCGGCGGCGGACGAGCGGAGTAGCAGAGCCGGCGAGGGAACGAGGCGTGGCGAGAGCTGATGGCCCGGCGAGCAGCCGCCCGCGGGAGCGGCGGCGGCGAACAGAGCATAAGTTGGGCCATGGCGGTGGTCTCCTCGGCGCCTGGGGCATGGGCTGCGCTGGGCCATGGCGGCAGGTGGGGCCGGCCGGGATCGCGCGAGGGGCGGCGCTCCGTCGGGCATCGGACCGGCGGCGCGTCGGCTGGGCATCGAGGCCGGCGGCGTCCTCGCCGGCGCGAGGGCAGCAGCGGCCTAGGTGAGTTTTTTTTTAAAAAAAGTTTGCAAAAACTTTTTAAAAATCTTTTCTCTTCTATTTTAATTTGTTAATTTTGAAATTTTTTTGAAAAAAACATTTCTGAAAACTTTTTGGATATATTATTTCCTGAAAAACTTTTTATAGTTTTTTTGGAAACTTTGATGAAATTTTTCTAAAAAACTTTATCTTCCATTTTTAATGTTTTTTTAAAAAATTCTCTTCTTTAATATATTTTCTAAAAGTTATCGTGCGTAGGAGTCTCCGTAGGGGTGATGGGACGTTTGTGCGAGAGCCCACCCATGTGCGGTGGGGGGAGTCGCGGGTGGAGTGTGCTGTCCCATCGAGCGTACGAAGCCTAACTTACGGGTACCCGTAAATTAGGAATCCCCCTAGCGTGAGAGCTGAGAGCGGCTGGTGGCGATTGCGAGGCAGCAGTTAGCAGAGCACCGCGGCAACGACCTCCGCGCGCGCTGTGCGTATCGGGAGTGGCGGCGGCGGCCGACGGCCTGGGTAAGCTAAGCTCTCGCTGGAGTGCTTCTCGTCGGAGCGCCGGGTTTGCCGCGCCGCCGGGAGAGCTTCTCCGCCGGAGCGCGCGAGCGGCTCGCAAGCGGCACCGTGGAGGAACTCAGCAACGGTGCATGGGAAGGTGGTGTGGCTCGCGCCTGGCTGCGATGGCGGCGTAACAATTGGACCACGACGACACCGTCTGACGGTGAATGAGGCGTATGTAGGATTTGTGGATTTTTTCAGAATTTTGGGATTTTGTTGCTAGACTTGATTCTTTGCCGAGTTGATTTGGTTGCTACCGAGTTTATTTTTAATCGAATTTGTGCTACGATGTTGATTTCCCTCTCTCATTTTTATTTGAAATCGTGGATTGAGAATGAGATTAATCGAGCATGCTTACTGGCTGCGTCAGCAGTTGTTGCCGTTGTCATGGGTGGAGGATGTACTCGCGCGTGCGGTGATGCCTGCATGGAGGGGTGGGCGATGACGACGGCTTGAAGAGGCGGTTCCCAAGGCGTGGGGACAGAGGAAGATGTGCGCTGCTTGAAACGAGTTGGGTCCATTTTCTATTAGGTTGGGGGCGATTTGAATTTTGAACTCAGGTTTCATTGGGCAGAGAAAGGGGTCGGTGGATAGTGGCTCTGTCAGTCACATGTCAGAGCGTTCAAACGGGGCGAGGAGCGGAGGCAGGGGCATGGTATAGTGGTGACGATGACACTACTCTTTTAGTAGTGGTAGAGAATCATAGAGTTTATCAACCAAGCCGACTTTATGGATAACTGGGGTCAACCCAGGTGTCTGCCGACTCCATTACAATCTCCATGTGGGATGCGACAACTTCCGGGGGACAAGACTTTTGGAAAAGCTATGCCTAGGAGGAAAAATGAGGTGAAGAAACCAACATAGAAAGTCTTGTCCCTGCATGTAGTAGAACGTGTAGTGGCCTTGTTTATATACTTAGAAAAATGCCGACTCCATTAGATACTTAGAAAGTACAGCGTGTAGTGGCCTTGTTTATATACTTAGTCACGTATATTGTATTTCGTGCAAAGGACTTCAAGTCCCCCCTCCTGGAAATAAATAATGTGTACATGTTTGAGCATGGCATAAAACTTTATTTTCTAAACTTACCTCTTTCAAAATAATTTTTTCCCTAGATAATCTTACCCATTTCTACCCCTAATTCTTGATACGGAATCTGACGTACAGATGAAGCCTAAGAAATCTGCCAGAATACTAGAACGACGAAACCGCTAGGCTAGGAACTCTGGATGTCAACGAAGCCAAGAAGAGTCTGAAGAGGAGAGTGTGCATGTCAGAGCACGCTCCAGGAAGAATCATAATCTCTCTGCCGACTCCCAAGAAGGATATGAAGAGGATGCGATGGATATGTCTGAAGATGAAGAAGGAGAAGTTGAAGACCAGCAGGTGGCTCATGACCCACGACCTCCACCAATGGTTGATTTAGTGGCAGTTATGGCTAATCAAACTCGATTAATGGAAACCATTGTCCATAGCTATGGGCCATAATCAAAATCCTCGCCCGGGAAATGAATTGGGACAGCCCCGCAAGATTATAGAGTTTATAAGAATCAATCCACCAACTTTTGATAGTACCGACGAGCCGCTCGAAGCCGATGATTGGTTGAAAACAATTACCAAGAAGTTGGAAGCCATCCATGCTGAAGGCCGGGACAGGGTATTACTAGCAACCCATCAATTACAAGGATCCGCCAGTGAATGGTGGGATAATTACTGTATGGCAGCAAGCAATGCCGCTGATATTACCTGGGAAGAATTTTACGAGGAGTTCCGCCGCTATCACATTCCGGAAGGAGCCATGGATCGCAAGGCCGATGAATTTAAAGCACTCTGCCAAAGAGGCATGATGGTGTCACAATATCATCGGAAGTTCATGAAATTAGCTCGCTATGCCCCTGACGAAAAAAAGTTAGATAAGAAAAAGCTAGGCCGGTTTAAGAAAGGTCTTAGTAGCATTTACCGACAGCAAATGAGCCCGCACATATATCCGGACTTCAATGTTCTGATCAGTCAAACCATCTCGGCCGAAACTGCCCATGATGAGGAAGACCGAAAGAAAATGTACCAAACCCAACGCATCCAGCAGCGCAATACGCGAGCAGCAAACTTCTCTACACAGCGTACCCGCTTTAATCCAAACTCTTCTTCCTGAGGAACATCTTTCCGCAACACTACCACAGAACCAACAACTCGGGTCGTAACCTCAATACTGGACAATCTCTCCATACTAAAGCCGCCACTGCCCCTGCTACCAGCGTGGGAGATAAAACTTGCTTCCATTGCCGCGACCCTAGCCACTTCATAGCCAACTGTCCCTACAAGAATAAAGGATCCGTACCACCCGCTTCGGTGGGAAGCTCACGCCCGACCCCGAGTGGACGGAACGGCCAACAAAAAAAAAAGCCCGTACCATCTTATACTCAAGGATGCTTGAATTATGTGGGTATCGAGGAAGCCCAAGCAGCCCCTAACGTTGCACTCGGTAAGTTCCCAGTTAATTCCCGCCCTGCGGTTGACGGACGTTATTTGCCACTTTTGGCCGTCAACCTTTCCAAATAATGAGGGAACTCAAGTGATGCATACATGAAATTATATTTAAACTAACGAGTTCCATGAGTTTTGTGCACCAATATGTTTTGCAAGGAAATACATGTAATATGGTGCATAAATATCAACATTGGTGAAGCCATACGAGTGAAGGTTCATCTCGAGACAAAGGACACATGGACATAGAGCAAAAGTTACCCAAATCACATATTTGACAGCACCATATTGAAGAGCTCTCCGAGATGATCGAAATGGACGCTTGGATGACCCAATTCGGAGTCCGGACGGAAAAGTTATGCCTCAGAAAAAAATCACCGGCGAAACCTGTCCGGCCGGTCGGCCTGACTTAGGCCGAACGGCCTGGACAAGGCCGGTCAGCCATGCACCCTCCCCAAAAGGCCCTAAGCTTTGCACAATGGCCTTAGGGAGTCACCAATGGACCCCCAAGAAAGGAATTGACAAGCATGGATGAAATTAAGGCCGAAAGGCCTAAGCCATGGATTGGAGGGTCCATCTACCTAGGACTCTCGGACGGCTTCAACTCAACGCAACCAAAACCGCCTCAAGGGACAACATGCAACCGTTGATGAGCGAGTCGGTGCAACGGAGGGCCGAGAGGAGCCAAGGCTAGGCCGAACGGCCTCCCCTAGGCCAGCCGGCCTCCAACTGTCACAATCGTCGCCAATCCCTCAACTACCGACCTCAGGACATCATCAGGAGCGTCCACAAGAAAGACGGTGCCAGGTGGCAAGAATCCCAGGCCGAACGGCCTAAGTAAGGCCGGCCAGCCCACTTTCAGTGGCGGTTACACCTCCCCTTTCGCATGGAAGCTAAGCAAGAATGTGGCTTAACATCTACGCTGGCTTCCATGCTTGGGAGGCTATAAAAGGTGCCCTTCACCCCCACTCAACAACACGTCGAAAATACAAGAGAAGAAGCTCCAAGGCGAAGCGCTGCTACTCCTAGCCTTAGAAAATAGGGAGAGAGGCGAGGTGAGAGTTCGGGGGAGGAGCCGAAGGTGTCCGCTCTTCCTCTACTTTTTACCTCGGCGGATGCAGTTCATCTTCGAGTGACTACATCCGGGTCTTGTCTGGTAACTCTGGTTCCCTCAGATTAATCAAGCATTTACTCTTACTTTTGTTTCCTGGTTCCTCATTCGCTACTTAGTAGTGGGTGCTTTGCTCTGATGTCGAGTGAAGTAGTAATTATTAGTGTAGGCGCGGTGCCTAGACTAGTCGTTACCTTGGTTTGCACCCAGTTCAACGGAATAGCTGTGGTAGCCGGCAGGTGGTGACAGTCCTGTCCGGTTGACGTAATCCACCACGTTAGTTCTGGTCTGTAGGACTTAGGGTAGGTGGTACCACTCCGCTTCTCATCCCTTTCTGTGAGTGGTGGCGTCTCAGGCACCCGAAGTAAATTATCGTGAGTAAGTCAGTATTGCTTGATCCGAGGAATAACTAGTGTTGCTACACAGGTACCCTCTCTACCCTCGTCCCATTTACCTCTTCTCTTTGTCGTCATCTATATCCACATTTATCCCTCGGACGAACTAATTAAGGATTAGTACACTTCACATTCCCCATGGAAATCGGTACTTGGAATACTCCCGGGTGAAAGCTACATTGGTATCCGTACGCTTGCGGATTTATCTGTAGGTCATAAGAAATACCAACAAGCTTTCTGGCGCCGTTGCCGGGGAACGATAGCTGTTCTTATCCCGAACCTAGTTCGTCCACATATCATCCACCTACCATCATGAATTCCACTCCTACCTTATATCAATTCTCAGCTCCAAAAGCTGAAGATCTTGGAGCCACCACCATCATCTCACCGCATAAAAAGCTCATGGCTACGGAATACACACAAAATTCATAGCCAAGATCAAAGAGAATCCATTTTCTAGAGCTGAAGGGGAGAACCCTTATGTTCACTTACGAGAATTTGAGCAAATTTGCTCATGTCTCGTGATTACGGGGATGGCCCAACAAACTCTGAAATGGAAGGTATTTCCTTTCTCTTTGACGGGTCGAGCAAAGATATGGTGTGATCACTATCGTGAGAGAGTGAAGGGAAGTTAGGAGACACTACGAGATAAATTCTGCCTAACCTTCTTCCCTGAATCTCGGGTCGCTGACCTTCGAATCGAGGCCCTCACCTTCAAACAAAGGGGAGGAGAATCACTAGGGGCCGCTTGGGCTCGATTTACCTATCTTATGGCCACGGGACCTGATCTAGGGATCTCTGAACCTATCCTTCTAATACATTTTAGAAGAGGCCTCGAAATCGAATCAGCCGAATTCCTCGATTCGTCCTCAGGAGGATCTTTGAAGGACCGAAACGGCGACCAGAGAGGGGGGGAGTGAATGGGAGCCGATAAAAATTCTTTCCAACCGATCCGGCTATTTTCCCAACTCAACTCCGAAACCTCCGAAAGCGATCTTGCCAAGATCACGTAGCCACTGTCAAGCTACTGACCCTAGGAACAAGAAATACGCAGCGGAACTTGAATCGATCGAAACGAACACCAAAACGACCCGAAACACAACTAGATCCAACACACCCAGGGGGGGCGGTTAAACCGGGTCAGGGGGGCGGTTAAACCGCCTAGGCCTGGGAAGCTCGGGAAAAAGTCAAACCAAAAGTGGATCTCCCAAACCGCTTGAGCTCTTGAGGCGAGATTTTGGTCAGATGATCTAGACCTCCAGTGAAGTGTTTTCCCAAAAGATCTCGGCCTCTAACTCAGTACAACTCCCGGAATCTCAGATCTCGTGATGAACACCATGACCTCGAACCAAGCCTACTTGTCTCTCCGCTCCTCGGAGGCCGCCATGGCTAAGACCTTTCGCGCCTGTTCTTCGCCTGCACCAATGCAACCAAGCCGCATTCTACACCTACAATACTTGAGCCAAGGGAAACGTCAATCCACACCATGTTGTCAATCACTCATCACACCAGGAAGCGACCATCCACCGGTCCTCGGACACAGCGGGTCCTCAATCTCCCCCTTGATGAGTGCATTGACAACACACACATAGTAACCATTGAGATAAAGAGAATGTAAAAGAAATTGAAAACAAGACTCAAGCAAGTGACTAAAAGCAAGAACAAGCTGAGAACAAAGTCACTTTGCAAGAGAAAGCTCCAGAAACGCCGACCCTTCAAGAAGAAGCGAAAGGGCTCAACACCATCGGCAAAAGAGCAAAAGCACAAAGCACAAATCACAAATTTCCAATTCACTTTTCAGAACACTCAAAGCACTCCCCCTGCAAAGATGCAACTCCCCCTGAACAAGTGAACTTGTGCATGCAAAAAACACTCGAAAATGGCTCAAATCTTCACAACTCGTGTGCACTAAACCGCCCCGGGCAGATGACCCAACTTGAAAATGCCAAAATCGCACAAACGAACTCGCAACGATGCCGTTCCAACTTGAAAACCTTCCAAATGTGCCCAGCAAAGTTTTCCAATGCTCAAACTCTCAGAAACTTCACAAATTTTTTGAAAACTCTCATTTTGGCAAAACTTTCACTTTTCACACAAATCCGACAAATTCTAGAGCAAAAGCTACAAAATGCTACAAGTTAGAGAAGAGGCAAACAAGATAGTTCATCATGTCACACGGGCATTGCCATCAAGAAGGTAGAGACATATATCCAATTGACAAAGCCATGAGCAAGTTGTGTAGTTTTACCAAAAATGTCACCACATGAGCAAAGTCCGAACCATGGATTGTTCAAGCAAAAGTGAACTTCATCTCACCAAAAACATGGAAGGATACGCATTCTTGACAAAAGATCATCATAAACGCCCAAGTTCTACCTCATGTCATGTCAAAGCACGGAGCCATGTGTTCACTTCTCATGGGAGACTTCTCCGGCAAACAACATGCAACCGCTTAGCACCCATGTGTGCAAGTGTGTGCAATGGTGAAAGCATAGAGACATGAGCATAAATTTCAGCAAATATATCTTTTTCTCATCTTTCTTCTTTCATGCATAGACATCTCATTTTTCAAGTTTTTCAAATTAAGCATGGTACATGAAATGTCTTTGCGACAAAAAGAAGCTTATGCTCCTCCACAAGATAAAGCATGGGCTAAACATTCATAATGACAAAGGTCTTTGACCCAATTGAAAAGAATATCACATCCTAGCATGATCTTAAGCAAGATATAGCCATTTCGGCTCAAACAAGACATGCAAAGGCATTTACTCATGGGTGAAGGATTTGAGTTCAGTTTGCATTTTAATTTAAAAGGAGACTATCTCAATAGAATATATATATATCAAAACTATCAAGAGCATAGCCATCCATACAATCAATCCCTAGCCAGCCTGCCTAAACTCTAAAATGTAGCAAGTTGTACCAATCACTGCATATAGGAGAAGCTCATCCTAAGATATGATACAAAATATGAAATCAAGATACAAAAGCAAGAAAAATGTACATCAAGATACAAAGATGGTACAACAGTATACATATGCTACAAGAGAAGCCTCCAAAACTCAGCTCAGAAAACCGCACACACACCAAGTTCTCCTCGCAAGCGGGTGAAGGTAACTTGGTCAAGTGGCTTAGTGAAAATGTCTGCAAGCTGGTTTTGGGTAGAAACATGGGCAAGCACAATATCTCCTTTCTCCACATGATCTCTCAGAAAGTGGTACCTCACTTCTATGTGTTTAGTTTTGGAATGAAGCACGAGATTTTTGGCTACGCTTATGGCACTGGTGCTATCACAAAGAAGTGGAACATGGGACATGTCTAAGCCAAAATCTCTCAAGGTGTAGGTGATCCAAAGCAGCTGAGAACAACAGCTAGCAGCAGCAACATACTCGGCTTCAGTGGTGGATTGGGCTACACTAGACTGCTTGCGAGAAGACCAAGACACAAGAGACGAACCAAGAAACTGACACTGACCAGAAGTAGACTTGCGATCAACACGACATCCAGCAAAATCCGCATCAGAAAAACCATGAAGTGCAAGAGTGGAATCGGCAGAATACCAAAGACCTAGCTCAGGGGTAAACTTGAGATACCTGAAAATCCGCTTGACGGCCTGACGATGTGAAGTCCTCGGTGAAGCCTGAAAACGAGCGCACAGACACACGCTGAACTGTATGTCCGGCCTCGTCGCCGTCAAGTAGAGGAGGGAGCCGATCATGCTCCGGTACTCCTTCTGGTCCACTGGTTCTCCGTCCTCATCCGCATCCAAAGCTGTAGTCGTACTCATCGGCGTAGTCATCGGCTTGGAGTCGCTCATGTCGAACTTCTTGAGAATGTCCTTGGTGTACTTGCTTTGGTGCATGAATGTCCCATCCTTGGTTTGCTTGATCTGTAGCCCGAGAAAGAACTGCAACTCTCCCATCATCGACATCTCAAATTCCCTGCTCATATCGTCTGCAAACTTGGCAACAAGGTCATGAGAAGAGCCACCAAAAATGATATCATCCACGTAAATCTGAACGATTAAAAGATCATTGCCATTTCTCAACAAGAAGAGCATTTTATCAACCTTTCCCATCACAAACCCCTTGCTAAGCAAGAACCCTCTCAACCTGCCATACCACGCTCTGGGTGCTTGCTTTAGGCCATATAAAGCTCGGTGGAGTTTGTACACTTGGTGTGGGTATCTCTCACTCTCAAAACCCGGGGGCTGCCTCACATACACTTCTTCCTCGATCACCCCATTCAAGAAGGCACTCTTCACGTCCATTCGGTACAATTTGAACCCTTTAGCAACTGCAAATGCTAGAAGGATCCGAATTGCCTCCAAACGGGCAACAGGAGCAAATGTCTCCTCATAATCTATCCCCTCCTGCTGCAAAAACCCCTGAGCAACCAACCTCGCTTTGTTTCTCACAATCTCACCACTCTCATCCCTCTTGTTCTTGAACACCCACTTGGTTCCTATAGGATGGCAATTTGGAGGTGGTTCTACTAACTTCCACACCTGATTTCTCTCAAAGTTTTCAAGCTCTTCATGCATGGCATTGACCCAATCAGAATAAGATAAAGCGTGTCCAACATTTTTGGGCTCAAAAGACGCGACAAAAGCAGAATGAGCATAATGAGAGATGTTCTGTGACCTCGACCGTGTAGTGCGTTCATCCAAGTTCCCGATGATCTTCGAAGGTGGATGATCCCTTTGTACCAGCCGGGGAGCTTCTCGCCTCGAGATTGCCTCCCCCTCAACATCAGCTTCCACTTGAACTCGATCTAGAGCGCGACTCGACGATGGTGTAGCAGAGGGGCCGTCGTCGAACGTCGTGGTAGTAGTGGAAGTAGAAGGTACACGATCTCCACACGGTGCATGAATCTCTTCATCATCTTCATCATCAGGCTGTTCTTCCTCAAAGATGGGCTGTCCCAAATCATCATCACCTGCACACTCAAAACAGAAGAGCTACACGAAATGGTCTCGTCGAAGGTGACTTCGCAAGTCTCCATGATTTGGTTAGTCTCAAGATTGAGCACACGATATGCTCGAGAATGATTAGCATAACCAAGAAAAAATTCCATCCATCGAACGAGACTAAAATTTGTCCAAATTTCCTTTCTTCAAGATGAAACACTTGCAACCAAAGACCCGAAAGTGACTCACACGGGGGGAACGACCATGGAAAAGCTCATAGCAAGTTTTCTTCTTGAAAGCACGAAGGAAAATCCGATTTGAAACATAGCAAGCTGTGTTCACCGCTTCTGCCCATTACTTCCTAGGAGTCCTATGCTCATCTAGCATCGTCCTAGCCATCTCACAAAGTGTTCGATTCTTGCTTTCAACAACACCATTCTGACAAGCAACATATGGCGAAGAGTATTGGTGTTCGAGACCCAGATCACGACAGAAGGCATCAAAACGAGTGTTCTTAAATTCCGTACCATTGTCGCTACGTATAGCTCTCATGGCACCACCATTACTCTCGTTTTTCAACCTCAAAATCAGATCTCGAACAAACTCAAATGTCTCATCCTTCGACGCCAGAAAGAACACCCAAGCATACCGAGAAAAGTCATCCACAACCACAAGAACATACCACTTCCCACCAACTGAACGAACGCGAGCGGGGCCAACCAAGTCCATGTGCTAAAGCTCCCCTGGACGCTCAGTCATAACATCTGTCAAAGGTGGGTGGGAAGCAGCAACCATTTTACCATGCCTACAAGGTGCACACACCAAATCTTTCTCGAACTTGAGCTTGGGCAATCCTCGGATAAGGTCAAGACCACTCAAGCGTGTGAGTAAATCAAAGCTCACATGACCCAATCTCCTATGCCACTTCCAAAGCTCAGAAGAAGTACCAGCGATCAAACACCGTGAAGGACCAAAAGATTGAGAAAAATCAGCACGAAAAATCTGTCCCTCGGGAATGATCATACACACAAGGTCACCTCGAGAATCAAGAATTTTAGAATCACCACGCTTAAATCGAACCTCATAACCCTCATCAAGAAGCTGAGAAATTGAGAGCAAATTGAAACCAAGATTCTTGACAAGAGCAACCCGCTTCAGCATAAAATTGTCGCTCACCTGAATAGCACCTTCGGACAACACTCTACCTCTACCCTTATCCCCGAAAGTGATGTACTGCCTGGACACCACCAGGGTGAGACTGGAGAACCACTTCCCATTACCTGTCATGTGTCTCGAGCAGCCAGAATCCATCAACCAAAAGTTCTCCAAGCCTCCCACCTGCACAATCAGAAACGAGAACGAGAATGAGCGAATGACTCGACACTGGGGTTAGCACAAAACGAGTCAAACCAGTGTCGGGCCATCTGCTCAAAAGAGGAGTTAGCAAAATCAACTCTACCACGTGAAACCCTCTCGTCTCTCACCATCGGACCTCTAGCACCACGTGGGGGAAAACGTGGCCTAGACTCTCTCCTCGCCTCGAAGCTACGGTCGAACCTCCCTGAATCAAACTGACCATGAAACGGAGGCCGCATAGCAAACTCACGACTAGCTGGAACACCACGACTGGCAACCACGGAACTGTGCGCACAAAGGCATCGCCTCTCGGCCAGGGTGAACGAGACACAGGCACACTACGGAAAGAGTAGTACCTGTCCCTGTTCCCCACCTCCTTCTCTCTTCTCACCTCCCTCATCTTCCTCCAACAGAACTCCTCAAGGTGTCCATCCCTTCCACAATGCTCACAATGGAAGCGGACTAGCTTTGGCTTTGGGGTTTCTCTCGGCTGGTAAACCCCACTCCTCACAAAGGTCACTCTCCTCTGAAAGTTATCTGTCTTCGGTGGAAACTTGGGAGGATCTGGAGTGGTGTCAAGCTTGTATAGCAGGTGGTTTGGTTTGGGTGTGAAGGTGTTCTTGAGAATGGCTTTTGGTGGGTTTGTGGGAATGTTTGTGGTGGAACTCTCAGGTTCTCTCTCTCTCTCACCACTGGTCTCACCAACCTTCTAAGAACCAAGACCACGACCATCAGCTCTCTTAAAACCAGCAATCAACATCTTGAGCTGAGGCTCACGACCCGACAACCAACCCAAACACTGTCGCAACTCATCATTCTCATCTTGCAAGCGATTCACACACTGCTCTAGCTCAACATTCTTCAATGCAACAACATCACAAGCAGAACATGAATTTGTAATGGGAGATTTCAGTTGTGCTTCAAGTGAACTAATCATGGTGCGTGATTCAAGCAACTGAGCATGCAAAGCAGGACAAGAAGTACAAGCACCTAGCAAAGATGATCAAGACTTCAACTCAGCAAGCTCAACCCTAACACCCTCTAGTTCATCCAAACAAGTCATGTGTTTCTCCTTAAGCACAACCAGATCAGCAATATGCACATCACAGAATGAGCATTCAACTTCATCAGACACAAGAGGAGCATCCTTCAACACAGCAATCTCTGACTCAAGCTTAGCTGCTCTCTCCCTAGACTCGCAAAGCAAAGACTCAAACTCCATAGCCTTCACATAGCTATCACCACCGTGGGCTACCTTGAGCTTCTGCCAGATCTGGCTAGCTAGGTCCTCGCCCAATACACGCTCAAACTCCTCAGCAGACAAAGCACGGAACAAGTAGTTAACAGCTCTAGCATTCGCCTCAAACTTATACTTTGCATCCTGGGCATCTAAGTTGGTGGGATTGACATAGTTTTCATCTTTCGTCACATCCCACAGCAACTTTCCTTTGCCTCGCAAGAAAGCGCCCATACGCGCAACCCAGTTCGGGTAGTTCTTCCCATCGAAGTGCGGAAGCCCGGAACCCCGATCTTGGTACGCCATCTTTGGATCTTAGACTGGTTAGAGTCGCAAAGACCCGTAACCGGCTTTGATACCAATTGAAGGACCGAAACGGCGACCAGAGAGGGGGGAGTGAATGGGAGCCGATAAAAACTCTTTCCAACCGATCCGACTATTTTCCCAACTCAACTCCGAAACCTCCAAAAGCGATCTTGCCAAGATCACATAGCCACTGTCAAGCTACTGACCCTAGGAACAAGAAATACGCAGCGGAACTTGAATCGATCGAAACGAACACCAAAATGACCCGAAACACAACTTGATCCAACACACCCAGGGGGGCGGTTAAACCGGGTCAGGGGGCGGTTAAACCGCCCAGGCCTGGGAAGCTTGGGAAAAAGTCAAACCAAAAGTGGATCTCCCAAATCGCTTGAGCTCTTGAGGCGAGATTTTGGTCAGATGATCTAGACCTCCAGTGGAGTGTTTTCCCAAAAGATCTCGGCCTCTAACTCAGTACAACTCCCGGAATCTCAGATCTTGTGATGAACACCATGACCTCGAGTTCATCCCGAAAATCTCAAATCCAAAGCGATTCTCGGCGTTTGGGGGCAAAGGATCACCAGCAAAAGAGTCACAAGGCACTCATACGTGAATCCCCCAAAAGAAATCCGAGAGAAAACGCCTTAGAAAGAGAAGAACGAAAATCCCCCAAAAATAGCTCCGAAAATACCCACGAAAATGGAAAAAGGAAAGGGAGCTCGGGAAATCAAATCATGGCACAAAATGAGCAGCACAAACTCCATCACATAACCATGAATTCACCTATACAAAACTAGGAAAGATTCGAAGTAGTTCTAGGTGGAGGGGATGAAGGGGAAAACTAGTTCAAAGGAAAAACTAAAGAGATAACTAGAAGAGATTACCAAAGAGATAGCAGCCACCAGCCCTGGGAGGGGCTATTAGTAGTCCAAGTGGTGGTACTCTAAAGACTAAACTACCCCTAAGTGATAGATACCCCTCAGGGGCAAATTTGACATTTGATTCTCAGATATTTTCTGGCTGGGACACCTTCCACCGCAAGCTAGCTTCCCTCCGACGCAAGCCTTGCAGTCACGCCGCGTGTCCTCCGGATCGAAGCTCCTCGACGCCGGTTTTGGGCAAGCCCAGGGGGGGCGGTTAAACCGGCCCTGGGGGGCGGTTAAAGCGCCCCTGCTAGCCACACTCGGCCCAGCAGCCCATCTCCGCCACGTCGAGTCCTCGGTCCTTGGTTTTGAGGCCCAAACCAAGGGAAACCGTCCACCGATGATTTTGTGGCCAAATCACCAAACCCCGCGCGCAAACTTCGGTTGTTAGCCGCCACCTTGCGCCGGCTTCACGTCCGCGTATGAGCTTCGGTTGTGAGCCGCTACCTCGCACCGGAACCACGTCCCCTTGCTCGTTCTTGCCAGCATGTGAACCGCACTTGATCCACTGGCCACCGGGTCCCTCGAACCAAGCCTACTTGTCTCTCCGCTCCTCGGAGGCCGCCATGGCTAAGACCTTTCGCGCCTGTTCTTCGCCTGCACCAATGCAACCAAGCCGCATTCTACACCTGCAATACTTGAGCCAAGGGAAACGTCAATCCACACCACATTGTCAATCACTCATCACACCAGGAAGCGACCATCCACCGGTCCTCGGACACAGCGGGTCCTCAATCTTTCAGTCATTTGGCACCTAGTGAGGGAAGGGCCATTCTAGACAAAATTCTAAAAAACACCACTTACACTGGGATCTATGATGAATTCCTGGAAGAAATTCCTGAGGAGGCCTTAGAAGAGACATCCGCGTCGGAAGATGTGAAAGCATCACAAGAATCCACACCAATCGTAGCACATCTCTCCGATACTCTCCCTGAACCAACCCCAGCATATGATCTGGACCTACATGATTCTCGTTGTGCCTTCCCCTACGATTTCCACGACGAGCTATTCCTAGAGTACGGGGACAGCTCGAAACTTCCCGTAGTTGAAAGGCAGACAAGTACTAAAGTCCAAGCCACCGACTACATTGACCAGCATTCTCGAGAGGAGCTCATCGAAAACCTTTCTGCTGTCATGAGTGGAGAATGGTTAGATGAGGCAGAGGCCTCACCCGAAGTCGTTAAAATGCCCACAAAATTAGAAGAATGTAATGTGAAGTAATGGGCATAAAAGGCGATATTGGGTATGACCCAAGCTTAGGGATCAATATCATCTCACAATCATTAGTTCGATCCCAGCTTTCCCAGCCTTGTCTATCTTCATCACAAAAGCGCCTGAAACTCCAATCAAAAGGAATCCTAGATTGCCTAGGTATCCTTCGTGTGGTGCCAATCAAGATAGACAAGCCGAAGCTCTATCCAGATTTCCATATCTTCGACCTTCCAAAAGATCTAGAGAAACAAATCATCATAGGAAGGCCGATTGAGAAGATCTTAAGGAATCTACAAGTAGGAGATCTAGTAGAACTCAAGGTCGGCCGACAGTATGTCCCGACCTCTTTTTCCCGATCTCTTAACACTCAAGTGGGACCTGAGATCGAGCCCGATCCATTGGAGGAAGCCATGTCTATTGCACTAACTGACATGGCTCAACCAAGCTTTGAGGAAGAAGAAACCGATTTCTCAGAGGTTGAGGAAACTCAACCCCCTGTTAAGCTTGATACCTCCGAAAAACCTGAATCGTCCCCAATCGAGCTTAAACCTCTTCCTCCTGGTTTAAAATATGCCTTCCTCCATGAAAATCGAGACACCCTAGTCATTTTAAGTGATAAGCTCACAGACATTGAAACAACATCACTTATTTCTGTTTTGGAGAAACATCGAACAGTTCTAGGATATTCACTCCAGGACTTGCAAGGCATAAGTCCAAAACTCTGCACTCATCGCATCCCAATCGATCTGGATCAACACCATCGAGAGAGCCTCAACGGCGACTCAATAATGCGATGAGAGAGGTGGTAAAGAAAGAGGTGCTAAAACTTCTCCATGCCGGAATTATCTACCCTGTGCCCAATAGTGAATGGGTCAACCCCGTTCAAGTCGTTCCAAAGAAAGGAGGGATGACGGTGGTGCGCAATGATAAGAATGAGCTCATCCCTCAGGTACCCCCACTGGGTGGCATATGTGCATTGATTACCGTAGACTCAATAAAGCCACCAAGAAAGATCACTTCCCTCTACCCTTCATTGATGAAATGTTAGAACGACTCGCTAAGCACTCCTTCTGCTTCCCTGATGGTTACTCTGGGTATCACCAAATTCATATCCATCCAGACGACCAGAGTAAAACGACATTTACTTGCCCTTATAGGCGAATGTCCTTTGGGCTATGTAATGCCCCCGCATCCTTCCAGCGGTGCATGATGTCCATCTTCTCCGACATGATTGAGGAGATCATGGAGGTTTTCATGGATGATTTCTTCGTTTATGGAAAGACCTTTGACGACTGTTATAGAAAATTTTGATAAGGTCTTAGGGAGATGCAAGGAAAAGCACCTAGTTTTGAACTGGGAGAAATGTCACTTCATGGTGAGGGAAGGAATTGTTTTGGGGCACCGCATTTCTGAGCGCAGGATAGAAGTGGACAAAGCTAAGGTGGAAGTAATTGAGAAGCTTCCACCCCCCATAAATGTTAAAGGAGTTCGTAGCTTCCTTGGACACGCTGGATTTTACCGCCGATTTATCAAGAATTTCTCTCAAATAGTCCGGCCTTTAACCAATCTCCTTGCCAAGGAAGCTCCCTTCATCTTTGATGAAGAGTGCTATGCTGCTTTCCACATTCTCAAGAAATCTCTTATATCAGCGCCTATCATACAACCTCCGGATTGGGCTCTCCCATTCGAGATCATGTGCGATGCGAGTGACTTTGCCGTAGGTGCGGTCCTAGGGCAAACCAAGAATAAGTTGCACCATGCTATTTGCTATGCTGGTAAAACTTTGACAGGTGCCCAGCTGAACTATGCAACCACGAAAAAGGAACTTCTGGCAGTGGTATTCGCCATCGATAAGTTTCGATCCTACTTGGTGGGGGCAAAAGTCATCATCTACACAGACCATGCTGCGCTCAAATATCTTCTCACCAAGAAGGATGCAAAACCAAGGCTTATTCGTTGGGTGCTTCTACTCCAAGAATTTGATCTTGAGATTCGGGACAAGAAAGGAGTAGAAAATTTGGTGGCTGTCGCGACTGCAAGTTCAAGGAGAGTCAATGCCCATCAATGACTACCTACGAGACGACACCCTCCTCAAGGTAACCACATCAGACCCATGGTACGCCAACATAGTGAACTTTATTGTTTCTGGATATGTTCCTCCGAGAGAAAATAAGAAGAAGCTCACATATGATAGCTGGATCCACCAATGGGATGACCCGTACCTATTCCGAGTGTGTTCTCACTACAACGTTTTTCCCTTGGTGCAACGGCACGAAATCGTCGCAATATGTGTGAATTCGTGGCAATCGTGTGGAGTTGCGACGACTCAAAATAGTTGCAATACGAAAATCTGGTCGTTGCTTAAAACCTCATTGCAATAGGGTATCGCAACGACTAAGGTTGCTGTTGCCATACGTGCTAGTTGTTGCAACGACGATCGTCGTTGCCATTAGTGGAAATTGCAACGTCCATTGTCGTTGCAGTATTTATTATTGCAATGATAGACCTCGTTGCCATAGCGTGCTATTGCGACAACTTTGTGATGTTGCAAAAAATGGAATTACAACGCAAGAACATTGTTGCAATACGTGACTTATGTTGTTGCAATATGCTCACATGATATCACAACGAAATACGACTCGTTGCTATATAAGTCATCCATATCCCAATGAACTATGGCGTTGCAACATGCTAGAAGGCTATCTCATTAACTTGACCATTATCCAACCAAACCTAGAGTTGTGCCCCTGGGTTTGTGGCTTGATATTTCTGGCAAGATATATCATTTCCTTCTTCAATACACTTTAACCATCTGCTTCCCTGCGGAAATATAAATACGATACCCTGGGGTAACTCCCGAGGTGAAGTGCTACAACGAGATATATTCTGTGCGCTTGCAGAATTAATTTTTGCATACAATGACATATATCTACGCGCTCTTGAGCGTTGCTAAAACGTGACGCTAAGGAGTGCCAACAAGCATTTTCTGGCGCCGTTGCCGGGGAAGCAATTGGCTAAAGTTATTGTTGAATCATTTGATTATCTTTACAGATTTACCAAACCACTAACCTTAGTGACCTCACCACTGCAACATTCGTCTATTTTTGATGTGTTTTGCAGGGTAGTGCATGACTGGTTTCAACCTACCATCAAACTTTGATCCAAATCCAGAACGCATTGGAAGAGTAGTGCGAAAGAGAGTCGTACCTCCTCATATTCACTCAGCTCAAGCAATATACTCGAGTCGTCATCCGACTCCGAGTCCGAATCAGATTCGTCGTTTTCTTCAGCCCCGGAGTCTCCAGAGATTATGGCTCAAGCTAAGAAGACGCTCCGTGAGTTCTCAGCCCCGTCAAGCAGCACATCCCGGGACTGTCGAACGCACAGGAAGGTGCATTTGAGCTGACGACTGGCCTGGTAAACATGGTTCAGGCCAGCCCTTTCTGCGGAAGGCGATTGAGGATGTGAACACTCACCTTCGGAATTTTCTGGAGGTGTGGCAGTACTATCAACCCCAATGGCACACCGATCAACAACATCCGTCTTCAACTCTTCCCATTCTCCTTGCTTAGGAAAGCAAAGGAGTGGTTTTATGCTAACAAGGCATCATTCGATGGACGCTGGCAGACTTGCGCAGACGCATTTCTGGCCAAGTACTTCCCAGTGGGCAAGACCAATGCTCTCCGAGGAAAAATCACTAGCTTTCAGCAGCTAGACAGAGAAACAATTCCCGAAGCTTGGGAGCGACTGCAAGAGTATATTGCAGCCTGCCCCCACCATGGTGTGGAAGATTGGCTGATTACCCAGAACTTCTTCCACAGCCTGAGCCAACGGTCGCAAGAGATGTTGGATGCAGCCGCGGGAGGAGCTTTCCTCTCGTTGGATGTAGACGCAGCAAAGGCGCTAATCGAGAAAATATCCACTCACCAGAGCTGGATAGGAGAAAGACAAACTCTCCACAAGGGAGTACATCAAATTGACTCCATTGATATGCTGGCCGCTAAGATGGACCTTCTCTTGAAGAAGATGGAATCTCCTGGCAAGGAGATGAATCAGATCATGGAGGAGAGATTCACGTGTGAAACGTGTGGAGAGAAGCAGGACACTCGGGCGACACTTGCCCGACGACACAAGAAGAAGCCTATTTCATTGGAAACAATAACAATTCAGGCTTCCGTCCTCAACAAGGTTGGAATTCCAAGCCCAATTTCCCCTTCGGCCAACAGCAAGTCCACGCGGGATCCACACAATCCACAAGATCCAGGTACCCGGCAAAAGGAAGCTAGCCAAACCGAGGTGGCCGTTGAAGAGGAAGACGACGAGGAAACCACCCCTGTCTCAAAGGAGGGGAACGAGGCACTACAAGCCTCAAGCTACAGCTAAGATCCCACTTTCCTCCCGTTCCCAGAACGGAGGAGAAGACCCGTGGCCGACGAACAATTCGACAAGTTCGTTGAGGTAATCAAGAAGGTATACATCAACATACCATTACTTGATGCTTTGCAGGTCCCGACATATGCCAAGTACATCAAGGATATACTTAGCAACAAACGGACTTTACCCACAAGGGAGATGGTACAGCTGACGAGGAATGTAGCTCTGCTATACTCGGGCCCCACCTTAAGAAGAAAGATCCTGGCTGCCCCACAATACCATGCTCAATTGGAGGCCATGACTTCGACAACGCCCTATGTGACTTGGGGGCGAGCGTCAGCGTAATGCCCAAGGTAGTCTTTGACCACCTTAAACATATATCGCTTGTCTCTACACCCATGTATTTGCAGCTAGCGGATCAATCGATCCCCTACCCCCATGGAGTCGCAGAAAATGTTCCGGTCAAGATCAGGGATTTCTTCACCCCTGTGGATTTCATCGTCCTAGATATGGAAGCCGGAGCAACGAACTCTCTCATCCTTGGGAGACCGTTCTTAAGTACTGTGAATGCAAACATTGACGTGGGACGTGGGACCATTCAACTGAGGATTAATGGAGGGACCGAGAGTTTCTCTTTCCGTCCTAAGGAGATCCCCCATCAAGTCAATATGGTCGAAGAAGTCATGACCCGAAAGTCCAAGATGCCGAGCGTAGAAACGCTCATGAAGATGGTGGAAGCCTTCGCCGCCAAAGAAAAGAAGAGGCATGATCGCTATCATGCACGGCGAAGAATATCGAGAACCAAAGCGCTGGAGGAGCAAGCAAAGCGCGATAAGGAGGTTGAATCCAAGTCCCGTCCAGTCCGAAAGGAATGGCGGGTAAAAGCAGTCCCGAACAAGGATTCGGAGAGTTCCGCTCAGGACGAAAAACTCGAGCCCTCGCCATAAGGTATATGGTACGTATCCTTGCATTGCATATAGAATAGGTTATTCATTTCAATTCTTTTCATTCAGCACAGCATGTTTAATTTTCGAAGCTTGCATTCAGATTTCATTTGTGCATTAGGTAGCATATAAAAAAATATATTTTTCGGCCAGATTTCAGGCCGGCCGGCCCCACCTAGGCCGGCCGGCCCCACTTGTCAATATCAGTGGCCAGATCACAGCAAGCAAGGAACAAGAACATGTGGGAGGACACGACACGAGAGGATGGAGGAAATTGGACACAACCCCAGGCCGAACGGCCCCAGCCAGGCCGGCCGGCCTCTTGCCACCGTTGCTATCCCATCCTCACCTACCAGAGCATCAAGCACAGGGCAGTGACCACCGACGCACAGGATGGGCACGACCGGCGCCATGTGCAGGTCGATCGGCCTGCCTCAGGCCGGCCGGCCTCCCCCTGCTGCGCCTCTATAAATACCGGTGCCTAGCTCAGAAGGAAGACGCCCCAAGCACAGGTATGCGTGCATCCTGAGCGTTTCCCTTCTCCCTCGCTTGAATTTCGAAATTCTCTAAGTAAGGTTAGAGTTTAAACCACAAGGAAATTCTGCTAAAATCCATTCTTGAATTCTTGTGAGAACAAACCCCTGCCGGTTGAACGAGAACGTTTGTGGTGGTTCTTACCCCACAAGAACGACTAACCGAGTTGTGGTGATTAATCTCCCACAAGAACGCCTAACCTCTGACTGTCTAACCCCTGATTTCCTTCGGGTATTGTGAGACTAACCTTTTGTAGGAATCATGTGGACTAAGGCACGTCAGACGGCACGCGGAGTCGTGACCAAGCTCACCTCTTCGAGCTCTCGCCGCTCTCAGGGATCATCTACTTCCCGGGATACTATGTCTGTCGACTCAACTCGACACGACACAGAGTCCCAGGAGGAGGAGGTGCCGAGGAACAGGCTCCACATCAGGATCATGACTCGGGTCGAGCACATCATTGCTCGGACCGAAGAAGAGAGAACGGTGCTGGACCAGCTCCAGAACCGCTACTACACACATGCCAAGTACCTCGACCCCATGCTGCTGATCAAGACCGGTCTCGGAGGAGACATGGAACGGGCGTTCAATAATGCCGGATGGCAAAACTTCTACCCCGTCACGGAAATAGGTTCACACTTTCTTACCATGGAGTTTTTGATGAGTTTGAAAATCGAAGTTCGTCCCAACGAGACAAACATTTGCTTTCGGTTTTTCAATGAGGATTTTATCTTGACCCCGAAGCAACTCAGTGAGGCTCTTGGTTTCAACAAGAGATGCATCATTGATGCCAACCTGTTGGTGACTAACCACCGGTACAACCGTGCCGCATGGTGGGATAGCATCACAGGTGAGCCATCCTCGGGGAAAAATAGCATCACCGCCATCCAAAACCCCACTCTTCGTTTCCTGGCGAAGTGGATCGCTATAGTGGTCCACCCACGCGCTGATTTGCGTCTTTGCCTCTTGCCTGATTTAGAGTGCCTTTATGCCATGGTCAAGAAAATTTGTTTTTCACCGGTCATGAGCATGCTTGAGAACTGGCAGAGGTTAGTCAGTGGCCGAGCCACAATTGACATAACCTTGCTAGTCACCCGCATTGCCACCCATGTTGGTGCTTTGCAGGGCGCTCAAGTCACTTTCCTTCCCGCTACACAAGAGTATCAGTATTGCATTGGTTTAGACCATTTTATCCAGGGTCACTTGATGCGCGAGGGCCCTGGCCATACTCTTTTCATGTGTTATCCTGGTTTCATCGACGAAGTCGAGCTTCCATGCCCAGCTTTGTCGCTGAGATCAGCGAGAAGTCTAACCATGCAGCTTAGGAGGAGGGAACCCGCTCGCCACAGTATTGCACGCCCTGCAACACGTGGCAGGCGAGCCAGGCATGACAGTGAAGCCGGAACTTCTACCGCACCTCAGCCCGAGTACCACTACCAGCAGCAGCCCGAGTACGACTACCAGCAGCCGACAGAGAACCCCACTGCCAACATGAACTTTGAGGAGGCGTTCGACTACCACCAAGGAACGGCAGGATACGGCCCGCAGGTCGGACCATCCGCCTCCGCCAGGTATGACTACGAGAACTCGGTTTCTCGGGGGATCGCTGATCTTAATACCAGGTTGGAGATGATGACGCTGCAACAGCAACAACTCAGAAATGAAGTTGCACACAACACTGATCTCACGCAGCAGAACTGGGGGATGACCACATCCCTCCAGACCGACATTCACGGCTTCTTTGGCTACATGCACTACGACCCCAACCAGCACCACCAGTGAGCTTCATCGAAGCTTGGGGGAGTTTCAGGTATGATCAAAAGCCGTCGTCGTTGCCTTGCCGTTTGCCTTGCCTTGCCGTTGCCGTTTGCCTTGCCTTGCCTTGCCGTGCTATCATGAAATAAAATGCTAAAAAAATAATAAATAAAAACAAATAAAAAAATAAAAATAAAATAAAATAATAAAAACATAATAAATAAAATAAAAGCTCCAAAAGATGTCTTTATGTATGGAATTATGGTTGAGAACCTCTGCAATGATGAATAGTTGCTCTGTTTATGCCCTCTAAGTGCCTCGTGCTTAATCCTTTACTCTTGAGTATTTGAGTTCATTGGCATTTAAGGATCCGCCATGATAAAACTGTGGGAGCAAGAGCACTTGTTCATTGTTTAAGTTATTGTGAGTTTTGATATGGTTTGTTTCGAGGTATAACTCCATGCTTAGTAAGGAACCTCTCGGAAGTTTTTATAAAATGTTACATGGTGAATCTTCCTCGATGGTTTGAAATGTCCTATCCAGAGCCTAAACAGTTATACATTTGTTGAAACTACCATATGCTGTCTTGAGTTGCTTTGATTCTTGTCGAATGGTGAAGTCCGCTTGCAGAAGGTACTTGACATTTACCGGTCTTCTCATCCACCTCAGCCTCAAAATGTCCGACTAGTCAAAGTCTCGCTCCGGGGTTGACGTCCACCGTCGATGACATACACTCACCTCATCATAAAGCTCACCCCAAAAGGTCCTCAATTACTCCATACAAAGCTGAATCCCTCTCTGTTACCAAAGTAAGAGAAGAGATGTATTCGAAAAAAAATGGAGACAAATGCTCCATCTAAAAAAAAAGAAAGAGAAACATCTCAAAAATATGAGAGAGAGAAAAATAAGTAGTCCCAAAGACCTTTGAGCATCACACCTTCTCCCTCACCATTTGAAACCCATGAATTCCAAAGACCGGAATTTGACGAGTGCCATCGCTCGCGGACCACTCTTCGACTCGACAACAGAAGTAACCAAGGTATGCCACTCTTACCCTACCTACAACTCCACTTCAGCCTTAGTGTAGGGAAATATTGGTCAATCCCGACCAAGAGTGAGGATTAAACACCTTGAGTGACTCGAGAGTACCATCGGGGAATGAATCAACCATCTTTTGAAAAATTCATATCTCCGAGATGGAACCTGAAAAGTTGCAGAAAATACTTTAGAGATGACCGTTCAAGCTCTCAATAGCCCAAAACGTGAATCGATGCAGCCCCACGTGGAACCATGGTATGAGTTCTCTTTTATGCCAACTTATTCAAGTGATTCGTTGAGTTTTTGGCTTAAGCACAAGGTACTTTAAGAGTATACACATTGAAGCAACTCCTGACCTACCGAACCTAGAGTTATAGCCCTGCTCGAGGACGAGCAAGAGTCTAAGCTTGGGGGCGTGTTGACGGCCATTATAACCTCGTAGTGACTGTCAACATTTCGGTAAAATAAGGATGATCATACCATACTCCATGCATAAAAGTATTTTTATTGACAAATTCCACAAGTTTTGGATGAGTTGTGCTTGCAGGATGAACCAGGAGAAACAAGGGCCAAACCTGGCACAGAGCCAGGCCGGCCGGCCTAGCCCAGGCCGACCGGCCTCCCTTGGCCAGGTCTGGCCACGTCATTGATCCACAAGCCATGCCAAGTGCCAAGGATGATCAAACACCATGCAAACAACGTCGGTTTGATCCAAGGACCCGGAAGGCCTAGAGATCAAAGCACATGGATTGAAGGGCCCACATCCTAGGATTCTCGGACAAGTTTCAACTAAATGCAACAGTTACCGACCTTGGGAGAGCATCAGGACCGTTCATGCAGAGGACGGTGCCAAGTGGCACCAGGGCCAAGCCGGCCGGCCTAGCCTAGGCTGACCGGCCTCCCTCTGTGGCCGCCACGTCTCCTCCTTCGCGTGAAGCTTAAGCAGGACCTTGGCGTGCTAATGACGCTGACATCCACCCCCTGGAGGCTATAAAAGGAAGCTCATTCACCTTGGGAAGACACACACCACATATCTCAAGTCTTTACTTGAAAGGAGCTCTAGTATCTTTTTTCATTTCTTAGATTAGGATTAGAGTTGGGAGTAGAGTCGAGTCGAGCTTAGCTCGGATCTTCGGAGTCTTCGGAGTTCTGGTAAAGCTCTTGTATCCTTTCCTTCTTTTGAAGAGTTTATTTATATAATTACTTTCTTACTTCAGAGCTTAAGTTATCTTTTATATTTCTTTCTTGCTCTTCTTTTAGAGTAAAGATCTTGCTCTCTTTAGAGCAAAGTCCTTTTTCCCCTTTAGTTTTAGTGTAGAGTTTAGTTTAGCTCTACCGGGTTTTATCTCGCGGGTTTGCTCGCCTTGACCGGGCCGTAAGACGCCTTAGGGAAGACGGGGATTTCTCTTGACAGGCCTCAAGAGAAATCTTAATCATCAAGTGCAGACGTGGTGTCTGGCTTGTTGATTAACTAGGAAGTGTGTTGCACCCCACGGAACTGCAGTGGTAGGCGGCAGGTGGTGACAGCCCTGTCCGTCCTTCGTAGTCCACCACGTTCGGGTGTATTCATAACAGTAGTGCTGAGCCCGGAGAACCCCCTCTCTCACCCCGTTCTGAGGTTCTCCCATTCTAGCCGTCGAAGCGAGCTCTGTTCCCGGTATCTAAGCTAGGGTCTAGGCTAAGGCTAGAGTGCCTTTTGCTCTGAGTTAGAAAGAGTCTAGGTCCGGTCTCTCCCAACGTCTTTCCTTTTCTTTAGAAATAGGTGCTCCGTGTGTCGCTGGTCTTTCAGACCTTCTATCCGGTCATTAACTTGACCATTATCCAACCAAACCTAGAGTTTGTGCCCCTGGGTTTGTGGCTTGATATTTCTGACAAGATATATCATTTCATTCTTCAATACACTTTAACCATCTGCTTCCCTGCGGAAATATAAATACGATACCCTGGGGTAACTTCCGAGGTGAAGTGCTACAACGAGATATATTCTGTGCGCTTGCAGAATTAATTTTGCATACAACGACATATATCTACGCGCTCTTGAGCGTTGCTAAAACGTGATGCTAAGGAGTGCCAACAAAGCGGCGGCAAGAGACGGCGGCAGGCGCGCTCTGTTTCGCACGGTGGAGAAAAAGCAGAGGAACGCTGGTGGGAGAGAAAGCTGACCCGTGGGGTCCGCGTGTCGGTGGAAGGAGAAGGGGACCGGTAGGTGGTGACGGGCTGGCGAGGTGATCTGGGCCGAGCGGAGAGAAATGGCTCACGGCCCGGGGGAAGTTAACGGGCCGAAGGCGCGTGGCTTGGTTGAGTGGGCCGGAGTTAGAGGGTGGGATCCAGACTTCGGTTGGGTTTAGGCCCAAGCTGAGTTAGGAGGGTTAAGTTAGTTCCTAAATGATTTGTATTTGAACCTAGATTTCAAATACAAATCACACCCAATTCTATCCAAATAAAACTCAAGTAAAACCAAATAAATCCAAATCACAAATTAGGGAGTATGGAAATATTTTATGCACGATTTAATTAACTAAGAATTTTAGAGAGAGCAATTAACTTATATTACAAATATTTCATGTGCCACAACAATTCACCACAAAAATTTTTAAACTCCGATTTTTCATTACAAGTAACAGACAGCGATTTCGCGGGATGTTACAGTGCTGGAGGGGTAAGAGTAACACGTATGATTTGGCATGAAAATTTTGTTGTCCTTTTATAGTATAGATCTGTAGCCACCGCGATAGAGATTCGAATCTTATTTAGTTCTAGTTTTTTCATTGAGAAATATACATCACAAATTCTTTTACTTGCGATTCAAGCCTCCTTTTTATTGTTCTTCTCCGTTGTGATTAATCCTTTCGTGCTAAGCACGCAAACTTCATATTCCACTTTTTTCATACACACTGCTATTTTATATCGCACCTTTTCTTGTCCTCTTCCTTTCGCTTTAAGGAAAAAGGCCTCTTTTGGCGAGATTAATCGTGTTGTGCATGGTTAATAACAAACGGAGCAGTGATTTAGCAGTTGTATGAGTTAATTGGAGCAGTGATTTAGCAGTTGTGCATGGTTAATAACATCCGCTGATGCATAAGCATTCGCACAAAGGGTCGTCCTGTGCGGACGCTCCTGCACCGTGCCTGCTGCCGCTGCCACCGTCGCCCTTGGCCCCTGCTCCTCCTCGACTCCGGCCTCCCAGGCGGCAGCACGAAGGAGGGGGGATCCGTTTTTAGAGATCTACTACTTTGTTAGGGTTTCTTTTTTTCATTTTTCCTTTCCTCCATAATAATAGGATTAGGTCTTAGATCGTCGATTCGATGTTTTCGATCCGACTTTCTGTTTCGTCCTGGTGTTTCTCCAAGGGATGCATCGTCCTCTTCGTAGGCAACGTTTTCTCCGTTGAGGGATTGATGTACGTTCACCTAATCCACTTTGAGGAGGGATTGGATCATTTTTCCCTTTGGTGGAATCATTTTTCCGGTCGCTAGTGCTATTGTTGGCGGCGGCGGATCTGTCTTTCCGACCGCCGCTAGTGATGGCTAACGGCGGTGTCGGATCTTATGGTCGGTCCAACCTTCAGAAGATATGGCTGATGTGCTTTCGGCGCCCTTTACTCCCTATAGTGGTTGAGCATATTGCGCCTCTTATGTGGTTTCTACGTTTGTGGAGTCTTCTGTTGGCTGGGACTGCAACTGTTGGACTTGGATCTGGTGAAGTTCCATGGCGATGGTTTCTCCTGAAGTGGTGGATGTCGCCGGATGCAGGAAGATGAAAGATAAAGACCTAGTGGCGTGCTTCAATGTAATTTTATTTTATGTTGAGGTCTCAGTTGTAAAAGGGATTCTATATCAATGAAATCTAGTCCCTTACTCAAAAAGAAAAAAAGCATTCGCACAAAGGCCAATCACACGTTCCCGTGAGGAGGACCTTTGGTTGCGCGCTGCTCCTGTTGCTGCTTGTGGGCATGTTTAATTTTTTTACCATCCTTGCTAAGAGCAAGTATTATAAGCCAATTTTAACGGGCGTTTTGTTGGATACGTCAGATAAAAACATAGCTGGCACAGAGAGAAACAAGGAAAGAGAAGGAACGAACGACTGCCCAGCCGCTAGCGAACGCCGGGCATGTGCATTAATTGCACGGCTTCGTCAACTCCCATTCACTCGAGTCGCATGGAATCGCATGGAGAGTATTGATGCTGATAGGTCCCACCACTGGCAGGTCATTTGAGGTGGATACGCGAGACGCCAACGGCCGGTGAAACCATAAGATTTTCCCTAATACCCACCCTTGAAAATGCTAGTGTTGGTAGTTGTTTTTGTAAACACATAATCTATCTCAAGACGGGTCTCCACATAGTCTTATGCCGACACCCCTCTCTATCTCCGCCCATTTTTGATCCGACGCTTTCCTGAGCGCACAGCTTTTGTTTCCCCACCGTCCACTCGCGCGTGCCTGCACCTGGCCACCGTGGAGAGAGAAATCTTTTCCCTGGATCCCATTTTGATTTCCTTGCCTCCCATCCTCGCGTCGCGCTCGAACTCTAGCCAGCCCCGTCTGGATCCAGGGACGGAGGACCACGGGCCTGTCCGGGCGCGGCGAGGCAAAGGAGCAGGCAATCCAGCAGTGGCGCAGCTGGCTCACAAGACAGGGTGGTGGAGCGGGGATGCCTCAGCCGGTCCGCATGGCGTCACGAGGAGGAGCAGGGGCGATGCGAAGGAGCAAGGCCCGCACCAGATCGAGCCGCCATGGGAGCTCGAGAGTAGGAGGCGCCGCTCCCTTGCCCCTTCGTACCGCACCTGCGCCGGATCCGGCAGAATCGAGCGGGGGCGAGGGCAGGGATAGCTCGCGCGGCGTGGCGTTGCGGGATGGTGCGTGTAAGGAGCGGGGGCAGAGGTCGCACGATGGCATGTGCGGCGGTACGACGTGCCCAGGTGACCGCGCAGAGGAGTGGGCCGGCGCGGCGAGCTTGTGCGGCTCCTTCTTGCAGGGTGGCATCAGCGACGACCCTGAGGATGCGGCGATTGGCGACGCGAGGCAATCACTGGATCCAGGTGCATCTTTCCCCGCCTTCTTCTAGCTCTGTGATCTCACTGTACTCCATTTTGTTTGTGTTCGAATGTGTTAGTTTAGCAGATCCGGTTCAGTACTATCGAATCTTTCATGGGTCGTCATCTAGGGTTGGGTATTCATGATGACTACTCTCATCGATTTTTGGCCGTCTTTTTGGTGGACTTTGGTTGTTTTAGTCAGGTTGGTGGCAGCACATTTTTTAGGCGCTCATTGCATATATTACCACATTAATTGTGTTAACAAGTATGTGTGTTTTGTGTCTTGTTGCTGGTACTACAACTCTAGTTTCGACTCATGTCGGTTAGATTGAGTCTGATTATATCCTTATTCATTAGAATTTCTTAGAGGTTCCATCTATAAATCATTGAACAAAAATATGATCAACGTTGATTTTTTTCTGTGTACTAGTTCAGTATTTTTTGCATTAGCAATGTTTTAGCTTACGTGCATGTCGCACCAGGACACCATTTGATGTTTTTAGGCTGAAAAATGTAGGTTGCTTACATGCATTGGACAAATTATTTTTGTCAGCCACTTGTTTCATGTTTGATGATTTATTAAGCATGAGTAGATTGTACTTTTGTCACTGATTTGACCAAAACAGGAATGAACTACTCATTCATTCTAATTATTTATGAAGTAACCTGCCTTAGCGTGAAGCCCAAATGGAGTAACTAAATATTGCTACTTTTATTCACTGAGAAATTATTTGTCAGACATCTCTTTTGAAACATATAGAATTTTTTTTTTTTAGATTAAGGAATACGTTCCGGTTTTCACATTCTGTTAGTGAATGCTTAGAGCCCACACAAACGACAGCAGCTCTTAGACTGTTTTACAACTGGACCATATGGTCTGAAACAAGTTTCCTGCCGACCTACGAAAACCAACTAAACGCTTGCTAGAAACAAGATCTTCTTTACTAGGCTTGAATCCTGTTGTGCCAGCTCCATCCAAACTTAGTGAAGATTTCAAGAGCTTTTGTCTCCAGGACTCTGCATCCAAGCTTCAAAGTCACTGTCTCTTCCTCTTTCGCCAGCCCTGCCCACATCCTACTCCAGTATGTCGCCCTGAAGATTACCTGCAAGGGAAAATTAGAATTTGCTCTATTGAACACCACGTCATTTCTGGTGAACCATAAAGCCCATAACAAAGCTATCACTCCAACCATTAATTGATACTTCTGTTTGCCCTGTAAATTTTTAAACCAACTGCTGAACAATTCAGCACTGTTGTTAGGAGGTTTCAGGCCAAAGGAAGCTTGCAAAGTCCTCCAACACAGCCAGGCTAAATGGCAATCAAAGAGCAGATGCTGCATCCAAACATATAGGAAATAAGTAGTCTTTTATTCACATTAGATAGGAAGCAACTTTTCCTGGTATGAGTAACTGGTTTTTTCCTGAACTGGTTTTCTTTGGATATGTATGGCTGTTGTTGACCGATCGTTTATCGGTTTTTCATAGAATTGTACATTTTGAGTAGCTAGTAAACCCAGGTTTGTGCGATCCTATCTAGAATGCCTTTTATTTTCTTGAATCTGAAGCCGCAAGTGTCACTGCAATTGCACTATTCTTCTGGTAATGAACATATATCTTTTTTTTGCAAATGATTAAGTAACTAACCACTGATTTACATGGGATTGGATGTTACTAACAATTTACGTACATGCAATAGGTAGTAACTAGTGCTTGATCTGAAACATATATGAAGTAATTAAACTTTGGTTTACATTATGACATTTTGCAGCCCCTATTCATTAAACAAAATTGATGTATATATTCTTTCCTCTTCTTATGACATTTGTAGTTTCCATCCTACACAGCACCAGTGCATTTGAGTCATCGACAACTCATATTGGGGGTCGGTACCTTCATATCATCAATGGACAGTTCATATCTGCGGGTATGCCCTAACCATGATCATCTTTTTCTCATTTTTGCCTATGTGATTTACTCATGTGTTCATATGATATAGGAAGTACCTTTTGCACCTAGTTCAAACATAGAAATGGTGGCACCAGGCACCCCCTCCTTGCAACCTATAATTTTTTAGGTTTGGCTAACATACTTCTGGGTAATCTTTTGTTGTGCGTTAATGTGCTGAATAATATAGTGAGACCAATGTGTTAAATTCAGAGTCAGTGCCTCAGTCTCAAAACTCTATACCATACTACTTGTTGCTTCTTTAGCGATTTAGTGTTGCTTGTTGCTTTGTTTAGTGAGTAGCACAGAGTTTTGTTGCCAACATGGTTTATGTTGTTGTCATTGTGTGAAATCTATCAGTGGTATCATACCATGTGAGTGTTTTTTTTGCTGTGATTGCTCATATGGAATATTGTTGAGAAAGTAACATAATGATAATCCATATGACAGAGGAAGCAACTTGTCGCTAATTTGCATGACAGAAGAATTAACTTCTCAATACTTGAGATATGAAAGTAACTTATCCCAAATTTACATGCCAATGGAAGTAACTTGCAACTAGTTAACATGACATGGCAAATAACTTACAGCTAGTTTGCATGACTTGGGAAGTAACTTCTAAATTGTGTATCTGCATAACTTGGTTGTGAAGTTTGTTTTAGTCGTGACCTTTGAATGTAAGGCAGGGTCGGTGCCAAAAGTCTTCACCAACTCTTGTTTTTTAACTATATTGGGTCATACAGAAGTTGCTCTATATTGTTAATAATTAGTGTGCAGTATAAATAATTTCACTATATGAACCTACAAGTTTGCAACTTCTGTTTGTAAATAAATAGTGTGCTGCTGCCCTTTGTGTAGTTTAAGTATTTTTGTTTTCATTTTTCAGTGGGTCAGTTTCAGGTTAGAGTCACTCATTCTTAGCATGTTGTGTCTTGTTTTTTAAGAACCTGATTGCCATTAGTTTATCAAGTGAATTAGGATGCAACTTACAAATGATTTATATTAAAAATAAAGTAATTCATCACTACTTTTCACAATAGAGGCAGTAACTTATAATTACTATGCACGATATATGAAGTAGCTTTTAGTGTTGGTAATAATCCTTGCTTCAGTGTTGGTACTTCTGTAAACACTAAGGATGTGGAACCCTGTAGTTATAGTAGTTGCAGCAAGTTGCAGCATGGCAACAGTAGTCTGTGATGGCGGTAGTATTAGTAGTAGTACTTGAAGGCCATGCAATGTACCTTGTACTCTTTCCTTTGGCTTTTTTGCTTCTGCATATAATGGAAAGCAGCACCCAGCCCTATGTGCTCTTTGCTTCCTCCCCCTTCTATCTCTGTCCTGCAAGCGCACGCGTGTGTGTATGTTGTCATTGAGCTCTTGGGCCTGATCATATCGGCCACTCTTGCCTCCAAGTTGCTTCCCGTATTTTAAGGGGCTGTGTGCTTTCTTTATAGGTGTATACTGATAGCAATATCTCCTTTTCCAACTCCTTTTCCAAGTGTTCAGGAAATGTGTCCGTTCTCTAAGTCAAGTCAATCATGTTTGTTCAATTGGAGTCTGTTGGGACTGGCTGTGTGCTAGAAGGTAGGAGTAGTGGTGTCAATTGCTTGATTTTTCATGTGGTACAAGCTAGGAGTGGTGGAGTCAGTTCATTGATCCAATATTGTACGAGGCCATCCTGGCCTCTTATTGTACACAGTTTACAACATTTAAATATTAAACTGATTAAGTCCTTTGCTTGTGAATATAAATGTAGTAGCTGCAGCCCGAGAACTCACTGGAGTTCTGCAGCACCAAAAGCAACCATAGCAAGAGTGTTTGGGCTTAGCGTTTAGGGTCTTTTGTGCGTGTTTTTCTCTACTCCCTCACCTTCATCTTCAGCGTAAGTCTTTGTGCGTGAGCTAGAGTTTGCTGATCGCAAGGATCGGTAGACCAGGGAGGGAGAGCCTGTGGCTTGTAGAAAGCTAACATAATCAGTGACTTGTAAAATGATGACTTAAGCTACGGACGGCGGAGTTAGGCTCACTTAACAAAACGTTGGGAAGTGACTTGTAAAATGATGACTTAAACTGCGACGGTGGAGGAGGGCGGCCTTTAGGGATCTGGGTTGCCAGGGGTTCCATGTCCCCCGGATTTAGAGGAGAGGGGTGGGGGTAGTGGCCGGCCCGTCGGAGGTGGCGGTGCAGCCGGCGGGGGAGGGTGTGGCAGCGTGCGTTGGGGTCCAGAGGCCCATGCTTTGCTATATTGTTGTGCTTTTTCTTCCTTTTCCTCTGTTTTTTTAGCTTACTGCCTCAGTTAGTTGTATTGTTAGGAGCAATATTGGATATTTTAATATCACAGAATAACGTAGCTTATTTCATTTTTAGTGTATGTAGCATCTTAATTGAGTTAATAATCCTGACAAGGGACGTGCGGGATCACTTATGTTTGTAACTTTACCTAATTTGAAACACACAAGTAATTAATTACTGCTATACATGAGGCTGGGAGTAAACTGCCCCGATTTAGAACACTCATTAACTAGTCAGATTTTAATTAGATTAGAGGTAACTTGCTTTAGTCTTAAGCATGTAGGAAATAACTAATGATTGATTTACATTATATAAGAAGTAACTTTACCCTCATTTAAAATGCATAGGTAAGAACTAGCCTTCTATTCGCATTATATAGGTACATATGAAATACATAGGTAAGAACTAAGTGATCATGTTACAAGTCACTTCCCAATTTTTTGTCATTTTGGAAGTAGCTTGTCATAGGAAGTACCTCCCCATAGTTTTGGGTAATTTGGCAGTAGCTTCTCATAGTTTTGGGTAATTTGGCATTAGCTTCCCATAGTTTTTGGGCACACAGGAAGTATCTTCCTCCTTACCCAATGCACGCCTCTGCCCCCACCACCCAACCGGGGTCTCCCGTCGCCCGGCTCCGGCGGCGCGGGGCGCCGCCTCCGCTCCGCCGTTGTCTTGCCCGCCACCACACCACCGGGCCCCAATGTTTCTTCACTGCTTTAAATCTTTGAGACTCCTTTTGTATGCAACTAGTATGTTGGTTCATCGTACCTTTTCACGATCTGAAATGAAAGGAACTGTACCAACTAGTATGATAGTGAATTTTTGCAACTCCAGTTCATGCTCCCATATTTATGTGAAACAACTAGACCCAAAGTTGTCTTGCTTTCAAATTTTTGGACCATGTGATGCCCTATATGGGACCCTACGAACCCATCAGCCATCATCTCTTTTGATGTTCTTTTCCATTTTCCAATTAATATTCAGGAAGTAATTACTCATTTACCCAAAAAAAGGAAGTAATTTGCCTATGATTTGGAACACTCAGAAAGTAACTAGTCATTCATGAATATTAGATACGAAGTAACTTTCCTCCGTGCATGCAACCTGAGCACCAATGCTTTTGATCTTACTTTGTCCAATCTTTTTCATTTTTTAATTAGCATGTTCTGATTGCATTCTGCATACTTTTTTTTATCTGATTTACAAGGTGCATCCAAGATAGTTACAAGTTATATTAAGTGTTGGGTGGCAGATCAGCCAGTGTAATTCCAGAACTCATATCCTCTTTTTTTTTTCTTTATTGCATTTGTTACTGGCTTGCCATGTATTCATAGTTCATATGAAATATTTAAACCTATTTTGTCTGATCCTGGCTAACATGTTTTTACTTTCATGCATTGTAATTTTTTTACTGATATAACCCCAACATCTTTATTCTGAAGTCACAATTGTCACTGTCATTGCACTATTCTTCTGGCTATGAACATATATCAACTTTTTTCCCAATTGAATAAGTAATTATGCATTGTTTCAGTGGATTAGATGTTTCAAACAATTTTCCTACATGTAATAGGATGTACATAGCATAGAGTGTGCTATTGCCCTTTTATGCACACTGTCTGACTACATATTCAAGCTGCTTTGAACTGCCAACCTCAGTGTGTTACTACGAATTTGTTTTTTTTTTTTTTTGACCTCTCTCTCTGCTATTCATGTAAGGATCATGGACATCTTTCTCAATTCATGTGATCTTAACTATGAATTTGTTTTTTAGGAAAGAGGTCTATATCTAATCAGGGAGTCACACGCCCATGGATACTTAAATTTGTCTTCCATATTTGTTACAGAATGCAACATAATTGCAAGCGCTTCATGCTTCATGGTTGAAAAACAGTATTTTCGTGTTGGCACACAGACGTGCTTTGTGTATAAGTGGTTGTGCCATAAGATAGTATTTAGGACATGAATCAGTCATTATGTGGTAGATGTAACTAGTTCTTCCTGTGGTTAAGTGGTTGTGCTATAAAAATAGCTTCTGAAGGCATATGTCGGTAAGAAATTGTTATGTTTTGGGAAGAAAAAGGTTGCCTGCTTAGGCATGCGGCTTCTCCATTGGATGATGATTGAGCATGTATGATGTTTCTTGCTCTCTTTAACATCTGATTTGGTCTCCTTTTCCCCTCTACTTCATGCTTGGCAGATTTGCTTTCTATCGCTCCAGCAGCAGACGGGCTGCGGCTGTAGCGTCTAGAAACAAATCTGTGATTTTTTGGCCACCTAGGTCATCTAAATGTTACTGGCATTTTGTTGTTACTTTTATCGGCTGGCCTATATGTTCTTTTCACCTTAATTTATTCGTCTGTTTCTCCTCTGGATAAATGTGCGCCCGCGCTAAGCTGTTGTCTGCTAGGCGGGGGAAGGGCCCTTTCCATAAATGGAAATATAAGTAAAAAATGGAAGGGCCTCCCTCTAAGACTAAATGGAGGCCGGCCTCCTGTCACACCCGGTTTTACACAGAAACCCGAGTGTCGCCATATGTGTGCCCAGGAAGTCCACACAACACATATAGCTTACAAATATGGTATTACAGAGAACACAATGCTCGAATAAAACAATTTACATCAGAGTTTACAGAAATTACACAGCGGAAGTCTACTTATGAACATTGTCTTCTAGTCGAGCCTCAAGTCCACAGGGACACCGACTGGTTGACCACAGCTTAGATGTATGGAAGGTCTTCTGATAAATCTTCAGCCACTGCCTCAAACGCTGCACCATCTGATTACCCGTCCGGGATTTTGTTGATTGAATGCAAGTGTAAGTATTCCATCATACTTAGCAAGTATAACACAGAGGTATGAAAGGCTTAAAAGGCTTGACACGGTTGAACTGCATTTAGCACTTTTAGTTGATTCATTTTAACATTATCCAACTTACTACAAGTGTGAGCAACTCCCGGTTGTAAACCCATTAATAGAGTGTAAGTATAATTACAGGAACAAACATCATCTTCATTAAGAGAGCCACTAATCAGAAAGGATCCAGACCGCTCGTGACCGTGAGCACAGCTATCATGATAGATTTACACTATGCAGAGGTTTCGCCCTTTACCCAACCGTTAGCGTAAAAGCTCAAGGAGCTTTCAACCCAACCACGCACGTACCACACTTCCGAGGTGTGAGTGCATAGAGACGCTACAAGGTTTTTCACAAGACACCCTAACAAGCACAGTAGCCGTTTTGGTCCAACTTGCAGGCGCATGGCCCCAAGGCATCGAGATCGACCGTCGCTCAGGGCGCAACGTGAGGGGGATCAATGGCATCCAGAGCGCGGACCTCAGGGCGCAACGTGAGTCCATCAAGCGCGACGTGTGGGGTATCCAGGGCGAGAACATGGACACTCCCAGCACGGAATTGTGCCTAACGAGACATAGCCGACGGATCTCAGAGCGCAGGTGAGTCCGTCCTCGATGGATCAAGTCCATGCTTGCACTGCAGTTCCCCACGTACGCCTTTCGGTAACTACTGGCAAGCTAGAGAAGTATGAGCTACTTGACCAAGACCAGAGCCATAATAGTTCCGGCGGTGGCGACTGGTTCCTGGGTTGCCGCTTTCCGAACCGGACCTTACGGAGAGACACTAGAGCATTCACGAAGCAAAGCTCTAGCTCTCTGAACCATGTTGCTAAAAAGCAAGTTTTACCATCATGTTGAAGTGAACCTTTAAATCAATATTAACACTTAAATAAAGGTGACAGTAGCTGCGCTTAGCAAAGACTACCCATAAATGCATAAACCCGGGGTGTCAAGGAATTGGGTATTAAAGCTAGGAATCAACCTTAAGGTAATCAGAATTAGACACATGCAAGTATGAAAGAATGATTAAAGGTGATTAGGTTGCAAGAATTTCCATGTTACACTTGCCTTAAATCTAGTTAATGGTTGCTCAAGGCCTTCAATTCTCGCTCTTCAAACTCTTGTTCTTCAGGATCATTGAACGGCATTCCTTCTCCTACTCGTAGCAATCATCCGAAGCAATCACTCTAGAGCAAACATACAAGCAACAAACAGAGACAACTGAGAACAATACATCAATCAAAAGAAAAGCTTTGAAAGAACGTTCTAAACGACAGGGCTCGATCGAAGGACACGCGACCGCGAAGAAGCGCTTAAGGCGGACTACGGGTGAGAAGAAACAACTATCGAAAGGTTTCTGATTACCAAGCAAAGGACTATATGCTGGATATATTTTAATTAAGTAAAATCATGTGCATAGGTTATTTCAAAGAAATACCCTATTTGTAATTAACACAAATTATATTTGCATTTCAAGACACGAGTTGAACTTAGCAAATTTTATTTAGCAACATTAAAGTATAAGTTAAACCAATTAAACAGTTAACTTTAGAAAAGTAAAGTATATGGTACATCTAATCGAACAACTTTATTATTCGTGTTCCACTAATCAATTTATTATTAGAAATAAATTTAGATAGTATTAGTCATATTAACTTTATTCTTTAAAAACCGAAGTATAACCTATTTAACTTTTATTTAGAAAACCATATGAAATATGTTAATCAAATTAACATTTAATTTAGAAACACGAGGTGTGGCTCTAACTGAATTTTATTTAGGAAACACAATTAAATAGCTTTAGTTCAAATTAACATTACTTATGAAAGACCGATATGTTAACCTAATTTGCTTTTAGTAGGAAAAGGCATTCAATTTGGTATTAATCAAATTAATTCCAAATTAAATTATAAAAGCAAGTTTCATGGTAAACAGCTCCTCTAACGTATGCTTTATGTTATTACGAACCTAACGCAACTTGAACGGATCGAAACGGAGCTAAAACGTGGATTCTATGGGGTAAACAAGGCTGCAGGGACCTAGTTGTAATTAACTATAGACTGCAGGGGCTAGCTCAAAAGAATTCCTAGACTCAGTGAATAGTCACCACGAATAGGGAAATCCCCAGGGTTAGATCTGCAAAAGGTCGGGCACGGGTTTGGATTGAGAGGGTCTAATGTTTGTAGGGGGTTTTCTGCAAGATCACTAAGACACAAGAAAAAGGATGAAGATTACGGGGTTCTTTAGGGGCCTAACCGCAAAAGGTCCATCTCCTTCCTCTGACATGGCCGGCGGCGGCTCTGCCGCTCCAATCGCCGGCGCTGCGGCGGCGGAGGGGCCCGGCGGGCAGGGGGAAAAGGAGGAGGAGGTCGAGGAATCACGGGGATGTGCTCACCATCGGCGGAGGAGGACGGGGACGGCCGGAATCTGGGCGGCGGCGGCTCGGACGGTGGCGGGCTCGGGTGCCTCACAGGCGGCAGCGCTCGGGCTGCCGGTTGGCGACGGGAGAGGCGGGGGGGTGCGGCTCGGCGACGCGGTTCTTGTGGTGCCCTCGACTCGGCCCGGCGGGCAACGGAGGCGGCGGAAGGGCGGCGAAGGCCGGGTGGCGGCGCACGGCTCCGGCCGGGACTCCGCGGTGGCGGCGGCGCTGCGCGAGCGAGGAAGGGGCGACGGCGGAAGGGTCAGCAGGGACGCACGGGGCTGCGGCCTCGCCCTTTATAGGGCGTGCACCCTAGGATGGCCCGGCGCGGAGGCCGAGGAAGGCCGGCCGGCGGCACAGGCCGGGCGGGCGGCGGCCTGCTGGGCCAAACGGGCCGGGGTCAGGTTAGCGGGTCGGGTCGGGTTCAGCGGATCCGGCCCGATCCGCTAAGGGTTAGGGTTTTCTTTTTATTTTCGGGAAAACATATTTTCAGTGCGAAAACAAACCCAGAGAATTCCAGAAAATGTTTTTAAAGCACGAAAAATACCCAGAAAATCCCAAAAATTCTAGGAAAATTCCCAGAGTTAGATTGGGACACGAGGAGTCCAAATAAAATATCAGGAGCTTGTGAAAAGGACTTTAGAGCCTTCTAATAAATAGAAAGAGCTCTAGGAAAGGAGAATTAAATTCCGGAAAAGTCCAGAAAATTCCCGGAAGGACCTAGACGTCGCATAAACGCATTTTAAAAGCTCTGCACTCATGAAACACCAAAATGCATCAGCATGAATGCAACACACATAACGACTTATTTAATTTCAAAAGAACCATCAATTGTTTTTCCTATGCTAAATTCCCTGTAAAGTAAATAATTGTTGGAAAAGTTTTAAAATTATGAGAAATCGTTGTTAAATTTTTATTTTTAATCACATCCTGAAATCCAACAATTTCAGGGTGTGACAGAACTACCCCCCTTAACAGGAATCTCGTCCCGAGATTCAGGAGAAAGGCTAGCAAGAAAAGGAAAGGTTTATGGGTTCATTGCTTCACATATTCTTGTCTTGCCCTTCGTACTTCCATAGGACGTGTGTTGGTGATTATTGAATCCCTTGTTGCAAATTCATCGTTAGGTAATCCATGGAGTTATTCTCGAATGTACCACCATGATGATGATCCCTATAGAGAACCTTAGTATAAGTTTGTTGAAGTTTCTCAATCACGCTTCATGTTACTTCATTCCCTAGCTTTCCTTCTTCCTTCATGGACTTACTCGTGTGGTTCCAAGGATGTTAATCAACTTCCTTCTATAAAGTGATTTGAGTAGAGCTGGTTTGATTGTCCCATTACTCTCTTAGTCTTTACTGGCTTGTCTGATGTTGATCCTTTCTTCATCCGTCATCAATGTTGTTGTCTTCTTCTCGCTTTAACTCCTTATCTACGTCGGATCTACCCCCCTTAACAAGTTCTTTCCAAGGTTCAAATTGAGCTTGGTAAGGGTGAGCTTCTTCCCTTAACTCATTTCACTACTTTGCTTCCTGGGTCTCCTGGCCTTCCAGGATTGAAATTCTTTGACAGAGGTACTCCAATCCACGAGGATCATAGTCTGAGTTCTACCCTAATCTTGGGTAACTCCTTCTCCGACTGATCCCCTTTTTTTTTGCAAACACCTTCTGCTCTTTGTCGATAACCGAACGGTATCGTTGTAACGCCTCGGCTTTCATTAGACTGGCTTCACTCTGGGGACATGGAAGGCCATGGTATTCTCAACATTGACATGCCCATGAATGCTTAACATCCTCATGTTGTAGTTGCGCCTCTAGCTCTGACACTCTACAACTTCTCTTATTCCTTTGACTATTCCATGCTTCAACAACCTGTCTTTTTCCTGGTCCCGGGTGAACCTTACCTTTGTCGTCTCCATAGTGGGAGGGGACGATAATTCACATTGCATCCTTCCTTGTCGGGCCTCAGCTTGTATGGCTAAGAGTTCCTCGTAGTTGAATGGTGGCAGGGACGGGGATGTTGTAATCAAGACCTTACGATTTTCTTCGTTGTAGTTGTTGAGGAGTGGGACTTGTTCCATCATAACTTGTCTGATTTTCTTCATAGTTTGAGCCACCGTGTGCAACGCTTGACTCTATACTTCCATAAGCTATGTCGTCTTAAGATGGTATGAAATAGCTGGCGCATCGTCTCCACGGGCACTTTTGGCACTGCTCCCGATGGGGTTTCTCATCTTCAGCCTCTAGTGTCAAACTGTGTAGAATCTTCGATCTTCATCTTTCTTATTTCCAGAGTCGTCCTTCGAAGAGAGGTAGATGGGAGAAAAGCAAGAACTAGGGTGGGAACGAGAATTCTATAAGGCCTTCTTTTCTTGGACTTGTCCCGGGTGTTGATAATTGCAGATGCTTGTCGTTGATGTTGGTGTTGTCTGTCTTTCTTTCCTCTTTGTCTTTCTGTTGCTGGGTCATCCTTGGAGGGAAGTAGATGGGAGGAAAGCAAGAATTAGGGTGGGATAGAGAATTTTGTAGTACCTTCTTTTCTTCGACTTGCTTCATGTGTGCCTGCCTGCAGATGCTTGACTTTGATGTTGGTGTTGCCTTCACCTTCTATGTTGGTGTTGCCTTCATCTTCTCATCCAAGATGCTCCCTTTGATTAGAGAGAAAGAAAGAAGGATGACAAGGAGGTGGGAGGAACAGAAGAAGAACCCCAGCTAGGCAACTGATGTTATTGTAGGTAGAAGACCAACAATACACCAACAATCAATACAAAGAAACAAATCACACAAGGTCATAAAACCAAGCATCATCACGCAAACACAGAACTCCAACAGTCAACAATTGTTAGTCGATGCTATGTGTTGTTAGTAAGGCTGCAAAAGGGGTGCTCCTAATTCCTAAGCAGAGCTCTGACGTCAAGCTTGAACCAGCATGGAGATAGGTGGTGTGGATCTCCTGAGATGAGCGTAGAAAAGGGACTTTGGAATCTAAGAGACTCAAGGATAGACTCCAAAGTGAATAAGTAAGTCTAAATGAAGACAAACAAACATTCTCAGACGAAAGTCTAGGAGATGAATAGACACGAACGAATAAAAGGCCAAGGAAGGATCAAATGGAGTTGAATACGCAAGGATGCAAGGATACGTAGGAATTTTAAGGAAGCATCGATTGATTAAGGTCAAGAATTTAAACATCGAGGGCTTTGCGACGTCACCAATAAATCAAGGGGGTGAGGTGTAGGAGATAGATAAAAATATATTCATCAAGGTGGGTAGACACTCAAGACCAAGTAGTCAAGGATTGGTAGAGGTAAGAATCAAGGGTTCAATCATAGAAAAACAAGGTGGGGATGAAAGACCAAAAGTCAGGATAAGAAGTAAGGGATCAAGGTGTAGATAAGCGGTCAAGGAGTAAGAAGTGTTAACTTGGGAGAGCAAGATAATATAGAGAAGATTTCTATGATAAAGAGGACCTTAGGAATCGACCATTCTATCTAGGCTGTGATCCTACAGTCAGCACGGCTCTGATACCAATCTGTCACACCCGGTTTTCCACAGAAACCCGAATGCTGCCATATGTGTGCCCAGGAAGTCCACACAACACATATAGCTTACAAATATGGTATTACAGAGAACACAATGCTCGAATAAAACAATTTACATCAGAGTTTACAGAAATTACACAGCGGAAGTCTATTTATTGAATATTATCTTCTAGTCGAGCCTCAAGTCCACAGGGACACCGACTGGTTGACCACAGCTTAGATGTATGGAAGGTCTTCTGATAAATCTTCAGCCACTGCCTCAAACGCTGCACCATCTGATTACCCGTCCGGAGATTTTGTTGATTGAATGCAAGTGTAAGTATTCCATCATACTTAGCAAGTATAACATAGAGGTATGAAAGGCTTAAAAGGCTTGACACGGTTGAACTGCATTTAGCACTTTTAGTTGATTCATTTTAACATTAACCAACTTACTACAAGTGTGAGCAACTCCCGGTTGTAAACCCATTAATAGAGTGTAAGTATAATTACAGGAACAAACATCATCTTCATTAAGAGAGCCACTAATCAGAAAGGATCCAGACCGCTCGTTACCGTGAGCACGGCTATCATGATAGATTTACACTCTGCAGAGGTTTCGCCCTTTACCCAACCGTTAGCGTAAAAGCTCAAGGAGCTTTCAACCCAACCACGCACATACCACACTTCCGAGGTGTGAGTGCATAGGGACGCTACAAGGTTTTTCACAAGACACCCTAACAAGCACAGTAGCCGTTTGGTCCAACTTGCAGCGCATGGCCCCAAGGCATCGAGATCGACCGTCGCTCAGGGCGCAACGTGAGGGGGATCAATGGCATCCAGAGCGTGGACCTCAGGGCGCAACGTGAGTCCATCAAGCGCGACGTGTGGGGTATCCAGGGCGAGAACATGGACACTCCCAGCACGGGATTGTGCCTAACGAGACATAGCCGACGGATCTCAGAGCGCAGGTGAGTACCGTCCTCGATGGATCAAGTCCATGCTTGCACTGCAGTTCCCCACTACGCCTTTCGGTAACTACTGGCAAGCTAGAGACGTACGAGCTACTTGACCCAGACCAGAGCCATAATAGTTCCGGCGGTGGCGACTGGTTTCTGGGTTGCCGCTTTCCGAACCGGAACCTTACGGAGAGACACTAGAGCAATTCACGAAGCAATGCTCTAGCTCTCTGAACCATGTTGCTAAAGAGCAAGTTTTACCATCATGTTGAAGTGAACCTTTAAATCAATATTAACACTTAAATAAAGGTGACAGTAGCTGCGCTTAGCAAAGACTACCCATAAATGCATAAACCCGAGGTGTCAAGGAATTGGGTATTAAAAGCTAGGATCAACCTTAAGGTAATCAGAATTAGACACATGCAAGTATGAATGAATGATTAAAGGTGAATAGGTTGCAAGGAATTTCCATGTTACACTTGCCTTAAATCCAGTTAATGGTTGCTCAAGGCCTTCAATTCTCGCTCTTCAAACTCTTGTTCTTCAGGGATCATTGAACGGCATTCCTTCTCCTACTCGTAGCAATCATCCGAAGCAATCACTCTAGAGCAAACATACAAGCAACAAACAGAGACAACTGAGAACAATACATCAATCAAAAGAAAAGCTTTGAAAGAACGTTCTAAACGACAGGGCTCGATCGAAGGACACGCGACCGCGAAGAAGCGCTTAAGGCGGACTACGGGTGAGAAGAAACAACTATCGAAAGGTTTCTGATTACCAAGCAATGGACTATATGCTGGATATATTTTAATTAAGTAAAATCATGTGCATAGGTTATTTCAAAGAAATACCCTATTTGTAATTAACACGAATTATATTTGCATTTCAAGACACGAGTTGAACTTAGCCAATTTTATTTAGCAACATTAAAGTATAAGTTAAACCAATTAAACAGTTAACTTTAGAAAAGTAAAGTATATGGTACATCTAATCGAACAACTTTATTATTCGTGTTCCACTAATCAATTTATTATTAGAAATAAATTTAGATAGTATTAGTCATATTAACTTTATTCTTTAAAAACCGAAGTATAACCTATTTAACTTTTATTTAGAAAACCATATGAATATGTTAATCAATTAACATTTAATTTAGAAACACGAGGTGTGGCTCTAATTGAATTTTATTTAGGAAACACAATTAAATAGCTTTAGTCAAATTAACATTAATTATGAAAGACCGATATGTTAACCTAATTTGCTTTTAGTAGGAAAAGGCATTCAATTTGGTATTAATCAAATTAATTCCAAATTAAATTATAAAAGCAAGTTTCATGGTAAACAGCTCCTCTAACGTATGCTTTATGTTATTACGAACCTAACGCAACTTGAACGGATCGAAACGGAGCTAAAACGTGGATTCTATGGGGTAAACAAGGCTGCAGGGACCTAGTTGTAATTAACTATAGACTGCAGGGGCTAGCTCAAAAGAATTCCTAGACTCAGTGAATAGTCACCGCGAATAGAGAAATCCCCAGGGTTAGATCTGCAAAAGGTCGGGCACGGGTTTGGATTGAGAGGGTCTAATGTTTATAGGGGGTTTTCTGCAAGATCACTAAGACACAAGAAAAAGGATGAAGATTACGGGGTTCTTTAGGGGCCTAACCGCAAAAGGTCCATCTCCTTCCTCTGGACATGGCCGGCGGCGGCTCTGCCGCTCCAATCGCCGGCGCTGCGGCGGCGGAGGGGCCCGGCGGGCAGGGGGAAAAGGAGGAGGGGGCCGTGGCGGTGCCGTGGGTGTGCTCACCGGCTGCGGGGGATGACGGAGGCGGCCGGAATTCGGAGGAGCGGCGGCGTCGGACGGCGGCCGCTCTGGTGGTCCCTGGTGGCGGTGCTCCGGCGTTCGTCGGTCGGCGAGGAGGCGCTCCACCGGTGCGGCTTCGCGACGCGGTCGTCCTCCGACGGTCAGCGCGGCCGGCGGGAGAGGACGGCGGCGCACGGCGGGTCCGGCGGCGGCGCTCGGCTCGGCCGGCCGGCTGCTGCAGGTGGCGGCGCTGCGCGCGGGGGAAGCGGGGCGGCGGGGCAGCAGCAGGGACGCACGGGGCTGCGGCCTCGCCCTTTATAGGGCGTGCAACCCTAGGATGGCCCGGCGCGGAGGCCGAGGAAGGCCGGCCGGCGGCACAGGCCGGGCGGGCGGCGGCTTGCTGGGCCAAACGGGCCGGGGTCAGGTTAGCGGGTCGGGTCGGGTTTCAGCGGATCCGGCCCGATCCGCTAAGGGTTAGGGTTTTCTTTTTATTTTCGGGAAAACATATTTTCAGTGCGAAAACAAACCCAGAGAATTCCAGAAAATGTTTTTAAAGCACGAAAAATACCCAGAAAATCCCAAAAATTCTAGGAAAATTCCCAGAGTTAGATTGGGACACGAGGAGTCCAAATAAAATATCAGGAGCTCGTGAAAAGGACTTTAGAGCCTTCTAATAAATAGAAAGAGCTCTAGGAAAAGGAGAATTAAATTCCGGAAAAGTCCAGAAAATTCCCGGAAGGACCTAGACGTCGCATAAACGCATTTTAAAAGCTCTGCACTCATGAAACACCAAAATGCGTCAGCATGAATGCAACACACACATCAAACTTTTTTTTAATCTCAAAAGAACGATCAATTCTTTTTCTACACTAAATTCCCTGTAAAGTAAATAAATGTTGGAAAAGTTTTAAAATTATGAGAAATCGTTGTTTAATTTTTGTTTTTAATCACATCCTGAAATCCAACAATTTCAGGGTGTGACACCTCCGTTTAGTCACGTCCTTTTGTAAAATAGATATAATGTGAGAACTAAAGTGTAAAATGGTAGGAGAAATAAATAGAAGCCGAGAAGGATCAGAGGAGTGTTGATCCATTAAGTCTTTCCCTCAAAGTGTACTATTCATGTTCTTTTTCCTCCAACCTTATCTTTGAAATTAGTCTAAAATCTGTCCATAAATCTTCCACAGCTATAGCTTTATGATTGCTTCTACAAATTTGTCACATAAAAGAGATAATTTCTTACACTATTGCCATTTTTGGCTACATGGCATGACACGTCTGATGCTCAGGTTGAACCTCAACTGCAAATTAGCCGCCAGTGCCCTTGGCCTTCTCCCGCTTCTTCCTCACCCTGCCTTTACTGGAGAACTGAACCTTGGGCCCAGACCGTTCCCGCGGAGTTTTGCTCTTCTACTTGCCTCTGCTGTCTGCTCTTCTGCAAATTCATTTCACATGAAACTGCGAGCAATCCGAACCAAGAACTTCCGAGAAACATGCTAATGTTTACGAAAGGCAGATGCTGTGGAACGCAAAGCGCTGGAGCACATCACGCACATCCATCGTACTAGCAGCCGCTTGGACCGAGCGGCGCCGCTTTCAAAGCCCTTGAGCGAGCGCGTGTTGAACTCGTGGCTGGCAGCCATCGGAGTTGAGGATGCTGCTATCGGAGGTTATTTTTTTCATATTATTGCCACACTGGCATCACCTCATAGGAAAATGTGCCTTCATTGATGCCTGTGAACCTCCAAGATCACCACTACGCCAGAAACGATTTATGCCGGCAGCGGCATCTTGCGACACTGGCAGCCGCCAGCACAAAGACAACAGGGCCTATCGAGACACTACAGAAAGCGCCATCATCACAAACGGTTTTAGCAAAATGACGGGTCGACACATCACAAACGGTTTTTGCCAAGAACCGTTTATGATGTGAACTATCACAAACGGTTTGTAACAAAAACCGTTTGTGATGTAAAACCGGTTGTGATGTGAACTATCACAAACGGTTTCTAACAAAAACCGTTTGTGATGTGAACTATCACAAACGGTTCTTTACTCAAACACATTTTTGAAGCCATAAACGAAATCAAATTAAAAAGTGTTGAACTACAAAGTTGTATAACTTCTGAAGATCTACAATTTTACTTTGATCATTTGTTTATATGACAAAGTGGTAGTAAAAGTGTTTACAAATCCTACACCTCCCATATAGTTTCCTAAAACTAGAAGAGAGATGTATAAGATTTGTGAACAATCTTACTATCGGTATGTTGTATAAACTTTTGACCAAAATAAAAGTTGTGGATCATGAAAAGTTAAGAAACTTTGTAGTTGACCACTTTTTTATTTGAAGTCATCTTGTCAACCGAATCTAAGTTTGAATTTTTGAAATTTGAAAATTCAAATTTTGTAAACGATCTCGGATGAACTTTTGACAAAATAAAAGTTGTGGATCTTGAAAAGTTATGAAATTTTGTATTTGTTCACTTTTGTATTTGAAGTCATCTTGTCATTTGGATCTAAGTTTGAATTTTTCAAATTTGAAAATTCAAATTCTATAAACGACCTCGGATGAACTTTTGACCAAAATGAAAGTTGTAGATCTTGAAAAGTTAAGAAACTTTGTAGTTGGCCACTTTTTTATTTAAAGTCTTTAGGGCCTCAAATAATCAACTTACACTCGGTAAACATTAATATGAGGGGAATCAAAATGGTATATGGACACAAAGACTCGAGTGGTGCAGTGGTAGAGGGGGCTATCGCGCGAAGGAGAGGGCACATGTTCGAATCCTAGCAGCCGCGTAGCACGCGACTTTTCCACGAAAAATGCGCGACTTGCATTTTTTATTTTGGTTTATTTTGGGTTTAAACAAAAACCGGTTGTGATGGGGTCATCACAGCCGGTTTTTGAAAACCGGCTGTGATAGGAGGACTATCACAGCCGCTTTATCTCATCTGCCCCCCAAAACCGGTTGTGATAGCGGTTAAAAACCGGTTGTGATGGGGGTTCTGTAGTAGTGAGATAGCATCTGTGCTAGCGGGGCACATAATTGCCCACGTCAGCATAGATCGGCGCCTCTGTGCTACATGTCCGCCAGTATCGATGCCATTTGTGCTGGTGGGCTACATAGTCACAGCCAGCACTAATTATGCCTTAAAAGCTGAGAACTGGTTCTTCTACAGTAAGCCTTCTCTTTGGAGTGTGCCCGAGAGGAGCTCGGGTACAACTCTAAAATCACTAAATACAAGAGGAACATTTTGATCTTGAATTCCTTGGAGTGGGGTGACTCTAAAAGGTAAGTTTTTGATATTTCTAGCTTCTTTTTGAAGGCTAGCAGAAGGGCACGTGTGGCAGACACGTGTTTTAGGAAAAAATACTAATTTAGATGTGTAATCTACATGGACTCTTTAGATTAATCTAGAGCGTTCGATCATCATAAAATCCGACGGTGTAGGCTCAAAGGTGAGATGTAGTCAATATAAACTCTTTAGATTAATAAAGAGCATTGGATCATCATAAAATCCGAAAGTGTTGGATATAGATGATGACGGACGAAACGAAAGCTGACAGACGAAACGAAAATTCCGTCGTGCTTTATAATATAGATTAATCCATACTTTGGAGCTTAATTTGTGTTTATTTGAAAAGGGCATCCATGGTGTTCTTTCTCATTCATAAAGTCAATTGAGCTAGAAGTTGTTTCCATTCTTTACTTGAATGATTAGGTAGACATGATTCAACAACTAGCTAAAAGTTTCAATATGTTTGTCCAAATTGGAGTTAAAAATGATCTAGATTTTGATCTAGATCTATAAAAAGTAGGAGACTGTATCTGTTTGATTTTTTAGCTAGAGTTTGTTTTTTTCATCTACACTACAACTAGGAGACCTAGTATTATCTACAACTAGAACCTTATATTTCAATCTTATAAAATTTTAGGAAAATGTTAGAAAATTTTCCATACTATAATTGTTGATAAAAAAATTACATTAACGATTAATTTAGTTATTTTTAATGTTACATTTATTGTCATTATGAGCTCAAGATGGACAGGGCATGGTGCCACAAAAAGACACTCAATGTTTATTTTTAATGTTATGTCAGAAGCATCAAAGTTTATTGATGCCGCGAAAAAGCACGCTCACAGTAACTAGACAAAACAAATCTGTTGTCCGTGCTTTGACTGTAAAAACGACATAGTATGGGAGAACACGACTGTCATAAAAACACATTTGATCCAGTGGGGTTTTATGGAAGATTACAAGGTTTGGACACACCATGACGAGGCATAATCTACTGCTACATCATGTGTCAACAATGTCAGTGATGAAGTGCCTGCTGCTACTGAAGAAGAAGTTGATGATACCGGTGATCATGGTATGATGCATGATGGTGATCATGGTGATGAAAATGGTAATTTGCATGCTCAAGAAGAAGAGGAACATGATACTGATACGAAGAAAATGTTACATCATAGTGAACCAAAAGTATTGCTACGCAGTGTCAAAGGGTTAAAGCATTTTGAGACACTCAAGAAGTTCGCAAAGGACCGATTTTATTAGGGTTGTGAGAAGGAGTGGACAGTCTTGCATTTCTTGCTTCATCTTCATATCCTTAAGGCTAAGTTCTACTGGTCAGATAATAGTTGATAATAGTTTCAATGATCTGCTTAGTCTTCTTGGTCAGTTGTTTCCAAAGCCAAACTTTGTTGCCCAAAACAAGTATGAAGCAAAGAAGCTTATCAATCTACTAAAATTGTGTGTGCAAAGAATTAAGGTTGAAAGCGGTCAAAAACGATCAGAAAACTCCAATATTATTTTCTACATTTACACTTGAATACGGATACAAAATCGAAAGTGGCAATATCGGGAACGAAAACAAATATGAAAATACAGGATATCGAAAATGAACTCGTTCGAACGGAAACGTGTCGATAACGGCCGGGATACGGGAAAAAAGGGAACAACGACCCGTAGAAAGCAAGCAACAGACTTTGTGACACGACAAGTTTGACAATTCATATACTCAACCTTAACAAGTTCATAGCGCGGAACCATGGCGAATCCGATACGGGAACGACAACACATAACTAGCCAATTATTCATGATCATTGAATTTGTGCAAGCGACATATATACTACACATAACTAACTTCTGCAAATGTCTATCTGTATTTCTTATGTAACCACATTAGCATCAATATCATGGAGTCCCATGAAAATAGCAATATCACTACTACACAAACCACTTTCACAAACGACCTATCACAGCTGGTTTTCACAAAAACGGCTGTGATAGAGCATCACAGTCGGTTTTTAGATCAACGGAGCAATTGGCAGTTATAACCGGCTGTGATGCCACCCATCACAATCGGTTTTTCTAAAAAAACGGTTGTGATAGTCGGCGGGTATATCACAGCCGGTTTTGTTACTATCTCAACCTCTAGCTGGATTGGTTAGATGGTCTGAGTAGCACTCCTCAGGTCCTAGGTTCGACTCCCCGTGGGAGTGAATTAAAGGCTGAGGTCAAAAAAATCCTCTCGTCTGTCACCACGCCAAAGCACAGGCCATAGGTCCGGCCAGGTCGTAACTGCGGTTGGTCTGGGCCACTCCTACATGGGGTAGTTGCAGCGGTCGCTAGCCCAGTGATTGTCTCACAAAGGGTTACGGACCCCTGTGTAAGGGTGGGGCACAGGTTCGGAGATTTTCTCGGCCTGCGTGAGAAGGTTTTCTCTTAGAGAAATGTCCAGGGGCTGTCTTACCCAACAGGTCAATTTTTTTTTAACTAAAAAACGGTCGTGATACTTGGATCCGGACCCGAAATTTTCTATCAACTCTACCGTTTTACCCTTCGCGTCCGCGATTCCAGCCCAGCCTGTCCCCTCCGCAACCCCTCGCTCCCAATCGCGCCTCCCTCCCTCTCTCCCAATCGCGTCGTCGCCCGTCCCCATCCCCTCCCCCGTGGAGGCCCCGCCGGCGGCAGACCGCCGACGCCCTTTTGAGGACCTCGGTCCCTTCGCCTACGAGGTGCTCCTCTCCCGCTTCTCCGCCTCCGCCTCTCCCGCAGCGATGACCTCGCCGCCGCGCTAGGCCAGGTTCGCCCTCTGGGTCCTCTCCTCCTCCATCACCGTCGGCGGCCAGATCTGGTGCGCCTTCCTCCCTCCCCTCACTTCCTCCCTCTCTGTCTCTCTCAGCGGCGGCGGGCTGGGTGGCGGAGCAGCGGCGGCGGCCAGAGATGCTGGCGGGCTTGGTGGCGGAGCAGCGGCCGGAGCTTCTTGGCGGGCTGGGTGGCGGAGCAGCGGCCGGAGCTGCTGGCGGCTCCTCAAGTCATCCTTCAAGGTACTGTGTTTGGTTCATCTGATCTGGTTGGTTCATCTGCCAAGTATCCCATGTGATGTTTATCACTACCAGTGGAGACAATGCTGGAATAAGATGCATTCTTGTTCCTGCTCTATGCTGTTCCTAGTTATTGCCCTCTCGTAGCATGGTTGTGAAGGAAAAACAAACTGAATTTTATTGAGCACACAAGCAATATTGGCTGAAAAGACATCTTTGGGCACTTGGAAAAGAAGATCAGATTTTACACAAGGTATGACATTCCTGCTGAGTTGATAATATTTTCCTTTACAATCCTGATCGGTAATGTTTGATGCTACTGTTCTTAATTGCTTATGATACTGCATAGAAAGCCAGAAAAGTGATCTTGCTTAATTGTTGTTAGTAGGCTAATAGGCACTTGTGCTGCACTTGCAAATGAGCAGTCCAAGTATGATGTGGATCAGTCCCAATAACCGTCACAGTAATTAGTGACCCAGCTGCAGTTGATGAATTATTTTTTTAATCTCAAAATCATATCACAGCAGATTCTGTGCAGGAATTCTTTGATGCATGTCCAGACATTTGTAGTACTTGGATGAAATGTTGCAGGTTTGGCTTGCCCTATTAGTTGTTTCTCTGTGTGGTGTGTGTTTCTGTAGTTGATCTGCGGCCATGAACCTTCTGGTCGATAGGATTTAATACAGTTGTTAGCTTTGCTTCAAACTTTCGCAAGCCTTGGCTGATAGTAGAGGCTGCCCTGAGATTTCTTTTGGCAAGTATCTATAGTGCTATTTCACTTTATCTTTTTGGCTTCAGCTTGGTGATACTGAAGATGGTGATGTCCCTGCATCTGACAATATGGTTCTGCAGAAGCTTCTTGTAAGTGTCATATTCCAAGTAAATTTCTTGCATCTACACTGACATTTAAATATTGTGCATTCACAAATCTTGTTGGCACTAAATGTTGCATTTTGTGCATTCTAAGCTTTGCAGATGACATAAACTTGTGGTGTTCTTCCTCCTTTCGAAGTTTAGATAGTCATTTATTCTATTACTGCCTGAAATCTAAGTTTCCTTGATGGTGACAGGAAAATCTATTGTACTAAATGATTTCCTCCCAATCCTGAAATGTGAGGACTTGCTTAGATTGGAGTATTGAATGATGTGCTAAAGATATCCTCTGTTCAACAGAGTTGTGTACTTATTTTTTTATAAGTAAGTGTAAATAGATAATGTATGGAACGGAATGTAATAGAATCTCTTTCAAATGCTAATGTTTGTATCATTGTATCTGTTGTGTGCTGTCAAAATAATGCTACATTATTTTTTTTAATATCAAAATTCTCATCACAGCCGGTTTTAATTAAAAAACGGTTGTGATGCCTCACATTACAATGATACATTTGAAATGTGAGGACTTGCTTAGATTGGAGTATTGAATGATGTGCTAAAGATATCCTCTGTTCAACAGAGTTGTGTACTTATTTTTTTTATATGTAAGTGTAAATAGATAATGTATGGAACGGAATGTAATAGAATCTCTTTCAAATGCTAATGTTTGTATCATTGTATATGTTGTGTGCTGTCAAAATAATGCTACATTATTTTTTTTAATATCAAAATTCTCATCACAGCCGGTTTTAATTAAAAAACGGTTGTGATGCCTCACATTACAGCCGGTTTTAAATTAAAAACCGGTTGTGATGCCCCCTCATCACAGCCGGTTTTAATTAAAAACCGGTTGTGATACTCCTCCATCACAGCCGGTTTTTCAAAACCAGCTATGATGGGGAGGACCATCACAGCCGCCCTCCAAAACCGGTTGTGATAAGGGTTCCGAACCGGCTGTAAAGGCCGGTTGTGTAGTAGTCTATACTACACTAATACATAGGTCGTCTAGATTTTGTCTAGATTCATATATATTATATCTATATATGCATAATAATATGTATGAATTTAGAAAGTAGGGACAATCTACATTTTGCAATGGAGAGGGTAGAACATATAATAAGTAATAAAGACCTGATCACACGAGGCTACGATTTGGTAGGGTCAAGCACATGTCCGGCGAACAGGATCGCGCCGGACACCTCCACCACAAAGAACGTAAACGGGTGGTCGGCCACAAAGTCCACACGCTTAGGCTCCCAACGCCTAGACATTGGAGCCTCTGATACCCTCGTTTCTATATCTGTGGAAGCCGCAGCCTCGGTTCCTTCCTCGTTCACCTCGATGACGGCCTTGTGAAACACGTCACCCAGAAACAGCCGCTCGTCGAGCCGGCCACCGTCGTCCTCTTCCTCTAGCATGTCCAGCAGGTCTGCCGCCTCCGGGTCGAACACGGCCTTAATCCCCAGATCACATAGAGCACCCTTGGCGCTGGTGTAGAAGGAGAGCCTGAACTTGGGCATCCGGAAGCCGCCGACATCGACGCTCTTCTCCGGCGTGTGCTTCTGCAGGAACCCCGGGCTCGACGCCATCTTGTCCTCGACCAGGGAGAGCGCGGAGTAGATAGATACCGGCGAGAAGACGAGGTTCACGGGCGGCCTGCCGCTCTCCGCCGGCGCCGGGCAGTCGTTGGCGGCAGAGAACTTGTTCAGTAGGCGGTGAGAGAAGGCCGCCAGGCCCCGCCGCGCCCCGTCTTCCACGGCTTCGCTTCTCGGCGGATGTCTCGCGAGGTTGTAGGCTCAAATTAACTTCCTGTACGTCGACTTACTCCCCAAGGCTCCATGTGTATTTATATTGCAGTCGTCGTATCATGCTGCATTGCACGCCTTAAAACCTTCTGACTTGATTGCCAAGAAGATACATTTAATTTGCACGACACATGTAATTACCCTTGTTCATGAAGATACTTGATTTTATCTCAACCGTTTTATCATGGTTGATTGGCTAATGATGATTCAAGTTGTCCCACCCCTTTTCTGTTCCTAAGATCTAAGGAGAAATTAGTATTGAAAGAGTAAGCTACACCTAAAAAAGATCTTCCAAAACTTTTTACAGGTTGAAGCCTACAGTAATAATCACCACTTATAAGTTTATTAGGTAGAAAATGCAGCATTACATACAAATCGTTCTCTGTACACAACCGGAAACCTCGAGTGCATTTCTTTGGGCACTCGGCAAAGAAGATATTTGTCGAGTGTTATAAAAAAACACTCGGCGAACTAATTACAATTGGCAAAGAAGCTCTTGCCCGAGTACTAAGAAATACACTCGACAAAGATGAGTATATGCCTTTTTTTTGCAATTGGCAAAGACAAGAATTTGTCGAGTGTTTCTTTTGGCACTCGGCAAAGAAATACGTTTTTCTCCTCTTCTAACCTTAAAACTTTTCGTACTCTCCACATACAACATGTGTTAGTCCATGATAAAATTTGGTACATTTTTGTATTTGTTTGCCATAATTATTTAATTAAATACATTTCTGAAGGACCGAAACGGCGACCAGAGAGGGGGGGAGTGAATGGGAGCCGATAAAAATTTCTTTTCCAAATCCGGCTTCTCCCAACTCGACTCCGAATCCAACGGACCGACCTTGCCAAGATCACGTAGCTACTGTGAGGCTACTGACCCTAGGGACAAGACCAATGCAGTGGAACAAGAATCGAACAAATCCAACAAGAATCGAACAAAAACGACCCAAATCACCACTTCTCAGCCAGGGGCGGTCACACCTCTATCCAGGGGCGGTCACATCTATACCCAAGGGCGGTTGCACCGGTCCTGCCAGGCAGCACTGGAAAAAGGTCAACTCGAGAACGGATCTCCCAAACGGCTTGGAGTCTTGAGGCGAAACTTGGGGTGGATGATATACACCTCAAGGAGAGGCTATGCCCCAAAAATCTCGGCCTCTAACTCCCTAGAACTCCGGGAATTTCAAATCCAGCGAAGAACGCACCCACCACGAGTTCATCCCGAAATCTTCAAATCTAGGCCGATTCCCGGCGTTTGGGGGCAAGGGGTCACCAAGAAAAGAGGCACAAGAAACTCATGCGTGATTCCCCCAAAGAAATCCGAGAGAAAACAGGGTAAAAAGTGAAGAACGAAAATCCCCTAAAAATGGCTCCGAAAATATCTCCGAAAATAGGAAAAAGAAAAGTGGCTCGGGAATTCAAATCATGGCACAAAGATGAATAGTTTAAGCTCAATCAAACCACCATGAATTCACCTATACAAACTATGAATAATTCAAGCAAAGTTCTAGGTGGAGAGGATGAAGGGAAAATAAACAAGCCAAAGATAAAATAACCAAAGAGATGGCAGCCACCAACCCCTAAGGGGTCTAATATATAATCCAAGTGGTGGTGCTCTAATGACTCAACTACCCCTAAGTGATACATACCCCTCAGGGGCAAATTTGACATTTCGATACGAAGATTTTTTCCGGTTGGGACACCTTCCACCGCAAGCTTGCTTCCCTCCGACGCAAACCTTGTGATCACGCCGCGTGTCCTCCGGATCGAAGCTCCTCGACGCTCATGGGTGACCTGCCCAGGTGGGACCGGTCTGACTGCCCCTGGGGGGCGGTTGGACTGCCCCTGGCTGGCAGGCCGAGCCGTCTCTACGCCGAGTCCTCGGCCTTGGTTTTGAGGCCCAAACCAAGGGAAACCGTCCACCCGATGGTCTTCTGGCCAAACCACCAAACCCCGCGTGCAAGCTTCGGTTGTGAGCCGCTACCTTGCACCGGCTTCTCGTCCGCGTACGAGCTTCGGCTGTGAGCCGTTACCTCGCACCGGAACCACGTCCCCTCGCTTGTTCTTGCCAGCATGTGAACCGCACTTGATCCATCTGGCCACCGGGTCCCTCGAACCAAGCCTACTTGTCTCTCCGCTCCTCGAAGGCTGCCATGGCTAAGACCTTTCGCGCCTGTTCTTCACCTGCACCAATGCAATCAAGCCGCATTCTACATCTGCAATACTTGAGCCAAGGGAAATGTCAATCCACACCACGTTGTCAATCACTCATCACACCAGGAAGCGACCATCCACCAGTCGTCGGACACACCGGGTCCTCAATCTCCCCCTTGATGAGTGCATTGACAACACACACATAGTCACAATAGATATCAAAGAAAAATAGAAAAGAAATAAAAAAACAACGCTCAAGCAAGTGACTAAAAGCAAAAACAAGCCGAAACAAAGTCACTTACAAGAGAAAAACTCAGAAGACGCCGACCCTTCAATAAGAAGCGAAAAAGGGCTCAACACCATCGGCAAAAGAGCAAAGCACAAAACACAAGTCACAAATTTCCAAATCTCCAAATCACTTTTTAGAACACTCAAAGCACTCCCCCTGCATTGATGCAAACTCCCCCTGAACAAGTGAACTTGTGCGTACAATAACATGTCGAAAATGACTCAAATCCCACAAAACTTTGTGCCATTGCACAGGACAGGTCAGACCACCCTTGCGACATGGCCGGTTGGACCGCCCAGGTGGGGCAGTTGGACCACCCTGCCCAGTCAAGGCAAAAAATGCAAGTCACGCAAAAATGCTCGCAAAGATGCCATTTCAACTCGAAAACCTTCCACAAGTACCCAACAATGTTTTCCAACTCACAAATTCTCCCCCCTTGTTGACAATGCACAAATCAAGGCAAAAATGCAAAAGTTTCAACTATAAGCTTCTCAAATAGACAATGAGCAATACAAAATGCTACAAGTTAGAGAAGAGGCAAACTAGATAGTGTGGCAGAACCGCTCAAATTAACCCGGCTTAAGTGCGCTAACCCTCCATTGGTCATCACACAATTAAATCGGAGTAACTTGACAGTCTGTCGGGTCAAGCCCGATGCAACCACGGACAGTTACCTCGATCGCAACCAGTCATACAAAAACCCACTTGAAGGTGGATCCCAGAGATTAAAACACATCCACAATTTAATCAGGTCCCACTTGAGGTAAAATTATTACAAAACCGAGTTCAGAGCATAAAGTACCATTATCTCAGAATTTTGAAAACAGCGGAAGACAACTAATTATTCGAAGTCGCAGCAACATCACGTGAAGCCGTCGTGACGTCATTCTGAAGCATCCTCGTCCCACACAACAGACCAGCCCGGAGGAAGAGTGGTTGGCCAAGTAAGACCGGCAACCATCTCCTCAAGAGCGCTACCCGAAAAGTAATGCCACAAGCAAGGCTGAGTATGCTAATACTCAGCAAGACTTAACCGTCGGGTGACAGCTACATCACCAACTTCTAGACATGCAAGGCTTTTGGCTGGTGGGTTTGTTTTGCCAAAGAGCGGCTAAGAGTGGATCCTTACTTTCAGTCTTTTAGCATCAAGTTCTAGTTAAGTTAACCATTCTAGGTAAGCAACCTGTACTAGTCAAGCAAGTGGAGCAAGCAATTAAGCAACCATCAAGTTTCTTTCCATCATCATGTTTCACTTCTTACTCAATGCAGCAGCGGGATTAAGCAGTCTCATTAGCTGCGAGAGACAGACAGTTCGAACCGATTTCAACCTTGCAAGGGGGAACCCAAACACTCGGATCATCGCACTCAGCCAAAGGCTAGCGCTACCAGGTAGTTCCCACCAATCTTCCAGTCGCGTCCAGGACCAAACTCCCCCTGGCATACGAGGTCTAAGGCTTGGCCGAACCAACACTTACGCCCCTCGTACCCACATGTTCGAGGCATGGGGAAAACGTTCCCGGAAGGAGTCAGGAAAAAGTCCGCACCCTGGAGTCATGTAGGTACTAAACTTACCGACCCCATAGAATCGACAAGCGCTTGGTACTTTCAAAAGCTTAACCGTCGGTACCACACCATTCGGCCTTAACCAACATTAGTATACACGGACGGGGCATCTACATGACAAAAATCCCCGCCCGTCATCCTTATGATTCCAACATAAGTAGAGCAGTCGATTCCTATATCTCGCGAGTGACAGGAAATCACTCGGCTTTTACCGGATCCTTATAGCGGAGCAGCTATCGACCTATCATGCTAGTATTTGCAAAGCATGGGTACCTAGGATCATGCAACTAGGGTTTCAAATCAACTCCTGAACGTAAATGCACAAACATAAACATAGCCAAACATAATTGCATGTATTAGAAAACATAGGACATGCTCCGGGGCTTGCCTTCGGGCACAAAGTTAGCTTGGGAGTCCTCTGCAACCGTGTTCGGGTCTTGCTCGACCTGGACAGCGTTCACCTCGCCTTCTGCTTGGCCTTCTCCTTCAGTGGGGATCAGCTCGTAGTCTCCGTCGGCGAGGGCAGGTTCTACACGAATGCAGATGCAATAAGAGTATGATCTTTGGTCGAGTTATTACTGTTGCATAATGATGAACCCGAGTATATTTAGTGACACATTCACCTGGACAAAATTGTCTAATCTTCCCTTTCTTTAACAAAGGTTGTAATTACTCATTAAGGTATTAGGGTTTGTTGATGGTGATTGCGTACACATATAATAATTAGCTTTGATTTCACCACAAAACAGTGAGAGTGTGTGTGATGATTCCAGTTTATTTAACCATTTATTAAAAACAACTCATTCTTATTTAACTCCCTTTTTAGCAAAGAAACTTTCATAAATCATTCTGGCTGTTTGGTTTACCAATAAAATTTGAGAAAGTTACTGTGTGCTCTTTGTGAGCTACTTGATTTGCTGACCAAGATTTAAGCCAAGATCAAGCATTTATTAACCTCAACAACATAAACCAGACAGCACACTAACATCAAGATTAAGTCCTAAGAAGTCACACTATCATCCAAGGTCCTTAAAAATTTACCAGGGACTAAACTAGTCTAAGCAAGCTCACATGCCAAAGAATAGCTTAAAAGATCAAAGGATCTTGCTGTTTGAAGCTACCCAGTTCTAAACTGGTATAAATTAAATGCAAGTTAGCCAGCTCAACTAAGCTCTTCTATTAAACAGACAGGCAACAGAGTACTACAAGGCTTCTGCGAACAGAAAGCACTCGGAAGCTTCACCGACTGGTTATAAACAAGGGGGAAACCAGTCTTGGAGGCTTAGAGATGCATCACCGCCTTACCTCGAGTGGATCACGAGTGGATCGGTGACCGGAGGTGGCGTGACGGCGGCGGATGGCGGAGCTGTGCGGCTGCGGCTCTGCCCGAGTGGTTTGGGAAAGCGCTCCGAGTGGTTTGTGGCTGAAGGGCTCGAGTGGTTTTGCTGCGCCGAGTGGTTTTGTACTCGAGTGGTTCGGCTGGGTGGCTGCGGAGCGGATCTAAGGAAAGAACTCGGTGGTGGAGCTGTGAGTGGCAGCTAGGGTTCTGGGAAGCTAGGGCAAGTGTGAGGCGAGTGCGGGTGGTGAGCAACTGCGGCGGAACGGTGCGCACTGCGAGGAGTGGCGGAGAGGCGGCCTGGCGGCAGCAATGGCGAGCGGCGGAAGGACAGCGCTGGCGGTGGCAAAGGCAAGCGGCGGAGGGGCGGAGCTTGCGTGCGGGGTGCGGGGCCTTTTATAGGCAGTCGAGGTGAGGCTCAGACTGCGGCTTGGAGCAACGAAGCGGACACGCGGAGCTTCGGGCGGCACATCGATGGCTGCCGCGGCGGACATGGCTCGCCGGTCGGCGGCCTGTCGCGGCGGGGCGACGCAGGGCTGGGTGGTCGGTGGCCGGTCGGGGGAAAGCTCACGCGCGGGTTGGCGAGAGGCTGGGGCCCACGGCGACTGGCTTGCCGGCCCTGGTCGGGGCAGCGGCGCTGCAGCTCGCCGGCGGGTCGCCGGCGACCACGTGGCGCACGCCGGGCGCCCGTCGCATCTGGTCGGAGGGGGCGCGGGGGACAAAGCGTTTTGTCGGGGACGACCGCGGAGACAGCGCGTGGCGCATTTAAGGCGCGGGCGCGACCTCGACGTCCGCGTCAGAAGCTGGCCGCCGCGTGGCGGTGCTGTCGGGCGCGTGACTTGCGCAGCGCCGGAGAGCGCTGGCAATTCGTCGAACACATGCCGTGCGTTCCTTCAAACCAACTTTTCTCCGAAATTTTGAACTGAAGTTCAAAATCTCCAAAAAGCAAAGTTGTGTTCCAGGTTACCAGCTACAACTTTTGCAAAGGTTGACCTATGGAAAAGTGAGTGGATTTGAGAGAAAACTGTGCAGAAACTGCATAGACTCGGGTACCAGTCTGCAGTGAACTTCCGTGTTTTGACTGACTTTGACTGGAATTTAAGGTGCCTTCCACTCAAAATCTCGAAATGAGCCAATTGACAAAAATGTGTCCTGTTAAAAACTGAACAACTTTTGTATTGGTCGATTTTCAAGTTCTTAAGTGAAATCCCGAATTTGAACCATGCCAACCGTGAAAGGTCAAAAGTTCACCGGGGTGCAAGGGAAATTTTGGTAGGATTCCTTAAGTGAAAATCTAGGTGAGGCCAAATTAAACTTAATTAGGCTAAGACAAAAGGTTTAGCAGGTGATTAAGTTAATGAACACCTAGATTGTCACAGCCTACCCCCCTTAAACAGAATCTCGACCCGAGATTCGAGTGTAGAAAGAACTAGTGTGTGCAGAATGCTTACGATCATGTAGAAGAAGAAAACCCGGAAACTTGGTGTTCAGGTAATCCTCCGTCTCCCATGTGGCTTCTTCCTCCGTGTGATGATTCCACTGTATCTTGTACATTTTAATGACCTTCCTTCTTGTTCCTCTTTCTTTGCGGTCGAGAATCCGGAGAGGGTGTTCTACGAGAGTCAGGTCTGGTTCTACCCAGGCCAAGTCTTGATTGACAATCTCAACTTCGGGAACTCGAACACATCTCTTAAGTTGAGATACGTGGAAAACATTGTGGACACCTGACAGTTTCTCGGGGAGTTGGACTCGGTATGCTACCGGTCCACAGGTTTCTATGATCTCATAGGGTCCAATGTAACGGGGTGCCAACTTTCCTTTTACTCCGAACCTTAGTATTCCCTTAGTGGGTGAGACTCGAAGATAGACGTGTTCTCCCACAGAGAACTGTAGGGGCTTCTTTCTCTTATCAAAATAACTCTTCTGTCGGGATTGGGCAGCCTTCAAGTTAGCCTGAATCACTTTCACTTTCTCCTCTGCCTCGGCGACTAAGTCCGTGCCAAAGACTTGTCTTTCACCCGGCTGCGACCAACTCAACGGGGTTCGACACCTTCTGCCGTAAAGTGCCTCAAACGGTGCCATCTTTAAGCTGGCTTGGTAGCTATTATTGTAAGAAAACTCAGCGAGTGGCAAACACTTATCCCAATTCTTATCATAGTGTATGACACAAGCTCTCAACATGTCCTCAACTATCTGATTAACTCTTTCGGTTTGGCCATCTGTTTGGGGGTGATACGCGGAACTGTGGATTAATTTGGTTCCTAAGGAGTCTTGCAATCTTTGCCAAAACCGTGACATAAACTGGGGTCCTCTATCTGATATGATAGTTTTGGGGGTTCCGTGCAAACGAAGGATTTGCTCGAAGTAGATATCGGCATACTGGTCAGCACGGTAAGTAGTGCGTACCGGAATGAAATGAGCGGATTTCGTGAGTCGGTCCACGATAACCCAAATGGAATCATGTTTCTGAGAGGTAAGGGGCAATCCAACGATGAAATCCATGCTTATGTCGTCCCACTTCCAGGAAGGTATCGGAAGAGGTTGTAATGTTCCAGCTACCTTAAGGTGACTGGCCTTAACCCTCTGGCAAGTATCAGCATTCCGAGACGTACGTGGCAATGTCCCTCTTCATCCTTGTCCACCAGAAACTTTGCTTCAAATCTTGGTACATTTTGCTGCTTCCAGGGTGAATGGAAAATTTAGAGAGGTGAGCCTCATCCAAAATTTCCTTTAGAGCTCTGGAGTTCTAGGTACTACTAGACGTTTCCCAAAATGTACGACTTCTTTTGATCCAATCTAAAACAACGATACTTCTCATCTCCGGCAGAGAGCCTTTCTTTAATGATCTTGATGCATTTATCCTGAGATTGAGCGGTAGCGATCTTGTCGTAGAGAGTCGGTTCTAAGGAGATGTTATTGAGTGAGCCATGAGGAACAATTTCCAAGCTAAGCTTCCTCATCTCAGCACATAGGGTCTGGCTGTAGGTGCTTGCGGTGATGACAGTTGCAATGTGCCTTTCGACTCAATGCATCCGCTACAACGTTGGCCTTTCCCGGATGATAAAGTATTTCTAAGTCATAATCCTTGACCAATTCCAACCATCTACATTGCCTCATATTCAGATCTGCCTGTGTAAGGATGTACTTGAGACTTTTGTGATCGGTGTACACTTTACACTGCACTCGCATGAGGTGGTGTCTCCAAAGTTTTAGAGCATGAATCACCGCTGCTAGCTCAAGATCATGAGTAGGGTAATTCACCTCATGTGGGCGAAGTGCTCGAGAAGCATACGCAATAACTCTATTATCTTGCATGAGAACACATCCCAACCTCAGTGCCTGAAGCATCGCAGTAGATGTCATACGGCTTCGTGTTGTCGGGCTGTGCTAGAACGGGGGCTGAAGTAAGGAGTCGTCTTAAGGTGTGAAAAGCCTCTTCACATTTCTCCGTCCAATGGAACTTAGCTCCCTTCTTGAGTAGTTCAGTCATAGGCTTGGCTATCTTGGAGAAGTCAGGAATGAAACGACGGTAGTATCCTGCTAGTCCAAGGAAACTACGGATTTGGTGAACAGACTTGGGAGTTTCCCAATCCATGACCTCTTGTACTTTCCCGGGGTCCACGGAAATACCTTCATCAGAAATTGTGTGCCCGAGGAATTTGACACTGTTGAGCCAGAATTCACATTTAGAGAATTTAGCATAAAGCTGATGATCTCTAAGGGTTTGCAGAACAATGCGAAGATGTTCAGCATGTTCTTCCTCATTCTTGGAGTAGATCAGAATATCGTCGATGAAGACCACGACGAATTTGTCAAGATAAGGCATGAAGACCGAATTCATGAGATACATGAAGTAAGCAGGTGCGTTGGTGAGTCCAAAAGACATGACTAGGTACTCATATAGACCATACCTAGTAGAGAAAGCAGTCTTTGGAATGTCACTAGGGCGGATCTTGATTGATGATACCCAGAACGAAGATCAATCTTAGAGAAGACTTTGGCACCAGCTAGCTGATCGAAAAGAATGTCAATGCGGGGTAAGGGGTACTTGTTCTTGACAGTCACTGCATTGAGAGGGCGATAGTCCACGCATAACCTCAAGCTTTTGTCCTTCTTTTTAGCAAAGAGGGCCGAACATCCCCAAGGTGAGGTGCTGGGTCGGATAAAGCCTTTGTCAAGCAACTCTTGCATTTGCGTTTTCAATTCAGCCAGCTCTATGGGTGACATCCTATATGGTCGTTTGGATACCGGAGCAGTACCCGGTTGCAGTTCAATGACGAACTCAATGTCCCGGTCAGGGGGCATACCTGGAAAGTCCTCTGGAAAGACATCAGGGAACTCGCAAACCACGGGAATGTCCTCTATCCGGAGTTCGGCCATAGAAAGGATATGGGAGCTCGTGTAGACCTTGTGCGGCAGATAGAGATCCGTGCGACCTAGGAGTGGTGAGTGAATCTCAACTACCCTTTCGAGAATATCAAGTATGACCCGGTGTTTAGTCATCCAATCCATTCCCAAAATTATATCCATTCCATCCAATCCCACGCTAATAAGGTCAGTTTTAAACAATTTGCTGCCCATAACTAGCGGTACTCGGTTAGACCTCTGATTTGTTGAGACCTTCCCACCCGGTGTAGTGATTAAGTAGGGGGTGGCGGTTTGGGTGAGATTTAGTCCACTCTTGGTGCAAAACCTTGTGCTGATAAAGCTATGCGTTGCACCAGAATCAAATAGTATAACAGCGGTGAGGACCCGGTGTGTCCGAGGACCGGTGGATGGTCGCTTCCTGATGTGATGAGTGATTGACAACGTGGTGTGGATTGACGTTTCCCTTGGCTCAAGTATTGCAGGTGTAGAATGCGGCTTGGTTGCATTGGTGCAGGTGAAGAACAGGCGCGAAAGGTCTTAGCCATGGCGGCCTCCGAGGAGCGGAGAGACAAGTAGGCTTGGTTCGAGGGACCCGGTGGCCGGTGGATCAAGTGCGGTTCACATGCTGGCAAGAACGAGCAAGGGGACGTGCATCCGGTGCGAGGTAGCGGCTCACAACCGAAGCTCGTACGCGGACGAGAAGCCGGCGGAAGGTGGCGGCTAACAACCGAAGTTTGCTCGCGGGGTTTGGTGATTTGGCCACAAAATCATCGGTGGACGGTTTCCCTTGGTTTGGGCCTCAAAACCAAGGACCGAGGACTCGATGTGGCGAAGATGGGCTGCTGGGCCAAGTGTGGCTGGCAGGGGTGGTTTAACCGCCCCCCAGGGCCGGTTTAACCGCCCCCCTGGGCTGGCCCAAAACCGGCGTCGAGGAGCTTCGATCCGGAGGACATGCGACGTGACTGCAAGGCTTGCGTCGGAGGGAAGCTAGCTTGCGGTGGAAGGTGTCCCAGCTGGAAAATATCTGAGAACCAAATGTCAAATTTGCCCCTGAGGAGTATGTATCACTTAGGGGTAGTTTAGTCTTTAGAGCACCACCACTTGGACTACTAATAGGCCCTCCCAGGGCTGGTGGCTGCTATCTCTTTTAGTTTACCTCTTCTAGTTATCTCTTTAGTTTTCCTTTGAACTAGTTTTCCCTTCATCCCCTCCACCTAGAACTACTTCGAATCATTCCTAGTTTTGTATAGCTGAATTCATGGTTATGTGATGGAGTTTGTGCTGCTCATCTTTGTGCCATAATTTGATTTCCTGAGCTCCTTCTTCCTTTTCTATTTTCGTGGGTATTTTTGGAGCTATTTTTGGGGGATTTTCGTTCTTCTCTTTCTAGGGCGTTTTCTCTCGGATTTCTTTGGGGGATTCACGTATGAGTGCCTTGTGCCTCTTTTGCTGGTGATCCTTTGCCCCCAAACGCCGAGAATCGCTTTGGATTTGAGATTTTCGGGATGAACTCGAGGTCATGGTGTTCATCACGAGATCTGAAATTCTGGGAGTTGTACTGAGTTAGAGGCCGAGATCTTTTGGGAAAACACTCCACTGGAGGTCTAGATCATCTGACCAAAATCTCCCCTCAAGAGCTCAAGCGGTTTGGGAGATCCACTTTCAGTTTGACTTTTTCCCGAGCTTCCCAGGTCTGGGCGGTTTGACCGCCCCCCCTGGATGTGTTGGATCGAGTCTTGTTTCGATTCGTTTTGTGTTCATTTCGATTGATTCGAGTTCCGCTGCGTGTTTCTTGTTCCTAGGGTCAGTAGCTTCACAGTGGCTACGTGATCTTGGCAAGATTGCTTTCGGAGGTTTCGGAGTTGATTTGGGAGAATAGCCGGATTGGTTGGAAAGAATTTTTATCGGCTCCCATTCACTCCCCCCCTCTCTGGTCGCCGTTTCGGTCCTTCAATTGGTATCAGAGCCGGATACGGGTCTTTGCGACTCTAACCAGTCTAAGATCCAAAGATGGCGTACCAAGATCGGGGTTCCGGGCCTCCGCACTTCGATGGGAAGAACTACCCGAACTGGGTTGCGCGTATGGGCGCTTTCTTGCGAGGCAAAGGAAAAGTTGCTGTGGGATGTGACCAAAGATGAAAACTATGTCAATCCCACCAACTTAGATGCCCAGGATTCAAAGGATAAGTTTGAGGCGAATGCTAGAGCTGTTGACTACTTGTTCCGTGCTTTGTCTGCCGAGGAGTTTGAGCGTGTTTTGGGCGAGGACCTAGCTAGCCAGATCTGGCAGAAGCTCAAGGTAGCCCACGGTGGTGATAGCCATGTCAAGGCTAGGCTTTTCTCGATGTATCGGAGAGAATATGAGAATTTCGCTCATTTGCCTAGAGAGTCGGTTGATGCTTTGTTTCAGCGTTTCACTTCCATTGTCAACAACATGAAAGCCAACATTACCGTACTCCCATACTCGGATCATGACCGAGCTATCAAGCTCCTGCAAGCACTTGATAGATCCGTGTGGGGTGCCAAGGTTGAGGCGATCATGGAGTCGGCAAACCATGAAACTTTGTCTGTCGATGAGCTTTTCTCGAAGTTGAAGTCTTCTGAGGTGGACAGACAGCTGCTTGCCAAGGCTAAGAGTCCGACTGATCCCCATAGTCTGGCTCTAGTCGGTGGCTCTGGATATGGACATGCTAACACTCCTAGACACTTTGCTTTGTCTTCTCTTGTGTCTCTTCCAGATGAAGAATATGAGGTGCTGAGCGAGGAGGATCTCGCGTTGCTCACGAGGAGGTTCGAGCGGATGTACCAGAACCGGAAGGGTTCGAGGCGTGCCGGGAGTACGTGCTACAAATGCGGGAAGATGGGCTACTTCATCGCCGAGTGCCCCGAGGAGATCAAGAACGACTACAACCGCAAGCACCGCCCGCGAGACGACCACAAGCACCGTCCCATGGACGAGTACCGCTCCAAGAACAAGAACAAGGACGAGAGAAGGTCGAAGAACAAGCATGGTGGACACAAGAAGAACCGGTCTCGAGCGATGGTGGCAGATGCGAGCGACATCGACACAAGCTCCACCAACACGTCGTCAAGCTCAAGCAGTGAAGATGAAGACCGCGGCCACCGCAAGGAGAAGAAGAGCTTGAACCGCAACTTCAACGACATCTCCTTCGCCGCTGTCAACTACTGCACCATGGCGCACGACTCCGTGAAGAGCAAGGACGACTCCGACTCCGACTCCGAGGATGAGGTATTGACCGATCCCACCTCTTTGCGTCAGGAGATTGCTAGATTAGAGCAGTTGGTCGTTAACCGCGATGATGTGCTTAGGAAGACCAACAAGGAGAAGAGGGAGTTTAGGTCTTTGCTAGGAGAGTCCAAGGATAGAGTGGCTGAGCTTGAGACCTTGCTTTCTGAGACTGGAAAGAAGGCTATGGAGTTTGAGTCTTTGCTTTGCGAGTCTAGGGAGAGAGCAGCTAAGCTTGAGTCTGAGATTGCTGTGTTGAAAGATGCTCCTCTTGTGTCTGATGAAGTTGAATGCTCGTTCTGTGATGTGCATATTGCTGATCTGGTTGTGCTTAAGGAGAAACACATGACTTGTTTAGATGAACTAGAGGGTGCTAGGGTTGAGCTTGCTGAGTTGAAGTCTAGATCATCTTTGCTAGGTGCTTGTACTTCTTGTCCTGCTTTGCATGCTCAGTTGCTTGAAATCACGCACCATGATTAGTTCACTTGAAGCACAACTGAAATCTCCCATTGCAAATTCATGTTCTGCTTGTGATGTTGTTGCATTGAAGAATGTTGAGTTAGAGCAGTGTGTGAATCACTTGCAAGATGAGAATGATGAGCTGCGATAGTGTTTGGGTTGGTTGTCGAGTCGCGAGCCTCAGCTCAAGATGTTGATTGCTGGTTTTAAGAGAGCTGATGGTCGTGGTCTGGGTTCTGAGAAGGTTGGTGAGAGCAGTGGTGAGAGAGAGAGACCCTGAGAGCTCCACCGCAAACATTCCCACAAACCCACCAAAAACAATTCTCAAGAACACCTTCACACCCAAACCCAACCACCTGCTAAACAAGATCGACACCACTCCAGATCCTCCCAAGTTTCCACCGAAGACAGATAACTTTCAAGGAGAGTGACCTTTGTGAGGAGTGGGGTTTACTAGCCGAGAGAGAGGGCACAGCCGAGAGAAACCCCAAAGCCAAAGCCAGTCCGCTTCCATTGTGAGCATTGTGGAAGGGAGGGACACCTTGAGGAGTTCTGTTGGAGGAAGAAGAGGGAGGTGAGAAGAGAGAAGGAGGTGGGGAACAGGGACAGGTACTACTCTCCCCGTAGTGTGCCTGTGTCTCGTTCACCCTGGCCGAGAGGCGATGCCTTCGTGCGCACAGTTCCTGTGGTTGGCAGTCGTGGTGTTCCAGCTAGTCGTGAGTTTGCTAGGCGGCCTCTGTTTCGTGGTCAGTTTGGTTCAGGGAGGTTCGACCGTAGCTTCGAGGTGAGGAGAGAGTCTAGGCCACGTTTTCCCCCGCGTGGTGCTAGAGGTCCGATGGTGAAAGACGAGAGGGTTTCACGTGGTAGAGTTGATTTTCTAACCCCTCT
>CM027119.1:31327953-31420990 GCA_015476505.1 Urochloa ruziziensis | reverse complement strand
GTTCAAGAAGGCGACGGGTGGTTTTGACCATGTCTTAGTGGCTATTGACAAGTTCACCAAGTGGATCGAGGTGAAACCAGTCAAAAGCACACGGCAGCCAAGACCATCGAATTCTTCACCGACATCACTCATCGCTTCGGAGTCCCAAATCGTATCATCACAGATAATGGTACGAATTTCGTAGCACCGGAGTTCAAAGATTGGTACAGCGAGAGGAATATCAAATTATGCCCAGTATCCGTGGCGCACCCAAAGGCCAATGGCCAGGTTGAAAGAGCCAATGGCAAAATAATTAAAGCACTCAGGGCCCGTATATTCAAAAAGCTAAAGCAGTACGCTGGCCGATGGATCAAGGAGTTGCCCGCTGTAATCTGGGGGCTGCGGACCCAGCCGAGTCGCGCCACGAAGGAAACACCGTTCTTTCTAGTTTACGGCTCGGAGGCTATCCTACCAACGGACATCTCATACGGCTCGCCCCGAGTGGAATTCTATGATGAATACAACGCGCAAGTGGCGCGAATCGAAGACCTCGACAGTATCGAGGAGAAGAGGTTGGCCGCCCAGATCCAAGCCGCGCGTTACGCTCAGTGTGGGGGATATAGTACCCGGGTACCTCACGAGCAAGCCTGGCTGCCCACCAAAAGGGGGCGGCCCAGCCCACCGTTCTGGACCTGAAGACGTGCGGGACAAGTCGGCGCACAGAGGAAGGATCTGGAAGGAGAAGTTCTAGTTGGAATAAGAATTATTGTAAAGAAGGAAAGGATTCTTAGAGATAGGATCGGCTACAAACTGACTTGTAACCCTGCCCCCCGATATATAAGGCGGGCAGGGACCCCCTCCAAAACATCTCAACCCAACTCAACTCACCACATCTCAACTCATAGCGAAATCCACGCAATACAATACCCCAAAACAGGACGTAGGGTATTACGTCGAGTCGACGGCCTGAACTGTATAAACCCCTGTGTTTGTCCATCCTAACCATCTTGCTTCCGATCTTTGCGATCTTCCCTGCAATACAAATCACTTTCGTGGGCTACCCCGTGGAAGACTGCCGGAGGTAATATCACCGACAGTGGCGCGCCAGGTAGGGGATATCGCCGAGATCAATCTGGTAAGCTTGATGGATCGCGTCAAGATCTTGGACAGCTGCAATCTCACGGACGTCGACGGATTCGAGATCCAGTTCGGGGACGTCACCACCGCCGCCTTGGATACCCAAGCGGCAGAAGCTACGGTCGCCACGGAGGTCTCCTCTCTGGCGCCGACTTCGGCCATCACGGCCCAATCCGGTCCGATCGCATCTGATCGTGCCGGTTCTACCCCACTGAGTCCATCGCAAAACGCGAGGCCCAACCAGTCGGGAACAGATATACAATCACTCGGTTCCGATCCGGCTCCTGAGAGTCGCGTCGCCGAGTCATCTCAGAGCGTAAATGCTCAACCGACGCGCGTCCAGAGCCCTGAGGTCATCACCGTCCTGACCCCTGGCTTTTGCGCGCTTGCTCAGAAGCAGAAGATGAAGGACATCGTCCAGGCGGATGATTCCCTCTCTGGGAGCGACTCCTATGAGTTAAACCCACAGGGACCCTCAATCCTGGACGACCTGCCGGAAGGTTACACAGTGTCCGACGCCTCTACGGAGCCAGAATTGCTAGGATCACTCGGAGAACTAACTCCGAGTAGCTTGGAGCGTTATACGCCCACATCCGACTTCTCCGAGTCCGAGGAAGACTACCTCGCGCAAGAAGGAGTCGGGTCATACTGCTATATGGTGGCGCCAGCGACTCCAACCAACCCTGTCTCGGAAGACGAGGTCACTCCAGCTGAGGAGACGACTGAAGCCAGGGACCAGCGTCGAGGACGCAACGCCAGTCGGGCGACTCGCAGAGCCGCACGACCACACAGAGCCACCACGTCAGGATCTGGCACTGCTCGACTCCAGGAACCACGCTCTGAAGATCATCGTCGTCAACGGGATCGGCACAACAGGAGGAGCACCCGGAACTTGATGCGCGATGGCATGTTCGAGTTCAACGGATATGACGTCTACGAGACGCCAGTCCAGAACCTCGTCACCATCAACGAGGAAATCAGTCGGCTGCCACCCAGCACTCCAGGCCTGGAAAAGGTAAGGGCTCTCGTGCAGGCCGCCTCCGTCCAGGTTCACCAGATGCAGGGCAGAGCAACCACGGTCGCTCCTGAGCCCGGTCCGTATCGACACCGGGCCAGCGGCGGATCGGATCGTGACGAAGACCTTCGCACCACGATCAACAGAGATCGAGATGCGAGGGATGCCATCTGCAACAACACCGAAGAATGCCATCGTGAAGAAATCCGACGGCGCGAAGAATACGATCGGGATCATGGAAATCCCCGTCGTAACTCCAATAGAAGCGGCTACTCGACGGAGTCAGACTACTCTGACCCCTCCGGTAGTCCAAGGCGCGGCAACGACGGCGGTCGCACTCCGCCACGAGGACAAGCGCTTCCACCACCCAGGCGACCGACTCCGCCAAGGGAGCGAACTCCACCGTGCAGCAGAACCTACCGATGGGACCGAACTCCACCCAGGACTCGAAACTATCGGAGGACCCGTTCCCCGCCCCGGGACTGGGATCGCAGGAGGGATAGCATTCCCCAAGAACAACAGACGGATCGGGTCCGAGCGGTTACCGCCCTAGAGTTCAGATCGGCGGATTCCAGTCGTTCACCGAGCGCTTGAGAAGCGTGACATGGCCCAGAGGCTTCAAGCTGTCGGATATCGACAAGTACGACGGGAAGTCTGATCCATCTCCATGGCTTCAGATCTACTACACCGCCGTACAAGCGGCCGGCGGCGACGAGGACGTGATGTCGAATTACCTCCCCATCATGCTCACCAAGGACTGTCGCAACTGGCTGGCAGGACTCCCGCAGGACGCCATCGACAACTGGGATCAGCTTACCGAACTCTTCGTCGGTAACTATCTTGGTACCTGGGAAAGGCCCGGGAGCAAGCGGCTGCTCGGTCAGATCAGGCAGCGCAAGAACGAGACCCTGCACGACTTCGTGCGCAGGTTCTCGGAGAAGCGCAACTCCATCACGGACGTGACGGATCAGGAGGTTATGTCAGCCTTCCAGCACGGCATCTCCGATGGGAGACTGATTCACAAGTGGACTCGGAAGCCACCCGCGACTGTCAATGACATGTTCCGGATTGCTAGCATGTGGGCGGACGCAGAGATCGCGGAAAAGGAACAACTCAGCGAGCTCAGGAGCCGCTGGGAAGAAGAGAACAAGACAACCCGCAAGCGCGACCGCCGCGAAGACGAAGACCGACATGACGGCCATCGTCGCACCGACAGTCACCCTCGCAAGAAGAAGAACGAGGCGGATATGGTCGCCGCCCTGGACCGGTCTAGAGGCCGGGTAACTCCAGAGGATTTCCAGCGCATGCTCGATGAGCAATGTCCTTACCACAAGCACAAGCACTCGGCACGAGAGTGCTACGGGCTCAAGCGAGCCTTCACTGGGGGCAACAGAGGCCCTCCCTACAGAAAGAGGAATGATGGTTCCCCGCGAGACGACAGGCGGAATGACGAGCCCGGCGACGACTTCCAGGAAGCCGACCGAGTGGTTCGCATGATCTATGGCGGACCGGAGTTCGAGTCGAAGCGCCAGCAGAAGCTCACCCATCGCCAAGTCATGCACGCGAGGGAACCACCGGTACCTGAGTACCTTAAGTGGTCAGAAGTTCCGATCACCTTCACCCGGGAAGATCACCCAAACTTCATACCAAAGCCCGGGTCCCACGCCTTGGTAGTAGCCCCGACGATCCGCAACGTTCGGCTCACCAAGGTGCTAGTCGACGGTGGCAGTGGCCTGAACATCCTCTTTGCTAACACATTGAAGGAGCTCGGCCTGACTACTCTCGACCTAAGTCCCCCCCAATCCGCGTTCTACGGCTTGATACCGGGAGAGGGGGCGGAACCACTCGGGCACATTACATTGCCCGTTACCTTCGGAGACCGGAACAACTACCGGACCAAGCACATGCAGTTCACGGTGGCGAACTTTGAAACTGCATACCACGCCATCCTCGGGAGGCCGGCGCTCGCCAAGTTCATGGCAATTCCTCACTACGTCTACTTGCAGGTCAAGATGCCAGGACCTAAAGGCGTATTTACTGTCTTGGGGGACATCCGAGTTGCTTACACATGCGAACAGGAAACCCTCAACGCGGCAGCTGCCCTGGACATGTCCAAGCGCATGGAGCAAGTACTGGCTGCATCACAGGAGGTGGACAAGGACTCTCTGGAGATCCCCACCAAGAAGCCAGCAAGAGAAGCCATCACGCCAAGCAAGGAGACGGAGCTGAAGAGGATCTCTCTGGACCTGGATGACCCGAAGAAGACGGCCATCATCGGGGCAGAATTAGACCCCAAATAGGAAGAAGTGCTCGTCAAATTCCTAAGGGAAAACGCCGACATATTCGCGTGGAAACCATCCGATATGCCAGGTGTCCCAAGGGAACTTGTCGAGCACTCCTTGAAGGTCCATCCGACTGCCAAACCGATCAAGCAGAGGCTTCGTCGATTCGCGCAGGACCGCAAGGAGGCGATTAGGGCAGAGATTACAAAGCTGTTAGCGGCTGGTTTTATTCAGGAGGTGTTCCACCCCGACTGGTTAGCTAATCCAGTTCTTGTAAGAAAAAGAATAATAATGATTGGAGAATGTGCGTCGATTATACAGATCTCAACAAAGCTTGCCCTAAAGACCCCTTCGTTCCCCCCCGCATCGATCAAGTCGTCGACTCCACGGCAGGCTCCGCCCTGCTCTGCTTTCTCGACTGCTACTCAGGCTATCACCAGATAGGCCTAAACCTGGAAGATCAGATAAAGACCGCGTTCATCACGCCGTTCGGTGCTTTTTGTTACAACACAATGGCCTTCGGTCTGAAGAACGCAGGCGCAACCTACCAGAGGACGATCCAAGCATGTCTGGATCAATTGATCCCAGACATAGTAGAAGCCTACATCGACGACATCGTGGTCAAGATCATGAACCCCGAGGACATGATAGGGAATCTGACAAAGGTCTTCGAACGCCTACGTGTATTCCGGTGGAAGCTCAACCCGGAAAAGTGTGTCTTCGGAGTACCCCTCAGGTAAACTACTCGGCTTCATGGTCAGCAACCGCGGGATCGAGGCTCGCGAGAAGATCACGGCCGTCACCAAGATGCTACCACCAACCTGTCAAAAGGATGTGCAGAAGCTTACTGGATGCATGGCAGCGCTCGGTCATTTCACGGCCATCACCAAGATGCTACCACCAAACTGCTCAAGAAGCAGGACAAGTTCGTGTGGGATGACGAGGCGAAGCAATCTTTCCAGGAACTCAAAGATTACCTGCAGAGTCCGCCCATCCTCGTCCCACCTCAACCAAGAGAACAGCTCTACCTCTACATCTCTGCTACTCCCCGAGTGGTTAGCACGGTACTAGTGGTCGAGCGTCCTGAAGAAGGACACGCATATGGAGTTCAGCGACCAGTCTACTTCGTCAGCGAGGTCCTGACCGTATCTAAGGTACGCTATCCCCATGTGCAGAAATTACTCTACGGAGTTCTCATCTCAGCAAGAAAGCTGAAGCACTACTTTGAGGCCCACCCAAACTCGGTTGTGAGCGAAAATCCTTTAGGGGAAATCCTCCATAACCGAGACGCCAGCAGCCGAATCGTCAAGTGGTCAATAGAATTGGCCGCCCACCACATAACCTTCGTTCCACGTACTGCTATCAAGTCTCAGGTCTTGGCCGACTTCGTAGCAGACTGGACAGAAAACCAAGCTCCGGCTGACGACGAGGTAGTTGAGTACTGGGAGATGTACTTTGATGGCTCCCTCCAGATCAAAGGAGGCGGCGCAGGCGTACTCCTGATCTCTCCAAGTGGACAGGAATTAAAATACGTCCTTCAAATCATGTTCCCAGTATCCAACAATGCAGCCGAGTACGAAGCAGCCTTGCACGGTCTCCGCATCGCAGTATCTTTGGGTATCAAACGCCTGATGGTATTTCGGGGACTCTGCCCTGGTCATAAACCAGGTAAACAAGGATTGGTCCAGGACCAACGAGAAGATGGACGCTTACTGTGACGAAATCAGGAAGCTGGAAGGGAAATTCTATGGCTTAGAGTTCCATCACATGGTGCGCGACCATAACAAGGCAGCAGATGAGCTTGCTAAGATGGGGTCCACCCGTGAAGGCGTCCCACCCGGAGTTTGCATACAAGATCTTGTCAAACCATCTATCAAGATAAACCCGGATGGCACTGTCGCGGAGCAACAAGTCGGAGAATCCTCGGAGTCAGCCACATTAGTGGTAGACGAAGCGTTGGACTGGAGGACCCAGATCATCGACTATCTTGACAACGGCATATTGCCCACAGAGGTTGCGGAAGACAAAGATCTAAATTCGCTCCACGAACAAATTGTGCGGCGCAGCAAAAGCTACGTCATTATCGGAGACAAGTTGTATCGTCGATCTGGAGCTTCTCAAATTCTCCAAAAGTGCGTAAGTCGCGCAGAGGGTGTTGAGCTCTTGACAGACATACACAAAGGAATCTGTGGTAATCACGCCGGGGCTAGAACCATCGTTGGTAAAGCTTTCCGGTCTAGTTTCTACTGGCCGACTGCCGTAGCAGACTCAGAAAACATCGTACGGCGCTGCAAAGGGTGTCAGTATTTTGCAAGGCAAATACACGCACCCGCACAACAGCTGCAAACCATACCAGCGTCCTGGCCCTTCGCTTGTTGGTGCTTGGATATGATTGGTCCGTTCAAGAAGGCTCCTGGTGGTTTTGACCATGTCCTTGTAGCTATTGACAAGTTCACCAAGTGGATCGAGGTGAAACCAGTCAGAAAGCACACGGCAGCCAAGACCATCGAGTTCTTCACCGACATCACCCACCGCTTTGGAGTCCCAAATCGTATCATCACAGATAATGGTACGAACTTCGTGGCACAGGAGTTTAAAGACTTGTGCAGCGAGAGGAGCATCAAGCTATGCCCTGCATCCGTGGCGCACCCAAGGGCCAATGGCCAGGTTGAAAGAGCCAATGGCGAAATAATCAAGGCACTCAGGGCCCGCATATTCAAGCAGCTGAAGCAACATGATGGACGATGGATCAAGGAGTTACCAGCTGTAGTCTGGGGGCTGCACACCTAGCCGAGTCGTGCCACGAAGCAAACCCCGTTCTTTCTGGTTTACGGCTCGGAAGCTATCCTACCAACGGATCTCGCATATGGCTCCCCCCGAGTGGAGTTCTATGACGAATACGACGCGCAAGTGGCGCGCATTGAAGACCTCGACAGCATCGAGGAAAAGAGATTGGCTGCCCAGATCCAAGCCGCGCGTTACGCTCAGGTCCTGCGACGTTACCATGATCGAACAGTTAAGCAGAGATCCTTCGAAGCAGGCGACTTGGTTCTGAGGAGGAAGCAAGACACCAAGGGCGCGCACAAGCTTGCGTCCCCTTGGGAGGGGCCATACATCATCAAGTCAGTGAGTCGCCCAGGCTCATATCGCCTCATGACGGAAGACGGCGTAGACATCCCAAATCCATGGAACATCGAGCACTTACAGCGTTTCTACGCCTGATTCAGTTATGTATTCATCTTTTTTTGTTTAGATTTGTTTTTCCGAGTGATTTTGGAGGGTATTCACCCCCAGTCACGACTCGGCAGATTTATAATGAGTTATCAATAAAGTTGATTTCATCTTTCATCTATATCTACTACTCGAATTTCCTCTTTCGCGTCACGCACATAAAGTATGAGTGAAACAAACTTTAAATCGAGAGGGAAAGTACTCGCCAAGTCAAAGCTCTAAACGTACGACAAAGACTCTGCGGCATGAGACTAAGACCAACGAGGCTAATCTACTCCGTAACATGTCAACCACTCAGAAATTACGGCCAGCGCAGAAAGAAAGGGAGTAGCACCTCAAGAGACTTATATACAAGCACAAAGGATTAAACATTGTTCAAAGTACTTCTACTACCAATACTACAGATAAATCTATCTAAATTAATTTGCAGGATCGCCACCACCAGAAGGGCCAGCATCGTCAGTTTCATCGACAACGTCCTTGGACAGAACATTGGCGATTGGCTCCACTTCAAGCAGCAGCCTGCTCACGTCCTCCTCGGAGGTGCCAGCAGCATACCCCCCTCCGAGTGGCTCCAGATCGGACGATGGGAACATCGACTTAAGGATCGCCAAGACATGACCGCAGCTGGCCTGGCTGATTGAGCGAAGCTGGCGTCGAAAGAGACGTGGAAGCGCCCGAGTGCGGTCGAGGATAGAAGCTGAAGGCGATGCTGCCTCCGGCTCGATTTCCTCCGCCACCACTCGAACAGCACCTTCCAACGTGCACTTCTCGGTGTGCAGCGCCTCTGCCTCGCCCTCCAGACGAGTCACCTTGGCAGTGAGATCTGCATATTGGGCCAAAGTCTGGACCCGGTAATCTACAACAAGTCAGGTCTGGACAGGATGTTCACGTCTGACATAAAAAGACTAGTATACCTCTAACCTCCTGTGCAGCTTTGTCTTCGTTGAGCTTAGCTTGTTCCACCTCTCCGCGAAGATCGCGGACGGTGCGCCGGGCTTCCTCCAACTCGGCCTTGTGTTGAGACACAGCGGCTTCACGAGCTGACATAACATACTCATATTAGGTATGTTCAGTGAAACAATAGTGCAAAATACCGTCAGTTATTTCCTGCAGGAATCAGCTTTTGAATCTCCAAGGTTTTAGCCTCGGCATCGGCAGTTATTTCCTGCAAACGACCGTCAGAAGACACAACAAACAATTGTACCACTCGGTACTCTATTTAAACAGGAAAGGTGGCTCAAGGATACCTCGGCCATCAGTCCCAGGCGACGAAGGAGCGACTTGAACTTCGCCATGGGCGTCATAGCGGCACCATCACCTGGAGTTACGTCCGCCACAGGTGTGACTTCGACCTCTGCATCTTGGGGCACCTCCATTGTAACAGTCTGCTCAATCATAGGTGCAGGCTGGGGGCTGCTCAAGGACGGAGTAGGCAGTACGGTCGGTGACTCCTGAGCAGGACTTGGCGGCGCCGGGGTTGGTGCGCGCGGTGATTCTTGTGGCAGCTCCACAGGCTTATCGCTAGGAGGATCAGGCAAGTGGGAAGTCTCTTCTGGTGCCTGGATCTCTGGGATCTCTGTCTCGCCGATTGATCGCGGCGCAGAGTCCGCAAAAGGAATATCAGACGGCGTGCTGCACGACAAAACACATAAGGGACAATTACAAAAAAAAACAAAAATCAACAAAATGTTGGCAACAACTCTTACCGAGTAGATACGCGCACTTTCAGGCGCTTTCCTTTCCGAGTCGGGGAGGGAAGGTCCCTTGGAATCGTGGTACGTAACGGTTCGACGGCGAGGGGAGAATGCTCCGAGCTAATCAGTGAGGGCGGGATCGACGACCCGGCATCACCACCTTAGTCATCATCCGAGTCTGATGACTCGGTGATGATGAGTTGGCGACGGCTCGGCACGTTCCCAATTATGATCCCCGCCGCAGCAGAGCTCTTTCGCTTCTTCGGGACGATGGCCGCTTTGCCACCACTCAGCGACAACACATCTGGAGAAGGCGAGGATGACAGATTTGTATCAGAGTCGTTCAGGTCATCCTCGGCTCCTCCGAGTGCTTCTTCAGCAGTACTGGCCCTGCGTGTCACCAGCTGGTCCACTCCCTTTGGCATCTCAGGCAGAAGGGGGATTGATACATAAGCAGCTCGACCCTGCATATTAAAGTTGGGTTCAGTTTTTCATCAAGATTACACCCAATGGGTGGAATTGAACACACAAACGGCAACAAATTGATTTATTACCTCAGGGCGAGGATTAGACAAGTTGTAGGCTTGAGGGCCATCAGAAGTCTTCAGGGGAGTCCCCGACGCAAAAAATTTGGCAAACCGGGCTGCGGCTTGACTTTTATCAATACGCTCGGGGGCTTCACGTGTGTTGTCCCCCTCAGCGTAGTATTCATATGCTGGATGAGCCCGCTGCTTGAGGGGCTGGATCTGGTGCAGCACGAAGTTGGCTGCCACTCCTACGGCAGTCAACCCTCTGCTCTTCTGCTCGGCAATGAGGCTCAGCAGCTCCCGAACTTCGTCCATCTCATTGTCTTTGGGGAGAGAACTCCAGGACTTGGAGGGGACAGGACAGGAATCTATTTCGGAAGAGATAGCAGGCGAGTGGTTCCCTATGTACAACTACTCGGATTGCCACCCCTTATTGGTGGAAGGAAAAGGAATTTCAAAATATTCCTGGGCTCGACCCTCACGGAGTTGAAACCCGGCGCCTCCAACTGCATGCGGGCGCTCGGTGCTAGGGTGAGGCTTCAGCAAGAAAAGATAGAGAAAAAGGTTGAAGTGAGGCTCTATCCCAAGATAGGCCTCACAGAGGTTGATGAAAATAGAAATGTGAAGGATGGAGTTCGGGTTCAGTGCGTAGAGACTGATCCCGTAGAAATGGAGCAAGCTGCGGAGAAAAGTGTGTGCAGGAACACCAAATCCGCGTAAAAGAAAGGACTCAAAAACCACTAAATCAGTGGAATTTGGGGTGGGGAAGGACTCACCAAAGGCCGCGCGCCATTCGGAGGTTTGCTGGTCCGGGAGAATGCCGTCGATGACAAGCTGCTCGAGACGCCTGGTGGTGGTAGAGGACTTCCTCCACTCGGCGGCGCGGTCCACGGAGGCATCGATGGTGGTCTTGGCCCTGACCGACCGCTTCTTCCCCGGCGACGTCTCCTTCCGCTTCGGCGCCATAGCCGCAACAAACAGAAATTGGGGATTGAAGGTGTGAAGCGCTGAAGGTGGATCTAGGGTTTGTGCCTGAGCGAGAAAGGAGAACTTGGATGCGGTGAAGGCAAATGGCGAGGAAAGGAAGAAGATTGCGGCGGGGATGGCTTATAATGGAATAAACCGTTCGTCCCGCGCGCGGCGCGATGCCAGTCTCAGGAACTCAACTGACGCTAGCACGTCGCGTCGCTTTAAATTCAAAGATGCGAGTTGGAGTCGCGACATCTCGCGATATATTGGCTTCATAAGGCAACCGTTAGTTTCCCTAGGAAACAATGGGATTAGCAGGATTGATGGGCCTAAATGGGCTGGCTTAAGCCTTTGATAGGCTAAATAATAATGACATGACCTTTCGGTTCTGTTAGTTGACAATTACGTGGGCTCGTGAGCAAATGCTCAAGGGCAGAAACCACTCGGTCGTGAGGCTACAATTGGTCGACGGCTAGGCTTATTTTTGCAATTAATATTGCAACCTTGCAATTGATCTTTACTTAATGCATGCGATACTATCGCTAAATTGACTTGGAAATCCGGGTCAAGTGCTGATAAGTATAAATCTTGTGAGAAGGTGATTTACCATATGGTCAAGCTGGGTCGTGGAACACGACTCGGGAGTCACACCGAGTTCAAAGGACTCGAGAAAAGATTCCCTAAAAAGGGGAAATTAGTAAAAATTCCCTAAAAGGAGGAAATTATTCGAAATCCATGCCCAGAGGCATGGGGGCTAAAAGATTCAGCCAGGATTCACCGCTTTTGAAGTCTTGACACGATCGCGTCGAGTCGAATCAAGACTCGGGGGCTACACCCAATGGGTGCACCAGGAGGTGCACGCCATTGATGGATTAAATTCAAAAAGATCTTTATAGGATTCTATTTTTGACCCTGGACCAGACTATTCTACTCTGCTCAAGGCTCGGGGGCTACACCCAATGGGTGCACCAGGAGGTGCACACCATTGAAGATCATGATTTTGATGGAGAAAAATTGAAGACCCTTGGCCAATTTTATACTAAAATTACCCAAGGCTCGGGGGCTAAGTGTATACACTTCGCTTTCGCGTCGTGAAAAAGAGAACTTCTTCCCCTCATTAAGGCTACAATTGAAAAATCGTTTTCAGGAACGTTTGAGCATGCACTCAGATCTTCCTCGAAACCACTTGGACGAAGTCCTAGACTACTCGGAAATCTGATCAAGCATTCTGGCAAAGTTGTGGAACACTCGGATCATGCAAGAAAAAGACAGATCAATTACAGCCAACGATCGGCCAAGAATTGCTCGGGGGCTACTGTGGGGAATATGGTCCCCGGGTACCTCACGAGCAGGCCTAGCAACCCTCCGATAGGGGGCGGCCCGGCCCACCGTTCTGGACCTGATGACGTGCGGGACAAGCCGGCGCATGAAGAAGGATCCGGAAGGAGAAGTTCTAATTAGAATAGGAGTTTTTGTAAAGAAGGAAAGGATCCTTAGAGATAGGATCGGCTACAAACCGACCTGTAACCCTGCCTCCCTGATATATAAGGCGGGCAGGGACCCCCTCAAAACGAATGAAGTCTCTCGAGAGAACAATCCAATCTACAATCCACGCAATACAACACCCCCAAACAGGACGTAGGGTATTACGTCGAGTCGACGGCCCGAACCTGTCTAAATCCTTGCGTCTGTCCACCCTAACCATCTAGCTTCCGATCTTTGCGATCTTCCCTCCATACAAATCACTTCCGTGGGCTACCCCGTGGAAGACTGCCGGAGATCATATCACCGACAAAGGGTGAAATTTAGAGTGTCCACTGGAGATGCTCTAAGTGTCACAAAATCTAACACAACTGTCTCACCAACTAAATGCTTTCCTTACATTTTTTTTTGTGCCTACATCTGATTTTCTACGATGGACGGTGGCAGAGTTAAATTTGGGTGCTAAATAAAAATTGCTATACTCCACTATATACCAAATACTAGGTGTTGGCGCTGTTAAATGACACCATTTTACCCCTGTTTAGCTTCGATAATTGAATGAATTTAATGGCTAAACTAATGATCATACTCAATAATCGGGCCATATTCGTATATGCATGTGTTTTTGGAGTATTTTGGTTTATGCAGGATAAATGATAAAATCAAGACGGATTTGGGCTTAAATTGGAGACGAGCGCAAAGCAAAGGCCGGAAGACCGGAGAAGAAGGCCTAATAGGCCCAGGCGCCCAAGACATGGACTAGAAGCCCACTCATGCTTAGATCCAGCCCACCAAACTCCAAGATTGCTTAAGAACTAAGCAAATGAAGATATGATCAAGTTGCTTCGAGATAATGGAAAGTTCAAATGGAAAGTCATCAAGAGATAATTTTATCCCGAAGTAAATGACGTCCAGGGCCCACATGCATAGAAAGGAACATTCCAGAACCAACGAGGAAGCTTGGGGAAAAAGATGAAGCCGAGGCGGCCCAGGAATGGGCCAGGCCGCGCGGCCCAGGCCCACCCTGGCCACGTCGCCCAGGCCATTCCTGTGGCCCCTTGACTTCCCCTTTGACCTAGGGTTTCCCAGGGCTATATATATCTCTCATTCCATTCGGGAGCTAGGAATTCATTTTCATTCGACGCCGGAGGAGCAGAGAAGCTAGAGGGACACCTCTCGGAGAGCTGAGGGTCGTGCTAGTTGTCTAGGGTCTGCCCTAGCCGACGTGGGAACCCTGCGAGGAAGACCACGTCGGAGTTCTGGAGCTAGTTCATCAGGATCAAAGGTAGGATCACGGTTGTGATCATGATGTACATTCAATCATTCATAGTAAAGTTTATTTGAGTTTCCGATTGTTCTAGCGATCAAGTGCCTCTCTATGATTTTGCTCGTTCTGGGGTTTGTTTCTTCTAAGATCTATTATCGAGATAGATTGATCAGGATGTTCTTTTAGCCGTGGTGGCTAGGGGTTCATACCGGATCTACCAGGGATGTTCAACACGTTCGTAGAACGTGCCCTTGTGATTCATCTCACGATAGAGAGCGTCGTGACGGGGCGTTACTCGTCTATGGAGATGATCCTCGGGAATTTAACCGGAGGCTATGATTTAAAGATGCTTTCAATGAGATTCTCATCTTGCTTGCTTCACTACTTTGCTCGGAACTACAACATATGCATGATCTAGGCAATCTAGATTGGTTATCTCTATGCTTTCTCTTGCTACCTCTAACGTTCTTCAGATTGATCTTTAGTAGATTAGATTGAATCAAAGTCACAAGTGCTTCTTTGCTAGTTAGATTGGATCTTGAGTCCTTAGTTCCACGGATTGATAAACCTTGGGGGAATACACTCTTGAGGGAAGAGCTACAGTGATCCGTGCGCTTGCGGTGGATCTTGGTGCGCGTTCGGCGCGCCAACACTAGGATACCCTACACGTTGTTGCAGAAATTTTTTAAACAAAATTTATATTAAAATTTAAAATAGAAATACTAAGGTGATTGTATGGCAACATTCTATGCAAATAACATCATACATGAAAATATTGAAGGGACCGTGACACCCTAAGAGGGGGGGGGAGAATTAGGGTTCTCTAAAAACCTATGGCTAAGAGCACATATAAAAACCTATTTCAATTTCTATCTAAATGTGCACTAGGTTTTTCTATGTGTTGCTAATTCTACCGCTAAAAGTTTTGCACCCTAACTTCCAATCCTAGCAACTACACTTGGCAATCTAGGTAAGGTAAATGCAGAATGTAGTGCAATAAGTAATGCGGAATGTAAAGTGATAGAGCAAGCAAACTCTTGACACGGCAATGTATCCCGAGGTATCGGAAAGCCACGACTTTCCACTAGTCCTCGTTGTTGGAGCCCCTCTCAAAGGGAATGCCCGCGAAAGGGCATGAACTCCCCGGTCGAGTCACTCCGTAGGATAGCCTACGGGACTTCCCCACACGCGAGTGGGTCTCCGCTCGGCCTCTCCCGGATGCTCCTCGCCGCCTCCACTTGGTTGAGCTTCGGCAAACTGCCTAGGGCCTCACCTCCCTATCACAAAGTAACGGCAGCCTCTCCACAAACGCGGTTGGAGGGTCTCACAAGACCTACAAGCCCCGATACTTACAACTCTTGGTGCACGCAAGCACCGATAGAAAGAGGTGTGCAAACCTCACCTAAACTCTAGGCCAACACCTAAAGCAATGCGCTAAAAGGTCTAACTAGCACTTAATCAAGCACTAAGCTCTATGCTAATCACCTAGATCTTCTATTTAGCACTTTGGTGGAATGAGCACTTGCAAATGTGTAGAGCAACTAGTAGCAACTTCCTAAGTCTCAAGCACACTCCAAATGACCGGCCAAGGGGGGTATATATAGCCAAGCAACTCAAAAGAGATGCTTGCTCAAAGATCTCCAACGGCTATTTTTCTTTTGCACGGGTCGATCGATCCGACCGCTTGTTGAAGCACCGGTCGGATCAATAGATCCATGCATGTCCCTTTCAAAACTAGCCGTTGCGCCCCCTTAGCCCCTTTGAAGTCAAAACTAGCCGTTGGGCTCTGACACACACGGGTCGATTCATCCAACCGGTGGTCGGATAATAGATCCAGTCATCGACCGCGCGGTCGGATCATCCGATCCGTGCATTGATGTTCTTCTTTCGTCGCGTGCAACCTTACTGAGTGAGTCGCGGTATTTTGATTGAATCATCCGATCAAGCAGCGGTCGGATCAATCGATCAACTCAATATCCACCGTCCATCTTCGATCGGACAATATGCGAAAGCTCCGACCACCTTCTTCTGCTCTCGGTCGGATCAATAGATCCGTTCAACTCTTCATCTCAGCCGCCAATCTTTCGATCGGATGATGCCCTATTGCTCCGACCGCGTTCTCTGCTCGATCGGATCAAGCAATCCTGTTGCTTGACTCCCACAGCCCTGAGGGCGGTCGATTGATCCGACCCGTACAACCTTGCTCCGGTCGGATCATCCGATCCATACAAACTTGCTGCGACTCATCCAATTCAAACTTCTTTGAGTCGTGTCTTTGCCTCGGCTTTACTTGTGTGATGTCTTGGTCTTGTATTAAGGTCTTCTAGTGTCTTGTATGTATCTTTATGGCCTTGTTTGGTGTTTGATCCACCAAGTCCATCACTTGTGCATCCATGTGACTAAGTCCTTTCATACTAGCAAACTTGGTTAGTCCATGGGTTAGTGTTGACACACAATCACCAAAATCACAAATGGCCTATCACTAGGTCCATTTTCCTTACAATCTCCCCCTTTTTGGTGATTGATGCCAACACAACCAAAGCAAGCAAAAATAAATAAAAATAAACTAACCACTACTTGCTTTGATGCAATGCAAGAGCAAGAACATATTATAATTAAAATATGCAAATGAAACTAAGTTGAAACCATACCTTGCTCTTACCAATTTGAAAACTTGAACTTTTGAATCCCCCATGTGATCATTTGGTCATAAGGCTCCCCCTTACTCCAATGCCACTTTTCTCCCTTTCTTGGACCAAATTCTTTCTTGCAATCTCCCCCAAGCTTAAGATCTTACAATCTCCACATGTTCAACTTGAGGTTCTTGCTTTCTTGCATGCTCTCCCTTTAGGGCGGCTCCCCCTTAAGGTATACTTGCTTTGGTCACTAAAATTCTCCCCCTTTGGAATCAAACACTGAAAAGGAAGGCATTAAAAGCACAAGGGAGAGTTTCATTGATCATGATCTTTGGATGTGGAAGGCAATCAAGATCACAAGCATGAAACTCACATAACATAGACTAAGCTCCACCTAAGTGTGTGCATACATATAGTGGATGGCAAAGCATATGCACAACTAGTTAATTAAGACAAGATAAGGAGTTTAATCTATGTTATGCATGGAGATAGCTTTAAATGAATTTAAAGACATGATATCAATTGTGAACAAGAGATACCAATTTGAATGATAATCCAATTGAAAATTACAAGCTTGCTTATCTCCGGGGATTCTTCTCGTACAACATGAGACTACATACATGATAAACTTGCAAACATTGTTAGTCTCAAAATCACAAACCATAAGATAGCTCCCCCTAAATTTGTGCATACAAGTATTTGAATTACTTGTGAGAGACATGCACTAGTCAATAACGACATTGGGAGTATCTGAGGACCCGGTGTGTCCGAGGACCGGTGGATGGTCGCTTCCAGGTGTGATGAGTGATTGACAACGTGGTGTGGACCGACATTTGCCTTGGCTTAAGTATTGCAGGTGTAGAATGTGGATTGATTGCATTGGTGCAGGTGAAGAATAGGCGCGAAAGGTCTTAGCCATGGTGACCTCCAGGGAGTGGAGAGACAAATAGGCTTGGTTCGAGGGACCCGGTGGCCAGATGGATCAAGTGCGGTTCACATGGTGGCAAGATCGAGCAAGGCGGCGTGGATCCGGTGCGAGGTAGCGGCTCACAACCGAAGCTCGTACGCGGACATGAAGCCGGTGCAAGGTAGCGGCTAACAACCGAAGCATGTACGTGGGGTTTGGTGATTTGGCCACAAAATCATCAGGAGGACGGTTTCTTGGTTTGGGCCTCAAAACCAAGCCCGAGGACTTGGCGTGGCGTGGCCCATCAGGAGGAGCCGTGGGCGTCAAGGAGCCTGGACCGGAGGACACGCGGCGTGGCCGCAAAGCTTGCGTCGGAGGGAAGCAAGGTTGCGACGGATGCGGTCCGAGCCGGAAGAATATTCGCAACTATGACAAATTTGCCCCTGAGGTGTATGTATCGCTTAGGGGTAGTTTAGTCTTTAGAGCACCACCACTTGGACTACTAATAGGCCCCCTAGGGGTTGGTGGCTGCTATCTCTCTAGTTATCTCTTTGGTTTTTCTTTGGACTTGTAGTTTCCCTTCCATCTAGAACTACTTCGAATCATTCCTAGTTTGTATAGGTAAATTCATGGTTGGTTGATTGAGTTTGTGCCGCTCATCTTTGTGCCATGATTTGAATCCACGAGCTCCTTTTCTTTTTCCTATTTTCGGAGCTATTTTTGCGGGATTTTCGTTCTTCAATTTCTAGGCTGTTCCCTCTCGGGTTTCTTTGGGGGAATCACACATGAGTGCCTTGTGCCTCTTTTCTTGGTGATCTCTTGCCCGCAAACGCCGGGATTCATCCTAGATTTGAAGATTTTGGGATGAACTCGTGGAGGGTGTGTTCTTCACTAGATCTGAAATTCCCGGAGTTCTAGGAGGTTTGAGGCCGAGATTTTTGGGGCATAGCCTCTCCTTGAGGTGTATATCATCCACCCAAAATCTTGTCTCACGACTCCAAGCCATTTGGGAGATCCGTTCTCGAGTTGACTGTTTTCACTCAGTCGGTCTATTGATCCGATCGACTTTCCTTGGCTTGGTCGGATGAATCGACCGATACTTTGCGCAGCGTTGTAAACTTTCTGCTAGAAGCTCAGTATTTTGATTAGATGCTCCGATCGACTCTCGGTCGGATGATCCGATCGGTCTGAGAGAAAAGTAAGTCAGTAACTCTAGTGTTGACCTATTGATCCAATCGGTGGTACTTGTACTGGCCGGATCAATCGACCTGTTGTTTTCTCTCAACAACGGTCGGAGCATATGCGATCAATCCAACCGACCCTTTTCATGTACGGTCAGATCAATCGACCCGTGTGATTTTCGCTGATTCGACCTGTTGTTTTCTCTCAGTGACGGTCGGAGCATATGCGATAAATCCGACCGACTCTTCATGTACGGTCGGATCAAACGACCTGTGTGATTTTCGCTGAACTCCTCCAATCCAATCCTGTTTGAGGCCACGTCTTGTGCTCGATTTGTTCGATTCTTGTTCCGCTGCATTGATCTAGTTCCTAGGGTCAGTAGCTTCTCAGTAGCTACGTGATCTTGGCTAGATCGTTTGGTTGGCTTGGAGTTGATTTGGGAGAAGCCAGATTTGGAAAATAAATTTTATCGGCTCCCATTCACTCCCTTCCCCCTCTCTGGTCGCCTAATCGGTCGTTCAATTGGTATCAGAGCCGGTTACGGGTCTTTGCGACTCTAACCAGTCTAGGATCCAAAGATGGCGTACCAAGATCGGGGTTCCAGGCCTCCGTACTTTGATGGGAAGAACTATCCATATTGGGTCGCGCATATGGGCGCTTTCTTACGAGGCAAAGGAAAGTTGTTGTGGGATGTGACCAAAGATGAAGACTATGTCAATCCCACCAACTTAGATGCCCAGGATACAAGAGGTAAGTTCGAGGCCAACACTAGGGCTGTCGATTACTTGTTTCGTGCTTTGTCGACCGAGGAGTTTGAGCGAGTTTTGGGCGAGGACCTAGCTAGCCAGATCTGGCAGAAGCTCAAGGTAGCCCACGGTGGTGATAGCCATGTGAAGGCTAGGCTTTTCTCGATGTATCGCAGAGAGTATGAAAATTTTGCTCATTTGCCTGGAGAGTCTGTTGATGCTTTGTTTCAGCGCTTTACGGCCATAGTCAACAACATGAAAGCCAACATCACCGTCCTCCCATACTCGGATCATGACAGAGCTATCAAGCTCTTGCAAGCACTTGATAGATCCGTGTGGGGTGCCAAGGTTGAGGCGATCATGGAGTCGGCTAACTATGAAACTTTGTCGGTTGATGAGCTTTTCTCCAAGTTGAAGTCTTCTGAGGTTGACAGACAGCTACTTGCCAAGGCTAAGAGTCCGACTGATCCCCATAGTCTGGCTCTAGTCGGTGGCTCTGGTTATGGACATGCTAACACTCCCAGACACTTTGCTTTGTCTTCTCTTGTGTCTCTTCTAGATGAGGGGTATGAGGTGCTGTGCGAGGAGGATCTCGCGATGCTGACCAGGAGGATCGAGAGGATGTACCAGAACCGCAAGGGTTCGAGACGTGCCGGGAGTACGTGCTACAGATGCAGGAAGATGGGCCACTTCATCGCCGAGTGCCCTGAGGAGACCAAGAACGACTACAACCTCAATCACCGCTCGCGAGATGACCACAAGCACCGCTCCAAGGACGAGTACCGCTCCAAGCACAAGAACAAGGAAGAGAGAAGGTCGAAGAACAAGCACGGTGGGCACAAGAAGAACAAGCCTCGAGCGATGGTGGCTGATGCGAGCGACATCGACACGAGCTCCACCAACACGTCGTCAAGCTCAAGCAGCGAAGATAAAGACCGCGGCCACCGCAAGGAGAAAAAGAACATGAACCGCAACTTCAACGGCATCTCCTTCGCTGCCGTCGACTACTGCACCATGGCTCACGACTCCGTGAAGAGCAAGGACGACTCCGACTCCAACTCCGAGGATGAGGTATTGACCGATTCCACCTCTTTGCATAAGGAGATTGCTAGACTAGAGGAGTTGGTCGATAACTGTGATGATGTGCTTAGGAAGACCAACAAGGAGAAGAGAGAGTTTAGGTCCTTGCTAGGTGAGTCAAAGGAGAGAGTAGCTGAGCTTGAGGCCTTACTTTCTAAGACTGGAAAGAAGGCGATGGATTTTGAGTCTTTGCTTTGCGAGTCTAGGGAGAGAGTGGCTAAGCTTGAGTCTGAGTTTGCTGTGTTGAAGGATGCTCCTGTTGTGTCAGATGAAATTGAATGCTCTTTCTGTGATGTGCATCTAGCTGATTTGGTAGCTCTTAAGGAAAAACACATGACATGCTTGGATGATCTAGAAAATGCTAGGGTTGAACTTGCTGAGTTGAAGTCTAGATCATCTTTGCTAGGTGCTTGTACTTCTTGCCCTACTTTGCATGCTCAGTTGCTTGAATCTCATGATATGATTAGTTCACTTGAAGCTGAATTGAAATCTCCCATTGCAAATGCCTGTTCTGCTTGTGATGTGGTTGCTTTGAATAATGTTGAGCTGGTACAATCTGTCGATCGGTTGCAAGATGAGAATGATGAGTTGCGTCAGTGTTTGGGTTGGCTGTCTGGTCACGAGCCACAGCTTAAGATGTTGATTGCTCAGTTTAAGAGAGCTGATGGTCGTGGGTTGGGTTCTGAGAAGGTTGATGAGAGTGGTTGTGAGAAAGAGAGAGAGAGCAAGCCAGTTCCACCTCAAACATCCCAACACCACCAGAGAAAACTCCGCCAAAGAACAGCTTTGCACCTAAGCCCAACCACCTGTTGAACAAGCTTGACACCACTCCAGATCCTCCCAAGTTTCCACCTAAGACAAACAACTTTCAGAGGAGAGTGACTTTCGTGAGGAGTGGGGTTATCAGCGAAGAGAGAAGCCACAGCCGAGAGAAACTCCAAAGCCAAAGCCAGTCCACTTCCATTATGAGCATTGTGGAAGGGATAGTCACCTAGAGGAGTTTTGCTGGAGGAAGAAGAGGGAGGTGAGATGAGAGAAGGAGATGGGGAACAGGGATAGGTACTACTCTTCTCGTAGTCTGCCTGTGTCTCGTTCACCCTTGCCTAGAGGAGAGGCTTTTGTCCGTACAGTTCCTTCGTTTGGTAGTCGTGGTGTTCCAGCGCGTGGTGAGTTTGCTAGGCGGCCTCCTGCTCGTGGTCAGTTTGGATCAGGGAGATTTGACCGTAGCTTTGAGGCTAGGAGAGAGTCTAAGCCACATTTTCCCCACGTGGTGCTAGAGGTCCGATGGTGAGAGACGAGAGGGTTTCACGGGGTAGTGCTGATTTTGCTAACCCTTCTTTTGAGCAGATGGCCCAACACTGGTTTAACTCTTTCTGTGCTAACCCCAGTGTCGAGTCATTCGCTCATTCTCGTTCTTCTTTTGATTGTGCAGGTGGGAGGCTTGGAGAACTTTTGGTTGATGGATTCTAGATGTTCGAGACATGTGACAGGTAATCAGGAGTGGTTCTCCAGCCTCACCCTGGTGGTGTCCAGGCAGTACATCACTTTTGGGGATAAGGGTAGAGGTAGAGTGTTATCTGAGGGTGCGATTCAGGTGTCTGACAATTTTATGTTGAAGTGGGTTGCTCTTGTCAAGAATCTTGGCTTTAATTTGCTTTCGATTTCTCAGCTTCTTGATGAGGGTTATGAGGTTCGGTTCAAGAGTGGTGATTCTCGAATTCTTGATTCTCGAGGCGACCTTGTGTGTATGATCATTCCCGAGGGACAGATTTTTCGTGCTGATTTTTCTCGATCTTTTGGTCCTTCTCGGTGTTTGTTGGCTGGTACTTCTTCTGAGCTTTGGAAGTGGCATAGGAGATTGGGTCATGTGAGCTTTGATTTACTCTCATGTTTGAGTGCTCTTGACCTTATCCGAGGATTGCCCAAGCTCAAGTTTGAGAAAGATTTGGTATGTGCTCCGTGTAGACATGGTAAGATGGTTGCTGTTTCTCATCCACCTTTGACAGATGTGATGACTGAGTGTCCAGGGGAGCTTTTGCATATGGACTTGGTTGGTCCCACTCGCGTTCGTTCAGTTGGTGGGAAATTGTATGTTCTTGTTGTGGTGGATGACTTTTCTCAGTATGCTTGGGTGTTTGTTGGCACTCCTTAGCGTCACGTTTTAGCAATGCTCAAGAGCGCGTAGATATATGTCGTTGTATGCAAAATTAATTCTGCAAGCGCACAGAATATATCTCGTTGTAGCACTTCACCTTGAGTGTAACCCTAGGGTATCGTATTTATATTTCCGCAGGGAAGCAGATGGTTAAAGTGTATTGAAGAATGAAATGATATATCTTGCCAAAAATATCAAGCCACAAACCCAGGGGCACAAACTCTAGGTTTGGGTGGATAATGGTCAAGTTAATGACCGGATAGAAGGTCTGAAAGACCAGCGACACACGGAGCACCTATTTCTAAAGAAAAGGAAAGACGTTAGGAGAGACCGGACCTAGACTCTTTCTAACTCAGAGCAAAAGGCACTCTAGCCTTAGCCTTAGACCCTAGCTTAGATACCGGGAACAGAGCTCGCTTCGACGGCTAGAACGGGAGAACCTCAGAACGGGGTGAGAGAGGGGGTTCTCCGGGCTCAGCACTACTGTTATGAGTACACCCGAACGTGGTGGACTACGAAGGACGGACAAGGCTGTCACCACCTGCCGCCTACCACTGCAGTTTCGTGGGGTGCAACACACTTCCTAGTTAATCAACAAGCCAGACACCACGTCTGCACTCGATGATTAAGATTTCTCTTGAGGCCTGTCAAGAGAAATCCCCGTCTTCCCTAAGGCGTCTTACGGCCCGGTCAAGGCGAGCAAACCCACGAGATAAAGCCCGGTAGAGCTAAACTAAACTCTACACTAAAACTAAAGGGGATAGGACTTTGCTCTAAAGAGAGCAAGATCTTTACTCTAAAAGAAGAGCAAGAAAGAAATATAAAAGATAACTTAAGCTCTGAAGTAAGAAAGTAATTATATAAATAAACTATTCAAAAGAAGGAAAGGATACAATAGCTTTACCAGAACTCCGAAGACTCCGAAGATCCGAGCTAAGCTCGACTCGACTCTACTCCCAACTCTAATCCTAATCTAAGAAATGAAAAAGATACTAGAGCTCCCTTCAAGTAAAGACTTGAGATATGTGGTGTGTGTGTTCCCAAGGTGAATGAGCTGCCTTTTATAGCCTCCAGGGGGTGGATGTCAGCGTCATTAGCACGCCAAGGATCTGCTTAGGCTTCACGCGAAGGAGGAAGACATGGCGGCCACAGAGGGAGGCCGGTCGGCCTGGGCTAGGCCGGCCGGCCTGGCCCTGGTGCCACTTGGCACCGTCCTCTGCATGAACGGTCCTGATGCTCTCCCAAGGTCGGTAACAGTTGCGTTTAGTTGAAGCTTGTCCGAGAATCCTAGGATGTGGGCCCTTCAATCCATGTGCTTTCACCTCTAGGCCTTCCGGGTCCTTGGATCAAACCGACGTTGTTTGCATGGTGCTTGATCATCCTGGCACTTGGCACGTTTTGTGGATCAGTGACGTGGCCACACCTGGCCAGGGGAGGCCGGTCGGCCTGGGCTAGGCCGGCTGGCCTGGCCTTGTGCCATGTTTGGCCCTTGTTTCTCCTGGTTCATCCTGCAAGCACAACTCATCCAAAACTTGTGGAATTTGTCAATAAAAATACTTTTATGCATGGAATATGATATGATCATCCTCATTTTACCGAAATGTTGACGGCCACTACGAGGTTATAATGGCCGTCAACATGCCCCCAAGCTTAGACTCTTGCTCGTCCTCGAGCAAGGCTAAAACTCTAGGTTCGGTAGGTGAGGAGTTGCTTCAATGTGTATACTCTTAAAGTACCTTGTGTTTAGGCCAAACTCAACGAATCACTTGAATAAGTTGGCGTAAAAGAGAACTCATACCATGGTTCCACGTGGGGCTGCATCGATTCACGTTTTGGGCTATTGAGAGCTTGAACGGTCATCTCTAAAGTATTTCCTACAACTTTTCAGGTTCCATCTCGGAGATATGAATTTTTCAAAAGATGGTTTAATCATTCCCCGATGGTACTCTCAAGTCACTCAAGGTGTTTAATCCTCACTCTTGGTCGGGATTGACCAATGTTTCCCTACACTAATGCTGAAGTGGAGTTGTAGGTAGGGTAAGAGTGGCATACCTTGGTTACTTCTGTTGTCGAGTCGAAGAGTGGTCCGCGAGCGATGGCACTCGTCAAATTCCGGTCTTTGGAATTCATGGGGTTTCAAATGGAGAGGGAGAAGGTGTGATGCTCAAAGGTCTTTGGACTCCTTATTTTATTTCTCTCTCTCATATTTTTGAGATGCTTCTTCTCTCTTTTTTTCAGATGGAGCATTTGTCTCCATTTTTTTCGAACGCATCTCTTCTCTTACTTTGGTAACAGAGAGGAATTCAGCTTTATATGGAGTAATTGAGGACCTTTGGGGTCAGCTTTATGATGAGGTGAGTGTATGTCATCGACGGTGGACGTCAACCCCGGAGCGGGACTTTGACTAGTCGGACATTTTGAGGCTGAGGTGGATGGGAAGACCGGTAAATGTCAAGTGCCTTCTGCAAGCGGACTTCACCATTCGACAAGACTCAAAGCAACTCAAGAGAGCATATGGTAGTTTCAACAAATGTATAACTGTTTGGGCTCTGGATAGGACATTTCAAACCATCGAGGAAGATTCACCATGTAACATTTTATAAAAACTTCCGAGAGGTTCCTTACTAAGCATGCAGTTATACCTCGAAACAAACCATATCAAAACTCACAATAACTTAAACAATGAACAAGTGCTCTTGCTCCCACAGTTTTATCATGGCGGATCCTTAAATGCCAATGAACTCAAATACTCAAGAGTAAAGGATTAAGCACGCGGCACTTAGAGGGCATAAACAGAGCAACTTTTCATCATTCCAGAGGTTCTCAACCATAATTCCATACATAAAGACATCTTTTTGGAGCTTTTATTTTATTTATTATATTTTTATTTTTATTTATTTATTTTTTTTAGCATTTTATTTTATCATAGCACGGCAAGGCAAGGCACGGCAAGGCAACGGCAAGGCAAGGCAACGGCGACGGCTTTCGATCATACCTGAGACTCCCCCAAGCTTCGATGAAGCTCACTGGTAGTACTGGTTGGGGTCGTAGTGCATGTAGTCGAAGAAGCCGTGAATGTCGGTCTGAGGGATGTGGTCATCCCCCAGTTCTGCTGTGTGAGATCAGTGTTGTGTGCAACTTCATCTCTGAGTTGCTGTTGTTGCAGCGTCATCGTCTCCAACCTGGTATTAAGATCAGCGATCCCCCGGGAGACCGGGTTCTCGTAGTCATACCTGGCGGAGGCGGATGGTCCGACCTGCGGGCCGTATCCTGCCGTTCCTTGGTGGTAGTCGAATGCCTCCTCAAAGTTCATGTTGGCAGTGGGGTTCTCCGTCGGCTGCTGGTAGTCGTACTCGGGCTGCTGCTGGTAGCGGTACTCGGGCTGAGGTGCGGTAGAAGTTCCGGCTTCACCGTCATGCCTGGCTCGCCTGCCACGTGTTGTAAGGCCTGCAACACTGTGGCGAGCAGGTTCCCTCCTTCTAAGCTGCATGGTTAGACTTCTTGATGATCTCAGCAACAAAGCTGGGCATGGAAGCTCGACTTCATTGATGAAACCAGGATAACACATGAAAAGAGTATGGCCAGGGCCCTCGCGCATCAAGTGACCCTGGATAAAATGGTCTAAACCAATGCAAGACTGATATTCTTGTGTAGCGGGAAGAAAAGTGACTTGAGCGCCCTGCAAAGCACCAACATGGGTGGCAATGCGGGTGACTAGCGAGGTTATGTCAATTGTGGCTCGGCCAGTGACTAACCTCTGCCAGTTCTCAAGCATGCTCATGACCGGTGAGAAACGAATTTTCTTGACCATGGCATAAAGGCACTCTAAATCAGGCAAGAGGCAAAGACGCAAATCAGCGCGTGGGTGGACCACCATAGTGATCCACTTCGCCAGGAAACGAAGAGTGGGGTTTTGGATGGCAGTGATGCTATTCTTCCCCGAGGATGGCTCGCCTGTGTGTTGGCACTCCTTAGCGTCACGTTTTAGCAACGCTCAAGAGCGCGTAGATATATGTCGTTGTATGCAAAATTAATTCTGCAAGCGCACAGAATATATCTCGTTGTAGCACTTCACCGTGGGAGTTACCCCAGGGTATTGTATTTATATTTCCGCAGGGAAGCAGATGGTTAAAGTGTATTGAAGAATGAAATGATATATCTTGCCAGAAATATCAAGCCACAAACCCAAGGGCACAAACTCTAGGTTTGGGTGGATAATGGTCAAGTTAATGACCGGATAGAAGGTCTGAAAGACCGGCGACACGCGGAGCACCTATTTCTAAAGAAAAGGAAAGACGTTGGGAGAAACCGGACCTAGACTCTTTCTAATTCAGAGCAAAAGGCACTCTAGCCTTAGCCTAGACCCTAGCTTAGATACCGGGAACAGAGCTCGCTTCGACGGCTAGAACGGGAGAACCTCAGAACGGGGTGAGAGAGGGGGTTCTCCGAGCTCAGCACTACTGTTATGAATACACCCAAACGTGGTGGACTACGAAGGACGGACAGGGCTGTCACCACCTACCGCCTACCACTGCAGTACCGTGGGGTGCAACACACTTCCTAGTTAATCAACAAGCCAGACACCACGTCTGCACTCGATGATTAAGATTTCTCTTGAGGCCTGTCAAGAGAAATCCCCGTCTTCCCTAGGCGCCTTACGGCCCGGTCAAGGCGAGCAAACCCGCGAGATAAAACCCGGTAGAGCTAAACTAAACTCTACACTAAAACTAAAGGGGATAGGACTTTGCTCTTTATATCTTTACTCTTAAAGAAGAGCAAGAGAGAAATATAAAAGATAACTTAAGCTCTGAAGTAAGAAAGTAATTGTATAAATAAACTCTTCAAAAGAAGAAAAGGATACAAGAGCTTTACCAGAACTCCGAAGACTCCGAAGATCCGAGCTAAGCTCGACTCGACTCTACTCCCAACTCTAATCCTAATCTAAGAAATGAAAAGATACTAGAGCTCCCTTCAAGTAAAGACTTGAGATATGTGGTGTGTGTCTTCCCAAGGTGAATGAGCTGCCTTTTATAGCCTCCAGGGGGTGGATGTCAGCGTCATTAGCACGCCAAGGATCTGCTTAGGCTTCACGCGAAGGAGGAGACGTGGCGGCCACGGAGGGAGGCCAGTCGGACTGGGCTAGGCCGGCCGGCCTGGCCCTGGTGCCACTTGGCACTGTCCTCTACATGAACGGTCCTGATGCTCTCCCAAGGTCGGTAACAGTTGCGTTTAGTTGAAGCTTGTCCGAGAATCCTAGGATGTGGGCCCTTCAATCCATGTGCTTTCACCTCTAGGCCTTCCGGGTCCTTGGATCAAACCGACGTTGTTTGCACGGTGCTTGATCATCCTGGGCACTTGGCATGGCTTGTGGATCAGTGACGTGGCCATACCTGGCCAGGGGAGGCCGGTCGGCCTGGGCTAGGCCGGCCGGCCTGGCCTTGTGCCAGGTTTGGCCCTTGTTTCTCCTGGTTCATCCTGCAAGCACAACTCATCCAAAACTTGTGGAATTTGTCAATAAAAATACTTTTATGCATGGAATATGGTATGATCATCCTCATTTTACCGAAATGTTGACGGCCACTACGAGGTTATAATGGCCGTCAACAGTGTTCTTTTTGGCGAGTAAGGATGAAACATTTGATTTTGTTCGAGATCTGATCTTGAGGTTGAAAAACGAGAGTAATGGTGGTGCCATGAGAGCTTTGTGAAATGGCAAGGACGATGCTAGATGAGCATAGGATTCCTAGAAAATATTAGGCCGAGGCAGTAAATACAGCTTGTCATGTTTCGAATCGGATTTTCCTTCATGCTTTCAAGAAGAAAACTTGCTATGAGCTTTTCCATGGTCGTTCCCCACGTGTGAATCACTTTCGGGTGTTTGGTTGCAAGTGTTTTGGACTGAAGAAAGGAAATTTGGACAAGTTTGAGTCTCATTCGATGGATGGAATTTTTCTTGGTTATGCTAATCACTCTCGAGCATATCGTGTGCTCAATCTTGAGACTAACCAAGTTTGAGTCTCATCAAGGGGGAGATTGAGGACCCGTGTGTCCGAGGACCGGTGGATGGTCGCTTCCTGGTGTGATGAGTGATTGACAACAGTGGTGTGGATTGATGTTTGCCTTGGCTTAAGTATTGCAGGTGTAGAATGCGGCTTGATTGCATTGGTGCAGGTGAAGAACAGGCGCGAAAGGTCTTAGCCATGGCGGCCTCTAGGGAGTGGAGAGACAAGTAGGCTTGGTTCGAGGGACCCGGTGGCCAGATGGATCAAGTGCGGTTCACATGGTGGCAAGAACGAGCAAGGCGGCGTGGATCCAGTGCGAGGTAGCGGCTCACAACCGAAGCTCGTACGCGGACATGAAGCCGGTGCAAGGTAGCGGCTAACAACCGAAGCTTGTACGCGGGGTTTGGTGATTTGGCCACAAAATCATCAAGAGGACGGTTTCTTGGTTTGGGCCTCGAAACTAAGCCCGAGGACTTAGCGTGGCGCGGCCCATCAGGAGGAGTCGTGGGCGTCAAGGAGCCTGGACCGGAGGACACGCGGCGTGGCCGCAAAGCTTGCGTTAGAGGGAAGCAAGGTTGCGACGGATGTGGACCGAGCCGGAAGAATATTCGCAACTATGACAAATTTGCCCCTGAGGGGTATGTATCGCTTAGGGGTAGTTTAGTCTTTAGAGCACCACCACTTGGACTACTAATAGGCCCCCTAGGGGTTGGTGGCTGCTATCTCTCTAGTTATCTCTTTGGTTTTTCTTTGGACTTGTAGTTTCCCTTCCACCTAGAACTACTTCGAATCATTCCTAGTTTGTATAGGTGAATTCATGGTTGGTTGATTGAGTTTGTGCTGCTCATCTTTGTGCCATGATTTGAATCCACGAGCTCCTTTTCTTTTTCCTATTTTCGGAGCTATTTTCGAAGCTATTTTTGGGGGATTTTCGTTCTTCAATTTCTAGGTCCGTTCCCTCTCGGATTTCTTTGGGGGAATCACACATGAGTGCCTTGTGCCTCTTTTCTTGGTGATCTCTTGCCCCCAAACACCGGGATTCGTCCTAGATTTGAAGATTTTGGGATGAACTCGTGGAGGGTGTGTTCTTCGCTAGATCTGAAATTCCCGGAGTTCTAGGAGGTTTGAGGCCGACATTTTTGGGGCATAGCCTCTCCTTGAGGTGTATATCATCCGCCCAAAATCTTGTCTCAAGACTCCTAGCCGTTTGGGAGATCCGTTCTCGAGTTGACCGTTTTCACTGAGTCGGTCTATTGATCCGATCGACTTTCCTTGGCTTGGTCGGATGAATCGACCGATACTTTGTTCAGCGTTGTAAACTTTCTGGTAGAAGCTCGGTATTTTGATTAGATGCTCCGATCGACTCTCGGTCGGATGATCCGATCGGTCTGAGAGAAAAGTAAGGTCAGTAACTCTAGTGTTGACCTATTGATCCGATCGGTGGTACTTGTACTGGTCGGATCAATCGACCTGTTGTTTTCTCTCAACAACGGTCGGAGCATATGCGATCAATCCGACCGACCCTTTTCATGTATGGTCGGATCAATCAACCCGTGTGATTTTCGCTGATTCGACCTGTTGTTTTCTCTCAGTGACGGTCAGTGCATATGCGATAAATCCGACCGACTCTTCATATACGGTCGGATCAAACGACCCGTGTGATTTTCGCTGAACTCCTCCAATCCAATCCTTTTTGAGGCCACGTCTTGTGCTCGATTTGTTCGATTCTTGTTCCGCTGCGTTGATCTAGTTCCTAGGGTCAGTAGCTTCTCAGTAGCTACGTGATCTTGGCTAGATCGTTTGGTTGGCTTGGAGTTGACTTGGGAGAAGCCGGATTTGGAAAAGAAATTTTATCGGCTCCCATTCACTCCCCCCCCCCCCCCCCCTCTCTGGTCGCCTAATCGGTCCTTCAGTATCTTTTGGCTTGTAAATTTGGCGCAAAATATATGAATTAAAATCTAGTGCCATTTTTCTACAACTAATAAACCATGTAGGTTGCTCATGGGTTAGAGAGAAACACAAGCAACCTACCATATGAAAGACTACTCTAGGCAATGCATTTGAATTTTAAATATGCACATGCAAACCTAGACAATCATAGGAACTAGATGCTAATTGATCTTCATGAATTTAAATCTAGTTACCTTTGATACTTTTGGGAGGATTTGGGTATGAGATCAAATGATTTCCAACATACTCCAAAACTTGAGATACTTGGCTTTAGCTTGAAATGCTCTCCATTTGTAGCCAAGTCTCCAAATCCTCCAGAGTCCCGCGGGCTCTATGTTGCCTTTGGAACCCAAACCTTCTTGGTGCCCTTCATGGTAGAGATGATATCCTTAGGCACCCAAATAGGTTTGTTCCACCCCTTGCCTTGCTTGTTGATCATGTGAACCACCACCTTGTCATCTTTCTTCATTAGTAGGTAGGGTGTGCTCTTCTCCTTGTCAACCTTCAAGTAAGGCATAGTGTTGGTGTTGGAGGTGACTTTCTTCTTCTCTTCCCCTTTCTTGTTCTTGCACTCATAGGACTTGTGGCCTTCTTAATGGCATGAGTAGCAAGTCACGGTTTCGCCCTTCTCAAGCTTCTTCACCATCTTTGGACGGTTATCTTGAGAAGGTTGTTTCTTGCTACCCTTGCAATTTCCTTTCTTCTTAAGTCTTGACAAGTCCTTCTTGAGCTTCTCTACTTCTTGCTTGAGCTCATCATTCTCTATAGCAATGAGATCATCACAATTTTCTATAACAACATTCTCATTGCAAGATGGTGAGCAAGATTCATCAATTAAATCAATGCAAGAAGTAGATGCATCCATTTTAGATTTTTCATCAAATAAAGATGTGGATGCCATGTGAGAGGTAGTTTTAGCATTTTCAAGGCTCTCAATTCTAGCTGTTAGCTCATCATTCTCATTTAAAATCATATCAAATTTTTTGGCCAATTCTTGATAATTGGTTGATGAGCTAGCTAACTTCTCCTTGAGGGTCTTGTTTTGGAAAAGCAATTGGTTTATAGCTACCTCTTGACTACGAACAAGATCCGCAAGCTCATCAATGGAAGAAGAAGAGTCATCATCACTTACATCGCTATCACTCATACCTTTGGCCATAAGGCAAATATGCGATGAGCTTGATGATGGCAAGAAGGACCTTGACTTGTGCCGGTTGTCTTTATCACTTGAGCTTGGTGCATCCCAACCGGCGTTCTTGCTGACTTGATCAAGTCCTATCCCAATGAGTGCCTCCTTGCTCTTCTTCTTCTTCTCCCTTCTCTCTTTCCTTTGTCGCTTGCGTCTCTCCTCCATGAGTGGGCAAAATTCAATAAAGTGGCCCTTATCTCGACACCCAAGACATCTATGTTTCTTAGCTTCCTTCATCTTGGAGTGGTGAGAGATCTTGCTCATGGAGACCCCATGCTTCTCTAGCTTTCTTAGTAGCTTTGTGACTCCTATCATGAGTTCTTTGACTTCTTCATCCGAGGGAGCGCTACTACTAGCTTCATCATCATCTTCTTCCTCATCATCGCTATCTTCACTTGAGCTTGATGATTCACTTGAGCTTAACCTTGATTCTTGCTCATGAGATTTCTTTCTTGATTTGGAAGATGATTTCTTTTCTTCCTTCTTCTCCTTCTCTTCTTGCTCCTCATCCTTCTTGTCGTCTTTGCTTGATGAGGCAATGTCTTGACTTGAAATTGAAGGAGAAGGGTATTTGGTAATCTTCATGGTCATCTCATGAGCGGTGATCTTGTTCAACACCTTTGTGGGATTCATCTCGTCAAATTTTCCCTTGACATGAAGATAGGTGACAAGTTGACCATATTTTTCTTTTGGAAGAACGGAGATGATCTTTCTTGTGACGTCACCATCGGATAGCTTGGTCAACCCTAATGAATTGAGCTCATTGACAATAACATTTAATTATGAGTACATGTCATTAGCTAATTCATAAGGAAACATTTTGAAATCATCAAATTCCTTCTTGAGCAAGCTATACTTTTGTTCTCTAACGTCACTTGACCCATTGTGAAGCTCTTTGAGAGTTGTCCATATTTCATGGGCACTCTTTAGGTCATACACTCTATTAAACACCTCCATGCTAAGAGATTCAAGAATTGTGTTTCTAGCAATGGCATTGAGGTGTATTTCACTCAAATCGGCCTTGGTGGGGTTGTCCGGCTGTGAAAGGGGCTTTATCCCTTTTTCCGTCACTCTCCAAACACCTAACCCTCTAGCTTCTAGATAGCAAGACATTCGTACTTGCCAATAGGGGTAGTTCGTGCCGTCAAAGTATGGAGGCTTGCCTACATCACTCCCTAACTCTACGGATGTCATTTTGCTCGTTGGCGGTGAAGCCAAAGGTCCAAATACGAGCCACCGGCTCTGATACCAATTGAAGGGACCAAGACACCCTGAGAGGGGGGGTGAATTAGGGTTCTCTAAAAACCTATGGCTAAGAGCACATATAAAAACCTATTTCAATTTCTATCTAAATGTGCACTAGGTTTTTCTATGTGTTGCTAACTCTACCGCTAAAAGTTTTGCACCCTAGGTTCCAATCCTAGCAACTACACATGGCAATTCTAGGAAAGGTAAATGCGGAATGTAGTGCAATAAGTAATGCGAAATGTAAAGTGATAGAGCAAGCAAACTCTCGACACAGCGATGTATCCCGAGGTATCGGAAAGCCACGATTTTCCACTAGTCCTCGTTGTTGGAGCCCCTGTCGGTGTTCTACCGTCGATCCTACCGAGAGGTATCCCGAGGTAGTAGATTTTCATTTGGGTTTCGCCGAGATCAGGAATGCAAAGGCTAAGAGACTCAGGATTTTAGACAGGTTCGGGCCACTTAGAAGGCGTAATACCCTACGTCCTGTGTGGTGATTGGTATTGATCTTCGTTGTTCTTGGAGGGGGTCCCTGCCCAGCCTTATATACACGGCGGGCAGGGTTACAAGGTCGGTTACGAGTAGAATCCTAACCAATTACTACTCGGAGAGTGCTTTACAAGGCAATCCGAGTAGTTTACAAGTCATACGACTAGTTTTCATAACGAGAAGAGTCCTTGCATAACTCTACTCGTGTTCTTCACGCCTGGTACGACTCTGTCTAGAGACAATCCATGTGTCCCTATGGGCCCATGGTCGTACCTCCAACAAGCCCCCAAGCGCTTCATCGTCGAGTATCGTCAACCGAGTGCTTGCCAAGCCAATCGAGTGCTTTTCCGAGTTCTTCGAGTGCTTGATCAGTCTTGGACTGGTCTTGGTTGTCACGAGGCCATGAGGTGCTTAAGCCCCGTTTATTCTGATCAAATCAGTAGTCTTCAAAATATTATATGGTGTGCGATAAAAATCGCACTCCATATGGAGTAGCCCCCGAGCCTTAAGTTGAATCGAAGAATCAGGTTGAGGGTCCTCAGAATCTTGAATCTTCATCTTGTTCTTGAAATGTGCAATTTTGGAAAAATTGCACTTGATATCAAGTAGCCCCCGAGCCTTGGGTTGAATCAAAGAATCAAGTCGAGGGTCTTGATTTAAGTCTTCAGTCTTCAGAAAAAATAAAATCAGCAGTCGATGTATATAGCCTATCAGCCCCCGAGCCTTGAAACGATTCAGAATGATCAATTCAAGGGTCCAGCGAGCTTAGTGTTCTTCGAATCATCTTGGAGATCATCATCTGAGTGGTAATTTGCGCCCAGAAATAATGGTCACATCGAATCTTGTCAATCGAGTGGTTTTCTTGTACCCAGCCCCCGAGCATAGGAGCCAGTGAAGATGCATCGAGTAGTATGTAGTCGAAATAGCCACCATCAATAGAGTAGCAAAACAGAGGAGGTCGTGGTTGACTTGTCACGCCGCGATCTCCAGAGAATCAGGAGTCAGGTGCCAATGTAGTCGAGGCCCCATCATTGGTACTTGGCGACTCAAATATGCTGGAGAAAGACAACTAGGTAAGCTTGATGGCGAACCGAGTTGTAATTTTAGCGTCAGCCCCCGAGCCTGGAAGCTGTCGAAGATGTGATAGCACGCTGTGCAGCCTAGAAAGTTTGTCATCCAAACAAAGTAGTCGGCACTTGGCCAATCTTGTTAGAACACAATAAAAATAATTGAAACAAGTAACTTAGCTTGTTTGTTGTCGTTTGTCGATGAAGCGGACTAGTCAGAGTTGATTCCGACTAGTTTGAGTTCATCACGAGCATATTGGCGATGCGGCAGTACCGCGACACAAGCTGAAGTCGAGCTTTGGCTTGATAACTTGCAACGGGTTGAGGCGACCACCACATTGGTGAATTCCATTGATCATGATGCGCTCGAAGAGTCATCCAAACCACTCTTGCAGTGTATTCAGGAAGCCCCCAGGCAAGTTGTACTCATTTTGCGAGTTATACTTCAAAGCACTTGATAACTGGTACTTGAAGATCACTACTCATACTGTGGAGTAGACTCTAGAGTACTTTCAAATAAGTAATCAGAGATTTGAAATTACTACTCTTCTTGTGGAGTAGACTCTGGAGTACTTTCAAATAAGTACTCAGAGATTTGAAATTACTACTCTTCTTGTGGAGTAGACTCTGGAGTACTTTCAAATAAGTACTCAGAGATTTGAAATTACTACTTGCCTTGTGGAGTAGACTCTATAGTACTTTCAAATAAGTACTCAAAGATTTGAAATTACCACTTGTGGGTAGTTGCTTTATATGGCTAGCTGGCCTCTACAGGTGTTCAACCTGATCTTAGTTAAATCTAAGTACTTAGGGATCCTGGAAAGTAGTCATGTGAGCTACTCTTCGGATTTTGACCGATGTATACTTTGTTGAATCAACAAGTATCAAAGGGAACTCCGGAAGTATTAGAAGCTAGGGTAGTCTTATAAGACAACCAAAGCATGAATGAAGCTGAGAAATTGCGGATCAATTGCTGAGAATACTGCACTTTATTGATAAATTTTCAAAGTATTGTACAGACTCTTGACGTACTCAGACAAAGATCCTAAGCATAGAACTTGTGTAGATGCTCGATGTTCCATGAATCTTTCCCTTCGACTCCTTCACTGTTCTTCAATTGATACGACCCGGGTCCTGTTACCTTGTGTACGATGAAAGGTCCTTCCCAGCGGGACATAAGCTTGTGCATACCCGTGGTCTTCTGTATCCTTCGCAATACTAAGTCGCCGACGTTGAACGAGCGCCCTTGGACGTTTCTGTCATGATAGCGCCGAACTCCCTGGAGATATCGAGTGGATTTTAACAAAGCTCCACAGCGTTCCTCCTCGATCAAGTCAAGCTCCAGTCGTCTTGTGTCATCAGCAACTCCTTCGTCGTATTGCTCTATTCTTGAGGACTTGTAGATCAGGTCTACTGGCAGGATAGCCTCAGATCCATATACCACAAAATATGACGAGTGGCCAGTTGGCTTGCAAGGCTGAGTTCGAAGCTCCCAGACTACTTGTGGCAACTCGTGAAGCCACTTGCCTCCATATTTCTTGTCGTGCTCGTACAGTCGCTTCTTCAAGCCATCCAGGATCAAACCATTGGCTCTCTCGACTTGTCCATTGGCCTTAGGGTGAGCTACTGATGTGTGAATTACCTCAATGCCGTTCCTCTCACAGTGGTCCTTGAACTCGTGGCTGTTGAAATTGGAACCCAAATCTGTGATGATACGATGAGGACAGCCATACCTGATCATCAGATCACTAATGAACCCCTTGGCCTTAGCCGCAGATATGTCCGTGACTGGTTTGACTTCTATCCACTTGGTAAACTTGTCGATCGCAACCAGCAAATGTGTGAAGTTTCCTGGAGCAGTCGTAAGCTTGCCAATCATGTCGAGTCCCCAGCATGCGAACGACCAAGAGGGAGGAATAGCAATAAGCTTGTGAGTAGGTACATGTTGCTGCCTGGCGAAGAATTGGCACCCGGGGCACTTGCGGACAATCTCTTCCGCGTCTTGCAGAGCCGTGGGCCAATAATAAGCTGCTCTGAATGCCTTGCCCACCATCGCTCGAGATCCTGCGTGATTCCCGCACGCGCCTTCATGAATTTCTTCCAAGATACCCTTGCCTGTTGCCCTCGGTACACACTTCATGGCAATATCAGTGTAGAGTCCTCTCCTGTAGAGCTGATCGCCGATGAGTAGATAATTCTTCGATCTCCGGACGACTTGTTCAGCTTCAGTCTTGTTCAAAGGCAGGGTCTTATTCTTGATGTACTCGATGAACGAGACACGCCAGTATTTTCGATTGTCAAGACCTCTCTATCTGGTCCGTGTTCGTCATTATGTGACGGTGTAGACTTCTCGAAGTCGATGGTTCTTTTGTGGAGCTCCTGGACGAAGACTCCTGCTGGAACTTTTGCACGAGTGGATCCGAGCTTGGAGAGTATGTCAGCAGCGACGTTGTCATCACGGACCACCCAATGGTACTCGAGCCCAGAGAATTTGTTCTCTAGCTTGCGCACAGCTTCGCAGTAAGCGTCCATGTTCTCCTTCTGGCGATCCCAATCCTTGTTGCAATGGTTGATGACGACAGAGGAGTCGCCGTACACCATCAGCCTCTTGATTCCCAGAGAAATTGCGAGTCGTAGACCATGTAGCAAGGCCTCGTACTCTGCTTCATTGTTGGACACCTTCCAGAAGATTTGCAGAACGTATTTGAGTTGATCGCCTTTGGGCGAGATAAAAAGTACTCCCGCACCGGCGCCTTCGAGTTTCAGGGAGCCATCGAAGTACATGGTCCAGTGCTCTGGTCTGCCGACGGGGATGCCCACTTGATTCTCGCGCCACTCTGCCATGAAGTCTGCAAGCACGTGCGACTTGATGGCCTTCTTGGATTTGAACTCGATGCTGAGGGCGCCAAGCTCGACGGCCCACTTTGGAATTCGCTCGGTCGCGTCCGGGTTATGTAAGATATCGCCCAAGCCAAACTCTGTCACCACCGTGATGGTGTACGTGTCGAAGTAGTGGCGCAGCTTCCTGGATGTGATGAGTATGGCATAGAGTAGTTTTTGCACTGCTGGGTATCGAACCTTGGACTCCGTGAGTACTTCACTGACGAAGTAAACCGGCCTCTGCACAGGATATGCAAGATTGTCCTCAGCGTGCTCAACCACCAACACAGTGCTCACCACATGAGTCGTTGCTGCGATGTAGAGCAGCAGTTCTTTGTCGTCGTCCTGCGGAGCAGTCAGGATTGGCGGTTTTTGAAGATGTTGCTGAAGATCCGCCAATGCTGCTGCCGCTTCTTCGTTCCATTGGAACTTGTCACCTTTTTGAGTAGCTTGAAGAAGGGGAGGCCCCTCTCTCCAAGCCGTGAGATGAATCGATGTAGCGCCACCATGCACCCAGTGAGCTTCTGGATGTCTTTGATGGTCTTTGGAGCTTCCATTGCTGTGATGACATTGATCTTCTCGGGACTGGCCTCAATGCCGCGGTGGCTGATGATGAACCCGAGAAGTTTCCCAGAGGGTACTTCAAAGACATACTTGGTTGGATTTAGCTTCCATTGCCACTTTCGCAGGGATGCGAAGGTCTCCTCCAGATCAGCGATGAGGTCTTCTGGGTTTCTGGTCTTTACGACCACATCATCGACATAGGCTTCCACGTTGCGATGAAGTTGCTTCTCGAGGCAGAGTTGGATCGCGCGCTGATAAGTCGCACCAGCATTCTTCAGCCCAAAAGACATCATGGTGTAAGCATAAGCACCATAAGGGTTGATGAACGCCGTCTTGATTTGATCCTCCTCTTTCAGAGATATCTGATGATAACCCGAGTAGCAATCAAGAAAGCAAAGTAAGGCACAACCAGCCGTGGAATCAATAACCTGGTTGATGCGCGGTAATTCGAAGGGATCCTTGGGGCAATGCTTGTTGAGATCAGTGTAGTCGACGCACATGCGCCACTCGTTGTTGTTCTTCTTTCTCACCAAGACTGGATTTGCCAACCAGTCGGGGTGGAAGACTTCCTTGATGAATCCTGCGGCGAGTAGTTTCGCCAGCTCCTTCTGGATCGCCTCTCGCTTGTCGGTTGCGAACCGTCGCAACCGTTGCCTCTTGGGTGTAGCTTTGGGATCGACGTTAAGGTTGTGCTCGATCAGGTTCCTTGGCACTCCTGGCATATCTGCAGGTTTCCACGCGAAGATGTCGCGGTTGGCTTGCAGGAACCTGACGAGCTCGCCTTCCTATTTCGGGGTTAGGCCGGCCCCGATCTTGGTGGTCTTCGACTGGTCTCCTTCCAGTAGTGGTGCGTCCTTGGTCGCCACGTCTTCAGGGACGGCCGCCTTGTGTGGTCCGGGCTCCTTGCTGGGGACCTCATACTCTGTCTGCTTCAGCTTCTGAGCCGCTGCGAAGATCTGGGTCCATGGCGTTGGGTACCTGAGTGGTAGCCGCAAACTCCACAGCCTCTCTGTCGCAATTGTATGATCGTCGCAAGTCACCGCGGATAGAGATGACGCCTTTGGGTCCTGGCATCTTGAGGACGAGGTAGACATAGTGCGGGATGGCCATGAACTTGGCCAACACAGGACGTCCGAGGATCGCTTGATAGGAGGTCTCGAAGTTCGCCACCTCGAACTTAATGTACTCCGTCCTGTAGTTCTCTTGTGTGCCGAATGTGACTGGTAATGTGACTTGGCCGAGAGGGAGACTGCCATTACCAGGGACAATGCTGTAGAATGGGGATTCGGTGGGAGTCAACATTTTTTCAATGTCGAGTCCCATCCTCTTCAGGGTGCCAGAGAATAGCACGTTCAGCCCCGCCCCGCCGTCGATGAGCACCTTGGTGAGTTGTGATCCTGCCACCGTGGGGTCCAGGACGAGTGGCAATTGCCCTGGTTCGTCGTAGCTGTTCCACTGATCTGCCCTGGAGAAGGTGATTGGAACCTCCGAGTACTTTAGGTACCTTTGGACGGCTGGCTCAATTGCCATTATGTGCCGCAAAGCGAGCTTATGCTTCCTCCGAATGGGGAAACCATAGTCGCCTCCCATGATAACCATGAGTACGTTCTTGGGCTTCTGGAACTTGGGCGTCTGGTCCTCGTCGTCGTCCTCTTCTTCGTCGTTGACCCTGTCCTTGTTCTTGGCTTCAGGATCGAGTGGTTCCCTTGCCGTCTTCTTCTTGGCCTTGTTCTCTCGATCCTTCTCGGCGTATATGCGTTGGAGATCATAACACTGGCCCATGGTGTGCTTATGCTTTGGGTGCATTGGGCACGACCTGTCCATGATCTTCTCAACGTCGCTCTTGCCGAGGTAGTTTTCTTTTGGCTTCGCATGCCAGTCTCCAGAGTTGCGACTGTGTCGTCTGGCTTGCGCTTGTTGTGCTGGGAGCCCTGCTGGCCTTTGTTGTTTTGCCTTTCCCTACCCTGGGAAGGGCCATACTTCTCGAGGTCGCGGTCTTCTTGCTTAGACCACGTCTCGACTTGGTCACGCAGGGCGTCCAGAGTCCTTGGTCGATGCAGGCCAAATTGCCTGTCAAAGAACCTGTTGGTGATGCCGTTCTGGAACAAGTCGATGCAGTCGCGATCAGAGACGTCCACCACCAGAGTCTTGATTTCCATGAAGCAGCACATGTAGTCGCGCGCGCTTTCTCCTTTGTGTTGCTTGCACATGGCGAGGTCGTGTCGAGTCTTGGGGCGACTGTATGTGCCTTGGAAATTTGACACGAAAATCTTCTTCAGGCGTTCCCAGGAGTCGATGGAGCGTCGTGACAGGTTTTCAAACCATGTGAGTGGAGCGGGCTCGAGTGCCATTGGGAAGTATCTGCACTTGATGGCAGTGTTGCCACCCGCACACTCGATAGCCGTAGAGTAGATGCGCAGCCACGACTCAGGGGAGGTCTTGCCGTCGTACTTCTCGAAGCCGACTGGTTTGAATGGTTGCGGGTAAACCGCCATCCGGATGTCCCTGGAGAACATTGGATACTCGTCGTCTTCTTCCCTGTACCCCCGGGCTTCATCACGCCTCCTGGATTCAAGGATGGAGCGTGCGTCGCGATTGGCGTTGATGGTTTGCCGGAGGTCGACACTGTGTGCCGGCCCGTGGGATGATGTAGCAGCGTCGTTGCGGTGAGTGTGTCCGCCTCGTTGACGATCATCCTCTGGCCGGTGTGGGGGTGCGCCTTCTGCGCGGTTGGCTTCTCCCAGTCTGCTTGGGTAAGGTGGGCGATGCTTGTCGCGGGGAGGTTGACGTCTGCTGCTTTCGACTTCTTCGTTGCGCGATGGTGCGGCGGCGATGGCCTTGTCGAGAGTGCGGATCATGTCGTTGATCCTTTCGAGTCCAGCTGTCGCCTCTGGGGTTCTTGGCAGGCTGCGGACGTGGTAGGCAATCTCCATGGCGTTAGCCATAGGAGAGTCGTAGCGTGCCACTCGTGTGAACTTTTGAGCGAGGTTGTGCCCGGCCATGACGCGATTGCGAGTGTTTAGGCGGCGCTGAGCCCTCCTGTTGTTCTGGATTTCTCTGTCCATGGCCGCTTGGGCGGATTCGCCAGCGGGTGCGTCTTCATTTGCAGAGATATCTCCTTCTAGCTCAAAAGCGTAGCGCGAGTCGTTGTCGACGTCACCAGCTGCTGCTGCGCCAGCCATGAAGACTTGTCGATTGGGTTCGACAGAGTCGCTGGAGCTTGGGGTGACGAGCTCCGTAGAGCTTTCCTCTTCTGGCAGCAGCGGTGTGTCGTGCTGGAACGGCAAGTCGTCAGTAGCTTCAGACCCAAAGAGTACAAAGATCTGGCGGGACTCATAGACGTCCCGTGGGATCCTGTCTCTTTGGTAGACTGATCTTCCTTCAGGCGTGGCGTAGATCACGAGGTCGTGTCCGCCATCGTCTTGTAGTGTCTCCTCGTCCGAGTCCGAGTGGCATTCGGGGACCGCTTGGCTCAGAGAGTTGGCGTGTCCTGCCATGACTCGGACTGGGACGTCCCGCTTCGAGTCCGTGACGGACTCGAACTGGCTCCGTAACGCCTCACAATATGCGTGGGTCGAATTACGGAGTCCAAACGGGAATTGGGGTGGAAGGGATGTTTGCTTCTCCGTAGTCGTGATCGACTCAGACTCTTGCCCGCGGATGAGGTCCGCGAGCGTGATCTCGCCGAGTTGTTCGGCCAAATCTTCCACGATGGGCGCTTGCTCCTACTTCAACTCTGTGGGTGTCTCGATGAAGCTGTAGAAGCCACCCGGGCCGTCGGCGACGTAGACCCACGAGTCAAAGTGGAACTTTGTGCCCTCCTGAGGCGCTTCAGCTAATAAGTTACATGCATAGATGCTATTAGTCACAGCAAATTGATAGAAGATATAAATAGATGGTCCTAATAGATGGTGATGTGGCGTCTGATGTAATGAGTTTCTATATAATGGTGCGGTGTCACTCAACTAGCTGCCCAAAAATGGAAGTGTTTTTTTTGGATTGGTGCCATTGCAATTTTTTAACTTTGGAGATATGCCATTACAATTCACGTATTTGTAACCATGCCATCATGTACGTCTTTGATGCTCTTCGACCCACCCACAGGCCTTCGTATTTTGGTATGGTCCAAAATACCCCTTCTACATCTCTTTCTTCCTACTCAGTGACATGCGGGCCTCACACGTCATCTCCTTCCTCCCTTTCTTCCCCAACCTCTATTCCTTGTGCCTGCACCATGGAGCCCCCAGCGCTGGAGCTTGAAACATCCCTCATGCAGCCTCATTTGCCCACGCCGCGGCGTCGCTATCGGCGCCCTTCCCATCTCGCTCCCCCTCCAATCTCCTACCCTGTGATCCTCCTGCTTCTTCCCGTGGAAGGTGGGCGTGGATCTCGTCCCCAGCGGACGGGCGGAGGCCCATCGAGCGGAGCAGCGCTGCTCGTCGCGGAGCCGCACACGCCCGCTAACCACCACCGGTCGCGATGGCAGGGGCCGGCCCAGGGGAGGGGTCCCTGGCCTTGTCGGCGCCGGTGGTGTGGGGTGGGGCATGGACGCCGAGCGCTTGGTCATCGGCGCTGGCAGCGAGGGACGCCCGCACGAGGCACGAGTGCTGATGCAGATCGAAGTCTCCACATACAGGGCCGACCGAATCTCCACTTCGCGCGTCCTCCAGGGCATGCAGTGCCTGTTTCGGCCGACCGACCGCCGGCGTGTCGCACGCGCACGGAACATTGCGCTCCCAGATACTGTGGCGTCAGCGGAGGCGGTGGGCTCCTGCCAGGTTGGGGAAGAAGGGAGGAAGCAGGTTGGGGAAGAAAGGGAGGAAGGAGAAAGAGATGTCATGTGGGGCCCACATGTCATTGAGGAGGAAGAAAGAGACGTTGCAGGGGTAGTTTGGTCCAAGAGCAGCAAAGACGTATATAATGGCATGGTTCACGCAAGTCAAGTATTGTAATGACATGATTCTAAATACGTGAATTGTAATGACTTATCTTTAAAGTTGAAAAATTGTAATGACATCGATCCAAAACCCAAAACAGTGACCTCTCTGGTCGAAAAAAAAAAAGCCTCTCCCTCCACAGCACGCGGACAATTTTTTTTTAGTTGCGTTCGCAAACAATAATTAAAAAAACAGTCAACCGTTGGGTTACGGCTAAACGAGAACACCTCAACCGTCGGATTTTCCCCATTTCACCTGTTCGTCTTCGTAGAGAAAATCTTGGCGAGGCTAGTCAGATCTGATCCAGTCTTCACTACAGCAGCTGCGGCAGCCTCTTTGGCGGGGGTGGGAGATCAGAAAAGAACTCAAGAACCGAGGCGGAGGAGGAGAGCATGGCGGGGGACGGCGAAGGCCGCGCGGGGCTTCCCCGGATCGCGGTGGTCGGCGCCGGCATCTTTGCACGCACGCAGTACATCCCCAGGCTCCGCGAAATCGCGCATCTCGTCGTCCTCAAGGCCATCTGGAGCCGAACCCAGGTGTGTGTGCCCCCCTTCCCGCTGCCCCTATGTAGAATCAGCTCAATTTTACTGCTCAAACACTGTCTCGGCGTGAAGGGATCTGCAGATTGCTGTAACCACTCGGCTCCGTGATGGCAATCTGCATTCGCTGATTAGGCGCAGTCTGTGGTGCGCCACTGCGAATTGGCATTGTAGTGTCTGACCATTTTGGCACGTTCCTTCAGGAATCTGCAAAGGTGGCCGCGGAGCTTGCTCGCGACTTTGCGCCTGAGATCGAGTGCAAATGGGGTGATGCTGGGCTGGAGGAGATCATGGGAGACAGCTCAATCATGGGCGTTGCTGTTGTCCTCGCTGGGCAAGTCCAGGTCTGTTCTCAGGAATTTCTGTCGTTCTTGTTCCACTTCGAGCAGTAAGAGCAGGCACGTAGAACTTTGTTTGGCGACACTTTGGAACTTAACGATTCCTGAACATGATGGTATCCATTGCCCTTAGGATTCGTGACACAAATCTATTAAGTTTTGCAGTCTTGCTCACCGTTCCAGATAAAGACTGTTGAGCAAGTTGCATGCCATTGTTGTTTTTCATCATTGACAAGCATGTTATTCTCTGTGGCCCTTTTCTTTTGGTTACCTATTATTCACTATTTTACAATTCTCCTTGCCTTATCTTTTTGACCATTAAACCTTTGTATTTGTTAGTGTCTCAACAGTTCTTTTATGCTAACTAATTTCTGAAACCTACATTACTTCTGGAAAGAGAGAAATGATAATACGCTTGCTAAATTATAACGACAATCTAATACCTTGTTAAAAATCTTACTGTATTGTCCAATTTTTCAGGTTGAGCTTTCCCTAAAGATGCTCAAGGCAGGAAAGCATGTGATTCAAGGTAAATGACAACTTGACAAGACGAAAAGGATCTTAAGGACATGATTTGCGGTACTGGACTAGTAGCTGTAGTTAAATTCACCCCCAAACAAAAAAAGGAGCTCAGTTCTTTCAAATGTTTTTCTCATTAGTTAATACTTTGCTGCTAAATGAAAAAAAAAAAACCCGTTGCATTCAAATGTTCTAATTTGTTTATCACTGTTTGCATGATATGTTTTGCTGTGGCATGAAGAGAAACCTGCTTCTGGATGTAAGTATGTTTTTATTTCTGTATATCTTTCATAGTGGATATAAAGGTATATCTGATAATCATTGCCATAAAAATTTCAGCCACAACAGAAGCAGAAACCGCACTGTCAATCTACAACTCGTTTCCAAACCAGTTTCCCTATAAACCAATTTGGGCTCTCGGAGAAAACTACAGATTTGAACCTGCCTTTGTGGAGGTACAATCACAATATTAGTCTTTTGCCCCAATTGTTGTTTTACTAATTTATTATTCTGGCCATCTAATCTATTTATTCTTATCTGCAGTCTAGCAAGTTGATCAAAGATATCGGTGATATGATGCACATCCAAGTTATCATCGAAGGGTCAATGAACAGTTCAAATCCATATTTCGGTAGCTCCTGGAGACGAAATTTTGTGGTAAGGAAATACATAATGTACAATTTCTTTATCTGTAACGTACTTCATCTGCTTTTCACTGTGTCGCTCACCTTAAAAATTCCAAGCTGAAGCATAAATTTATGAGTAGACAAGGTTAAGAATAACGAAGTTTCAGATTACCTGAATAGCTAAGATGAGCAATATATAGTTGATTGGTTATACAAATTATCCGTTAATTTTACTAAACATTAGGCCAAGTGTCAAACCAATTTTGTTTTCCTGCAAAACTATCATCTTATCAATTAATAGTTTTATGCCCTAATTGATGCAATATTTGAAAAAGTTCCATTCTTTTCCTTTTCAGTATGAATTTAACTTTCTAGTCAATAAAATTGTACTGCTCCTTTTTCTTACTTTAAATGATAGTTTGCCTGGTAGTCTCTTATACAGTACAATTCAAATATATATATATATATATATATATATATATATATAGTAAAGTTACCTTTTTTTATCACCTTTAACTAAATCTCTAATTCTATCAATTTAGCTTTTGTTTTATAACAATAATCTTTCTGTTGGGCCGTTCAACTTTTGCAGTTTGAGGTATCCAGACACTTGTAGACGCTCTTTTCAATAACTACACTCTTGCAAATATTTTTCTGCTGTCATCTGCAAATGATGTATCACCCAGAGCAGTATAGAAATGTTTCACTGTAATAAACTCTAGGTGCCTCCATTTTCCTTACTGTGATTACTTTACATGGCAGGGTGGTTTCATTCTGGACATGGGTGTCCACTTCATCGCAGGACTACGAATGGTAATTTTAGCATGTTGTATTTCAATGCTTCAGAAAGTATAGATCAGATTGGCCTCCGGTACCAGAAACAGCATTGCTGAGTTAGCAACTCTAACCAATTTTTAGAATTTATTACCCCACATCAACATAGAAAGTTCAGCGTTGAAAGTGCACAACTGCTTTGTCGCGGGTGGATAAAGATGGAAGGGAATTGAACCTGAACCCAAGCAGCCCGGCATCGCTAATGGCGGCGGCCGGACCACAAGGGCAGGCGATAGAAGCACTAGATTGATTTTCTTATCTCTTGCTTGCTTCCTTTGATACATCTCCTCTCATTATATAGGGAGTATTACTTAACCTCTAAGTAAGGATCTAATCTTATCTCTAAACCTAACCCTAATGGACCCAGCCCACCAGGCCCAATCGGCCAGCCTATCCCCATGACATTATGTCCTTTCTTCCAAGTGACTTTGCAATGTTTTTACTTACTGAATTGATGTGCCATTTAAGATAACAAATACATTCACTAATTTCCTTGCCTGCTTTGTAAAGATGAGGACATCTTCTCTTACAGCTTGTAGGTTCAGATGTCACAAGTGTATCATCTATCTCCCGTCATGTGGATATGTCTTTGCCGCCACCAGATAACATATGTTCCCTTTTGTAAGTTTTGAAATAGAATGAAATTTGTGAACCATTTTTTCATAACTTACAGATGCTCGATGGTTTGATGCAGCCAACTGGAAAATGGATGTGCTGGCGTCTTTGTATTTGCAGTAAATTCAAGATCACCAAAGGTTGAATCAAATCTCATTTCAAATGTTTTATTGGAGTTACACAAATGCTATGAAATCTTATAAACTTACAATATCATTGATCACGTACTCTTAATTTTGTTGTCAGTGTTTCTCAGTTTGTTAGTAATTTCACAGATATTATGGCGGGTCGATGGAACAAAAGGAACAATTCAAGTAGAACGTGGAGTTGATAGCGGGAAACATGGCTACCAGGTAAAAGGCCATTTTGTGGGCAAATGTCGTTTGAGTTGATGGTTCGCTAGTGCACTGTTTATTCAGTTGCATTTCTATTTCATAATCATTCCCAATTTCATTCTTGCATAGTACTGTCATACAGGTTTTTATCTCTTTGTTTTTTTGCAGCCAAATTATGATAGTGCTATATTATAGCATTATTAATGAAATTGATTGTTACAAGCAAGTACTTTTGTTCAAACAAAGGTGCTTGTGCACAAATATTTTACTTATGAACCAGCTCATGCATTTGCAGGTGTTATTCTCTGGTGAAAATGGGCAGTGCCAGAAGACATTTTACCCATTCTGTGGAGTGAATGAAGAACTGAAGACATTTGTCCAGGACATGTTGGCGGCTAGCAAAGTACTGTTAATCAATTTCAGATTACTTTTATTATCTCATAGCACCAAGAAGTATTTATTGAAATACCTGGGAATTTACCTTTCAAAAAAAAAATCCCAAGATATCTTATAAGTTGCCATGCCCTGTTGTTCCATGTATATAATATGATATTACAACATCAAGTTTGAACTATATATTGCAACACAAGTTTGCACTATAGGAGAATCCAGTTGCTAATAAACATTTGTTAGCATATGAAAAGTAGCTCAACTTATCCTGTTATAGAACATCTGGTTAGTTTGTATTAACTGGAATTGGAATTAAATGCAAAAAGATCGATTCTTTACTGCATACTTTTGCTCCATTCCAAATTCTTATATTTGTTCTAAACAAAATGGTAACACAGGATCGAGATCACAAGGCTGAACCCCGCAGTTCTTATGTGGAAGGTGCCCGTGATGTTGCCGTGCTTGAAGCCATGCTAGAATCTAGTGCGAAGCAAGGAGCCCCAGTTCAAGTGAAGAAATTCCCATAGGTCTGAAACATCACACAAAGGACTATGCTTCTTCAAGCATGATTTGTCCATTGAAGCAGCATAGATTCGGTGATAGTAAAACGAACATTGTTCCGACTTCCAAGTTGGTACCATTGAGGATATAAAAATGCAAACATGATAGACCTAGAACCAACGTTCTTTCGCTCAGATCTACCACATTTCACCAGGTATTCAACCTCATAAAAATCATGTACCTTTTCATACAAGAATCACATCTGATGTTCCTTAATGTTTACTTGGCACTGAAAAGCAGGTGACTTACTTTTCACTTTGTGGAAATCAAGCTGAAATAAATTTTTCATATTCATGCTTGATCTGTGATTTACGCATTAAGCATTTCTATTCACGAGATTGCTACCAGATAGAATTGGTCCTGAACTCTATCAGGCCAATCTGTCAGTGACCTGTTTTGGGATCATTGCATCGCTGGGGCCATCTGTCGGGGACTCACCAGTCTCTTACCCAAGCTTTCAAATTTCGATTGTTGTGGCTTTGCAGCACAGTTCTAGAAAATGTTACACTAGCTATTAGGATATCTATTGTTCATGGTGTTTTAGTGTACTGAAACTTTACATAATTAGTTTATCAGAGACTATTAACAACTAGCACATATGGAGGTACAAAATATAATTCTATAAGACTAAATCAGAGTATTACCAATAGATGTACTCGATCAGTAAGGAGTACAAGTATTGGAGTGCTAACATAACCCAAATACGGTGCCTTGCTGTGCTTTCTTATAGTTCAACCTTATGTGAAATGTTACTGGGCCTTATGGTGAAATTGGATTTCAGAAAAAGACTTGTTTTCTTGGATTATGTAGTGCCTATAGCTCATATAGTGGATGTTTGGCCTATCGCGTTGCATATGAGGTGTAAAACAGCTACCATGGCATCTGTAGTAAGGATATAGCTCTATTTGGAATATTGATCTTACCTCTTTTCCATAAGCTTGTTTGGCTGGTTGGAGCCAAAGCTGAAGATGAATGGACTTGCTGTGGCAAAGCAATTCCTCCAGCCGGCTGGACTACCTCAGGAGGTTTCATGGCTTGTTGCCAGGCCGATTCTTATCAGGTCACATGTTGGTAGCAATGAAACCTCCTGAGGTGGTCCATTGATGACCTGGAGACGCAAGATGAGCGAAGATGGTTTCCATATTGAATTGGTGGGATCCAAGAGCATTGCCTTTTCCTTTTTTTTTTTCTGTGACGTCATGCTAAGCTGATTGCTGCTTTCATGCTCTACCTCACACCTTTCTGCATGGTCATAATCCTAGCTGGATATATGGTACCTTCTAAGACATCCTAGGCTCTTGGGTTCCACCAGCATAGCCTTGCATCTGTCCCGTAAACTTCTTCAGAACTCTGAGTTTTTTGTTGATCATGCCATCAAATTCTTGTCCTGAGCTAGATCTATCAACTGATGGATTGAGGTGCAACAATCTCCTGGTGAGGTGATGGAGAGTTAGAAAGCAGAATCCCGTTGCCTGGTTTCAAATCATGGGGCCTACAATTTATAAGGATCTAATTTGTAGACATTTATGTAATTTGCGTGTGCGTCATCACTTTGTGATGATCACCAAAAGAAAAGAGACAGCCGGGTAAATTGGATAAAGCAAACTTATTAGTTTTCTGTTGTAAAATTCTAATGCGTGATTTAAGTTGACTGACGTTATTTTGATCTTTCTAGCTGTTTAATTCAATATAGGTATGTACTTAATTCGTTCTGTGCCTCTGTTGGGGACAGGCAGTTGACCTGATCTGTTGCTTTCTTACTGTATTTGGACATGAGCTTACACCTTATGAATATTCACAAGTCTATACTTTTTATGCTCCTGAATATATTGTTTTTATTTATATCATCATCAATTTGAGCTGTTTATGATTGGATTTTGTGGCCGCCTCCGATTATCAGTGCAACGAGTCATGTGTCTTTGGATTATATTGGTGGTTACTCTTCAACTTTACCCCCCCTAAAAAAACAAAACAAAGAACCATTACGATCCAAAATGATCAATAAACTAAATATGCTTTCTTACCCTAGCTCTAGTCCCTTCATCCCTTGATGGAATTGACAAAGGAAAAAGTCTACATCACCCCCCCACCTATGGGGGGTGGACTACATAACCCCCCCCAACCTATGAAACGGTCTGTATCACCCCCTGAACTTTCGAAAACCGGTCAAATTACCCCCTAAAGCAATTTTGAAAAATCATAGTAAATCACAGAAAAATCATAAAATGGAAAATCCAATTGTGTTGGACTCCAAATGAGCAGATCTACACAGTGAACATATAATGTGGTATGTTGTAGTACAATTTTTTATAGTTATGAAGAAAAACATAGATACAAAGCTACAGCAAAAAAATGTATTAAACTATACCATATTATATGTTCACTGTGTAGATCTACTCATTTGGAGTCCAACACAATTGGATTTTCCATTTTATGATTTTTCTATGATTTACTATGATTTTTAAAATTGCTTTAGGGGGTAATTTGACTGGTTTTTGAAAGTTTAGGGGGTGATATAGACCATTTCATAGGTTGGGGGGTTATGTAGTCCACCCCCCATAGGTTGGGGGTGATATAGACTTTTTCCATTGACAAACTTGATTTCTTGTTTGAGTTTAATGAACATGATTAATTATGTTTAGAAGCAATAAAGATACTGTGTGATACTTATGCTGCATAGGCTTCTCAAGTGGTGCAAGTAGAAGCCCTAGTGACATTGACATCTAGGTTTACTTTAACAGGTACATGAACTACTGATTGACTTTGTGTTTCGTTGGCTTAGTTATATGTCATACACGGAGAGGGACTTGGGCTTCATTATAATATCTGAGGAGTCAATGTCTTGAGATATTTCGTTTTGGAGCACCCCTTTTGCTGTCACAATGTCAAAAGGGATTAAAATTAATTGAGTGAAAGGTCCCCAAGAAGCAAAATTTACATTTATTCGTGGTAACCTATGACTTGTACAACCCCGTTGGATTTGGAACCCAGATATTGAGTTCTACGAGCAATTAAATGGTATGAACATGTGAATGGTTCAAAAAGCTAGTTTACAAAACTGTGGAAGAATATTATTCAAGCAGGACTTGTTCCTGAATCCTGGCTGTGCAATGGGTAAACAGCAGCATATATAGAACACGTCAACATGTTTTACTTGGCTAGCTAAGAGCTAACTTTTTTTCCTTGCCACATTTGTTTCTCCTCCCACAGCCGAGCTCTTTTTTCTGCATATACAATATGGGGCTTCCTTTGTTGTTCTTTTTTCTGGATACAGCTCGTGGAAGTTTCAGGTTCTACATGTATGAACTGCTTTGGACAGCTCTACATTTACTCTCTAGTGGGGCATTCATTCACAAACTCTGGAACTGCGGATCCAAACCCTTATGCATCCTTCTTGAGAGCTCAAAAAAAAAAAAATAACACCAAGTCATATAGGTGATGCCAATCATCCATAGTAACGATCAAAGAACTTCACTTGACTTGCAACAAAGCCAAAGATATGGGTGGATACACACCTACTCTCCTAGCACTTATAATATTGTTAATCTTCACACTTGAGGAACTTAATGATCACTGTAAGGATAAAGGACCTAGCATAGGTCATTAGTGATATTGTTGATTGTGTGTCAACACTAACCCATAGAATAACAACGTTTGGTAGCATACAAGGACTTAGTCACACGGATGCAAGGTGATGTACTTGGGTGATCAAACACCTCAAACAAGGTCATGAGGACATGAAGAAAGTAGTAAAAGACGTTAAAGAAGCCCAAGACATCATAAAAGAGAAGCCGAAATAAGGACACGTAAAGAAGTAAAGCAAGTGCACACATGACAACACATAGGAGTATATGAAAAGATAGAGGATAAATTGGTGTGATTGTCCATTGTGTATTGGGTGATTAAACACATCAAACAAGGTCAAGGACATGCACAAGACACTAAAAGACCTTAAAGCCCAGGACACCATATAAGAGAAGTCGGAACAAGGACAAACGAAGACATGAAGTGAATAACACATGATGACACACAAGACAATAACACATGACAATATTGTCACACCTAGATTTACAAAAAACCTGAATGCGTCCGCATGTGTGCCCAGGACGTCCACAGAACACATACAGCATACAAATATGGATCTCAAAGAACACAATGCTCGAATAAATGTAGTTTACATCCAGAATTTAACACAAAGACATAGTCTTACATAAATAACCCAACGGAAGTCTAATTATTAAAGCTCTCAACTAAGACGAATGGCGCCTCAATCCCACAGGGACGCCGACTGGTTGATCGCATCTCAGAAGTAGGGAAGATCCTCTGGGAAGTCTGCGATCGGATCCTCATTCACTGCTCCATCTGTTACCCGTCCGGGATTTTGTTGATTGTTGGCAAGTGTAAGTAACTCATTTACTTAGCAAGTATAACAGGAGTTTATGCAAGGCCTAAAAGGCAGACTCGGGTTAACTGCTTTAGCACTTTTAGTTGGTTCGTTTTATTAATCACCTATTTACTACAAGTGTATGAGAACTCCCGGTTATAACCCCATTGAAGGTGTAGGAACATTAGAACCATCGATCATCATCATTAACATCATCTTCTAATCAAAAAGGATCCAGGCCGCTCGTGACCGTGAGCACGGCTATCATGATAGATGTACACTCTGCAGAGGTTTTGCCCTTTCCCCAACCGTTAGCGTAAAAGCTCAAAGGAGCTTTCAACCCAACCACACACCATTCACACTTTCTGAGGTGTGAGTCGCAAGACACCCTAACAAACACAGTAGCCATGTCGGTACAATATGGGCAGCATGATCCTAGGCACCGAGATTGACGTACGCCCATGGATATTCGCACCATGAGGGGGTCAATGGCGTCCGGAGCGCAACCTCAACCAGCGCAACGTGTAGGAGCTCCCATCACACAGGGACTCCCAGCACGGGACTGTGCCTAACGAGACATAGCCAACGGATCTTCCGTCCTCGGTGGGTCAAACCATACTCGCACCCATATTCCCCAACACGCCTAACGGTAACCACTGGTAAGCTAGAGACGTACGAGCTACTTGTCCAAGACCAGAGCCAAAATAGTTACGGCGGCGGCGACAGTTTCCTAGGTTGCCGCTTACTGAACCGGACCTTACGGAGAGACACTAGAGCACACACGAGGCAAAGCTCTAGCTCCCTGAACCATGTTGCTAAAAAGCAAGTTTTACCATTAAGTTAAAGTGAACCATTAAATCATGATTAACAGTTAGATAAAAGGTGATGTAGCTGCGCTTAGCAAAGAACTACCCACATGCATAAGCCCGGGATAACAAGGACAGGATAAAAGTACTAGTCATAGCCTTAGGGTAAACAAATTAAGACACATGCATATGCATAAATGATTGCGACAGTGTATAGGTATCAAGGATGTTCCATGCTATACTTGCCTTCCTCAAAGCCCGGCTGCAGCTGCAAATCCTGCTCCTCGAACTCCTGGTCGCCCACGAACTCGAACGGCTCACCGGCTGCTCACGCAATCACCACACAATCACCACACAGGCCAATACATGCAAGCAAAGTTACTCTATTAGAACAGTACACCAAACAGTAACAAAAGAGCAAGAAAAGGCTATAAAACTATTCTACGCTTCGCTACGAACATATGAGCGCGAGAATCACCCAAAACGGAGCTAAAACGTGAAAACTACGCTAAAAACAAGATCATGGGGCTTGCTGGTAAGAAACAGGAACTTCCAGGGGCTTAAACGTAAAGAAAGGACTAAACTGAAATAAATCTAAAACTACGCTGGACTGATTTGTAAAAACAGGAAAACTCAGGGGCCTCTGCCCAAAAGCGGCAGACGGCGGCGGACGGCGTCTGACGTCAGCAGACGTCACGCTGACGCACGACGACGGGCGGCGACTGTGCCGTGGACGTGGCCGTGGACCGCGCGGCGACCGCGGTCCATGGTCCACGGTGGACCGGCACGTGTACCCCTTCGGGGGATCTGATCCGGGCCGTCGCGCCTGGATCGGACGGAGGGCGGCGCGTCGGCGCGGCGGCGGCGAGCGGACGCGGCGGCGCCATGGCCAGGGTGGCCGGAGCTCCCCGTCTGGGCGCTGCGGTGCACAAGGGAAGGCGCGGGGGCTCACTGGGAACACGAAGAGGGCGACGGCAAAGCGAGGCGGCGGCTCCAAGGGCCACGGCGGCTAGGGTTTCGCAGCGGCGACGCAAGCTCGGTGGCGGCTAGGGTTGGGGAAAAGCGGGGGCGCGGCCGACGGCGGCTCACCTTAAATAGGTCGGGTGGCCTAGGCGTGCGCGCCCCGAGGCTGGGTCGGACGTGGGGGGGGGGGGCGGCCGGACTTGAGTCCGTGCCGGACTCGGCGCGGCGGCGGCGGGAGGTGGGGGCTGACAGTGGGCCCCACCTGTCGGCGAGTGCGGCGGCGCGCTGCGGAGGCAGGCTGGGCCGCGGGCGCGCGCGCTGGTAGGCTGGCGGCCCGGCAAGGCGAGGCGGGCTGCGGCTATCGGCTGGCCGGGCTGGGCCGGGAGCGGCTGGGCTACAGCGTGCGCGGGGAAGAGCTGGGCTGCAGCACTGAGCTGGGCCAGGAGCGGCTGGCGGGCTGGGCTGGCGCGGGAAAGAAGGAAAAGGGGAAAAAGGAGAAAGGGGGAAAGAGTTAGAGGGGGTTTTCTGGATTCAGGGAAAAAGAGAAAAGGAAGAAAAGAGAGCAACCAAACATTCAAACAGAAATATATGCACCAGCATGAATTGCAACAGAGATGTTCCTAAGCCTTATATTTGCTTTTAATTTCTTAAAAAGTTTTACTTCCCCTATATTAATTATGGCACTTTAATAAAAAGGCAATTTAATTACTAATCCTCGGAAAGGAAATTTTAGGGTGTTACAAACCTACTGAAGGACCGAAACAGCGACCAGAGAGGGGGGGAGTGAATGGGAGCCGATAAAAATTCTTTCCAACCAATCCGGCTATTCTCCCAAATCAACTCCGATGCCTCCGAAAGCGATCTTGCCAAGATCACGTAGCCACTGTCAAGCTACTGACCCTAGGAACAAGAAACACGCAGCGGAACTCGAATCGATCGAAACGAACACAAAACGAACCGAAACAAGACTCGATTCAACACACCCAGGGGCGGTTAAACCGGGTCAGGGGGGCGGTTAAACCGCCCTGGCCTGGGAACCTCAGGAAAAAGTCAAATCGAAAGTGGATCTCCCAAACCGCTTGAGCTCTTGAGGCGAGATTTTGCTCACATGATTTAGACCTCCAGTGGAGTGTTTTTTCCCAAAATATCTCGGCCTCTAATTCGCTAGAACTCCCGGAATCTCAAATCTAAGGAAGAACACCATGACCTCGAGTTCATCCCGAAAACTTCAAATCCAAAGCGATTCCCGGTGTTTGGGGGCAAGAGATCACCAGCAAAAGAGGCACAAGGCACTCATACGTGAATCCCCCAAAGAAATCCGAGAGAAAACGCCCTAGGAAGTGAAGAACGAAAATCCCCCAAAAATAGCTCCGAAAATACCTCCGAAAATAGAAAAAGAAAAGGGAGCTCGTGGATTCAAATCATGGCACAAAGATGAGCAGCACAAACTCAATCACCAAACCATGAATTCACCTATACAAACTAGGAATGGTTCGAAATAGTTCTAGGTGGAGGGGATGAAGGGGAAACTAGTTCAAAGGAGAAAACCAAAGAGAACTAAAGAGATAACTAGAAGAGATAGCAGCCAGCATGCCCTAGGGGGCCTATTAGTAGTCCAAGCGGTGGTGCTCTAAATACTAAACTACCCCTAAGTGATACATACCCCTCAGGGGCAAATTTGACATTTGGTTTCAGATATTTTCCGGCTGGGACACCTTCCACCGCAAGCTAGCTTCTCTCCGACGCAAGCCTTGCAGTCATGCCGCGTGTCCTCCGGATCGAAGCTCCTCGACGCCGTTTTTGGGCCGACCCAGGGGGAGGCGGTTAAACCGCCCCTGGCAGCCACACTTGGCCCAGCAGCCAATGTTATCCTAAACGCTAAACGGTAAACAGTCAGTCACCCTTTGTTTAGCGTTTAGTCTGTTTAAACGGTGTTTAAACGGAGTCAAACGGCCTAAACGGTTTTGCATAGTAACACTAAAACATACATATTTGTGTACATAAAAGTCAAACTGGCTAGAAGTTCTATATATTTGCACATCTAAAAAGTAAGTATTCTACCAAATAATATTTTTGGGAGAAATCTATATCCTACAACACTTCGTATACTTACGATTTTAATTACTTCGAAGTTCATTATGGTAGTTGTAATCATCCTATTGACTAAATTATGAATTTAATGGTTATTTAACTTATGTAATCATGATTAACACGAGTGTGTTTAGACGGTTTAGATGATTTTAAACGGTTTTAAACGGGTTTAAACGGCCCAACCGTTTAATCCGTCGTTTAGGGCTAAACGACACTGTCGACCTCTGTTTACCGTTTAAACGGTGTTTAAACGGACTAAACGACCGTTTAGGCGAACAGAGCCAGCAGCCCAAACTCGCCTCGTCGAGTCCTCGGCCTTGGTTTTAAGGCCCAAACCAAGGGAAACCGTCCACCGATGATTTTGTGGCCAAATCACCAAACCCCGCGTACAAGCTTCGGTCGTTAGCCGCCACCTTGCACCGGCTTCTCGTCCGCGTACGAGCTTCGGTTGTGAGCCGCTACCTCGTACCGGAACCACGTCCCCTTGCTCGTTCTTGCTAGTATGTGAACCGCACTTGATCCATCTGGCCACCGGGTCCCTCGAACCAAGCCTACTTGTCTCTCCGCTCCTCGGAGGCCGCCACGGCTAAGACCTTTCGCGCATGTTCTTCACCTGTACCAATGCAATCAAGCCGCATTCTACACCTGCAATACTTGAGCCAAGGGAAACGTCAATCCACACCACGTTGTCAATCACTCATCACACCAGGAAGCGACCATCCACCGGTCCTCGGACACACCGGGTCCTCAATCTCCCCCTTGATGAGTGCATTGACAACACACACATAGTAACCATAGATAGAAAAAGAAAATAGAAAAGAAATCGAAAACAAGACTCAAGCAAGTGACTAAAAGCAAAGAACAAGCCGAAACAAAATCACTTTGCAAGAGAAAGCTCCAGAAACGCCGACCTTCAAGAAGAAGCGAAAGGGCTCAACACCATCGGTAAAAGAGCAAAGCACAAAACACAAGTCACGAATCTCCAAATCACTTTTCAGAACACTCAAAGCACTCCCCCTGCATTGATGCAAACTCCCCCTAAACAAGTGAACTTGTGCGTGCGAAAATGCAATCGAAAATGGATCAAATCCCACAAAACCTCGTGCCACAGCACGGGGTCGGTTGGACCTCCCTGGAGGGCCGGTTGCACCGCCCTTGCTCCAGGGCCGGTCACACCGCCTTGCAGGGGCGGTCACACCGCCCTGCCCAGTCAAAGCACAAAAATGCAAATCACAGAAAAATGCTCGAAAAGATGTCATTTCAACTTGAAAACCTTTCATAAGTGCCCAGTAATGTATTCCAATGCTCAAACTCTCCCCCTTGTTGACAATGCACAAATCAAGGCAAAAATGCAAAAATTTCAACTCTAGACTTCTCAAATAGGCAATGAGCGATACAAAATTCTACAAGTTAGAGAACAGGCAAACTAGACAGGTCACAGCATCATAAGGGCATTGCCGTCAAGAAAGTGAAGATATATAGCCATTTGACAAAGCCATGATCAATTTGTGCAATTTTTTTCAAAAGTTTCACCTCATGAGCAAAGTCCTAAACATGGGCCATTTGAGCAAAAATAAACTTCATCTCACCAGGATCATGATAGAACAAGCATTCTTGACAAAAGATCATTATAAACGCCCAAAATCTATCTCATGTCATGTCAAAGCACGGAGCCATGTGTTCACTTCTCAAGGGAGACTTCTCCGGCAAACAACATGCAACCGCTTAGCACCCATGTGTGCAAGTGTGTGCAATGGTGAAAGCATAGAGACTTGAGCATAAATATTTTCAAATATATCTTTTTCTCATCTTTCTTCTTTCATGCATAGACATCTCATTTTTCATTTTTTTTCAAATTAAGCATGGTACATGAAATGTCTTTGCGACAAAAAGAAGCTTATGCTCCTCCACAAGATAAAGCATGGGCTAAACATTTACAATAACAAAGGTCTTTGACCCAATTGAAAAGAATATCATCCTAGCATGACTTCAAGGAAAATATAGCCATTTCGGCTCAAACAAGACATGCAAAGGCATTTACTCATGGGTGATAAGAGTTTAAGTTCAGTTTGTCATTTTAATTCAAAAAGTGACTATCTCAAAAGAATATATATCAAGACCATCAAGAGCATAGCCATCCATACAATCAATCCCTAGCCAGCCTGCCTAAACTCTAAAATGTAGCAAGTTATAGCAATCACTGCATATAGGAGAAGCTCATCCTAGAATATGATACAAATGCAGCATGATATATCACAAGATGTAGAGATGAAAACTATACATCAAGATACAAAAACAGAAAGTGTACATCAAGATACAAAGATGGTACAGTAGTATACATATGCTACAAGAGAAGCCTCCAAAACTCAGCTCAGAAAACCGCACACACACCAAGTTCTCCTCGCAAGCGGGTGAAGGTAACTTGGTCAAGTGGCTTAGTGAAAATGTCTGCAAGCTGGTTTTGGGTAGAAACATGGGCAAGCTCAATATCTCCTTTCTCCACTTGATCTCTCAGAAAGTGGTACCTCACTTCTATGTGTTTGGTTTTGGAATGAAACACGAGATTTTTGGCTACGCTTATGGCACTGGTGCTATCACAAAGAAGTTGAACATGGGACATGTCTAAGCCAAAGTCTCTCAAGGTGTAGGTGATCCAAAGCAACTGGGAACAACAGCTAGCAGCAGCAACATACTCGGCTTCAGTGGTGGATTGGGCTACACTAGACTGCTTGCGAGAAGACCAAGACACAAGAGACGAACCAAGAAACAGACACTGACCAGAAGTAGACTTGCGATCAACACGACACCCAGCAAAATCCGCATCAGAAAAACCATGGAGTGCAAGTGAGGAATCAGCAGAATACCAAAGATCCAGCTCAGGAGTAAACTTGAGATAACTGAAAATCCGCTTGACGGCCTGACGATGTGAAGTCCTCGGTGAAGCCTGAAAACGAGCGCACAGACACACGCCGAACTGTATGTCCGGCCTCGTCGCTGTCAAGTACAGAAGGGAGCCGATCATGCTCCGGTACTCCTTCTGGTCCACTGGTTCTCCGTCCTCATCCGCATCCAAAGCTGTGGTCGTACTCATCGGCGTAGTCATCGGCTTGGAGTCGTTCATGTCGAATTTCTTGAGAATGTCCTTGGTGTACTTGCTTTGGTGCACGAACGTCCCATCCTTGGTTTGCTTGATCTGCAGCCCAAGAAAGAACTGCAACTCTCCCATCATCGATATCTTAAATTTCCTGCTCATATCGTCTGCAAACTTGGCAACAAGATCGTGAGAAGAGCCACCAAAAATGATATCATCCACGTAAATCTGAACGATTAAAAGATCATTGCCATTTCTCAACAAGAAGAGCGTCTTATCAACCTTTCCCATCATAAACCCCTTGCTAAGCAAGAACCCCCTCAACCTTACGCTCTGGGTGCTTGCTTTAGGCCATATAACGCTCGTTGGAGTTTGTACACTCGGTGTGGGGATCTCTCACTCTCAAAACCCGGGGGCTGCCTCACATACACTTCTTCCTCGATCACCCCATTCAAGAAGGCACTCTTAACATCCATTTGGTACAATTTGAACCCTTTAGCAACTGCAAATGCTAGAAGGATCCGAATTGCCTCCAAACGGGCAACAGGAGCAAATGTCTCCTCATAATCTATCCCCTCCTGCTGCGAAAACCCCTGAGCAACCAACCTCGCTTTGTTTCTCACAATCTCACCACCCTCATCCCTCTTGTTTTTGAACACACACTTGGTTCCTATAGGATGGCAATTTGGAGGTGGTGCAACTAACTCCCACACCTGGTTTCTCTCAAAGTTTTGAAGCTCTTCATGCATGGCATTGACCCAATCAGAATCAGATAAAGCGTGTCCAACATTTTTGGGCTCGAAAGACGCAACAAAAGCAGAATGAGCGAAATGAGAGATGTTCTGTGACCTCGACCGTGTAGTACGTTCATCCAAGTTCCTGATGATCTTCGAAGGTGGATGATCCCTCTGTACCAGCCAGGGAGCTTCTCACCTCGAGATTGCCTCCCCCTCAACATCAGTGAGGACCCAGTGTGTCCGAGGACCGGTGGATGGTCGCTTCCTGGTGTGATGAGTGATTGACAATGTGGTGTGGATTGACGTTTCCCTTGGCTCAAGTATTGCAGGTGTAGAATGCGGCTTGGTTGCATTGGTGCAGGTGAAGAACAGGCGCGAAAGGTCTTAGCCATGGCGGCCTCCGAGGAGCGGAGAGACAAGTAGGCTTGGTTCGAGGGACCCGATGGCCGGTGGATCGAGTGCGGTTCACATGCTGGCAAGAACGAGAAAGGGGACGTGGTTCCGGTGCGAGGTAGCGGCTCACAACCGAAGCTCGTACGCGGACGAGAAGCCGGCGCAAGGTGGCGGCTAACGACCGAAGTTTGCGCGCGGGGTTTGGTGATTTGGCCACAAAATCATCGGTGGACAGTTTCCCTTGGTTTGGGCCTCAAAACCAAGGACCGAGGACTCGACGAGGCGAACTTGGGCAGCTGGGCCGTGTGGGCTGACAGGGGCGGTTTAACCGCCCCCCCTGGGCTGGCCCAAGAACGGCGTCGAGGAGCTTCGATCCGGAGGACACGCGGCGTGACTGCAAGGCTTGCGTCGGAGGGAAGCTAGCTTGCAGTGGAAGGTGCCCGAGCCAGAAAATATCTGAAGATCAAATGTCAAATTTGCCCCTGAGGGGTATGTATCACTTAGGGGTAGTTTAGTCTTTAGAGCACCACCACTTGGACTACTAATAGGCCCCTTCAGGGCTGGTGGCTGCAATCTCTCTAGTTATCTCTTTAGTTTTTCCTTTGAACTAGTTCTTCCTTCATCCCCTCCACCTAGAACTACTTCGAATCATTCCTAGTTTGTATAGGTGAATTCATGGTTATGTGATTGAGTTTGTGCTGCTCATCTTTGTGCCATGATTTGATTTCCCGAGCTCCCTTTCTTTTTCTATTTTCGTGGGTATTTTCGGAGCTATTTTTGAGGGATTTTTGTTCTTCTTGTTCTAGGGCGTTTTCTCTCGGATTTCTTTGGGGGATTCACGTATGAGTGCCTTGTGCCTCTTTTGCTGGTGATCCTTTGCCCCTAAACACCGAGAATCGCTCTGGATTTAAAATTTTTCGGGATGAACTCGAGGTCATGGTGTTCTTCGCGAGATCTGCGATTCCGGGAGTTGTACTGAGTTAGAGGCCGAGATCTTTTGGGAAAACACTCCACTGGAGGTCTAGATCATCTGACCAAATTCTCGCCTCAAGAGCTCAAGCGGTTTGGGAGATCCACTTTTGTTTTGACTTTTTCCCGAGCCACCCAGGCCCGGGCGGTTTAACCGCCCCCCTGGCCGGTTTAACCGCCCCCCTCTGGGTGAGTTAGATCGAGCCGTGTTTCAGGTCGTTTTGGTGTTCGTTTCAATTGGTTCGAGTTCCGCTGCTCGTTTCTTGTTCCTAGGGTCAGTAGCTTAACAGTGGCTATGTGATCTTGGCAAGATTGCTCTCGGAGGTTTCGGAGTTGTTTTGGGAGAATAGCCGGATCGGTTGGAAAGAATTTTTATCGGCTCCCATTCACTCCCCCCCTCTCTGGTCGCCGTTTCGGTCCTTCAATTGATATCAGAGCCGGTTACGGGTCTTTGCGACTCTAACCAGTCTAAGATCCAAAGATGGCGTACCAAGATCGGGGTTCCGGGCCTCCGCACTTCGATGGGAAGAACTACCCGAACTGGGTTGCGCGTATGGGCGCTTTCTTGCGAGGCAAAGGAAAGTTGTTGTGGGATGTGATGAAAGATGAAAACTATGTCAATCCCACCAACTTAGATGCCCAGGATGCAAAGGATAGATTTGAGGCGAATGCCCGAGCTGTTGACTACTTGTTCCGTGCTTTGTCCGCGGAGGAGTTTGAGCGTGTTTTGGGCGAGGACCTAGCTTGCCAGATCTGGCAGAAGCTCAAGGTAGCCCACGGTGGTGATAGCCATGTCAAGGCTAGGCCTTTCTCGATGTACTACTCTTCTCGTAGTGTGCCTGTGTCTCGTTCACCCTGGCCGAGAGGCGACGCTTTTGTGCGTACAGTTCCTGTGGTTGCTAGTCGTGGTGTTCCAGCTGTTCGTGAGTTTGCTAGGCGGCCTCCGTTTCGCGGTCAGGTTGGTTCAGGGAGGTTCGACCGTAGCTTTGAGGCTAGGAGAGAGTCTAGGCCACGTTTTCCCCCGCGTGGTGCTAGAGGTCCGATGGTGAGAGACGAGAGGGTTTCACGCGGTAGAGTTGATTTTGCTAACCCCTCTTTTGAGCAGATGGCCCGACACTGGTTTGACTCGTTTTGTGCTAACCCCAGTGTCGAGTCATTTGCTCATTCTCGTTCTCGCTTTTGATTGTGCAGGTGGGAGGCTTGGAGAACTTTCGGTTGATGGATTCTGGCTGCTCGAGACATATGACAGGTAATGGTAAGTGGTTCTCCAGTCTCACCCCGGTGGTGTCCAGGCAGTACATCACTTTCGGGGATAAGGGTAGAGGTAGAGTGTTGTCTGAGGGTGCTATTCAGGTGAGCGACAATTTCATGTTGAAGCGAGTTGCTCTTGTCAAGAATCTTGGTTTCAATTTGCTCTCAGTTTCTCAGCTTCTTGATGAGGGTTATGAGGTTCGATTTAAACGTGGTGATTCGAAAATTCTTGATTCTCGAGGTGACCTTGTGTGTATGATCATTCCTGAGGGACAGATTTTTCGTGCTGATTTTTCTCGATCTTTTGGTCCTTCACGATGTTTGATCGCTGGTACTTCTTCTGAGCTTTGGAAGTGGCATAGGAGATTGGGTCATGTGAGCTTTGATTTACTCACACGCTTGAGTGCTCTTGACCTTATCCGAGGATTGCCCAAGCTCAAGTTCGAGAAAGATTTGGTTTGTGCACCTTGTAGGCATGGAAAAATGGTTGCTGCTTCTCACCCACCTTTGACAGATGTTATGACTGAGCGCCCAGGGGAGCTTTTGCACATGGATTTGGTTGGCCCCGCTCGAGTTCGTTCAGTTGGTGGGAAGTGGTATGTTCTTGTGGTTGTTGATGACTTTTCTCGGTATGCTTGGGTGTTCTTTCTGGCGTCAAAGGATGAGACTTTTGATTTTGTTCGAGATCTGATTTTGAGGTTGAAAAACGAGAGTAATGGTGGTGCCATGGGAGCTATACGTAGCGACAATGGTACGGAATTTAAGAACACTCGTTTTGATGCCTTCTGTCGTGATCTTGGTCTCGAACATCAATACTCTTTGCCATATGTTGCGTGTCAGAATGGTGTTGTTGAGAGAAAGAATAGAACACTTTGTGAGATGGCTAGGACGATGCTAGATGAGCATAGGACTCCTAGGAAGTATTGGGCAGAAGCGGTGAACACAGCTTGCTATGTTTCAAATCGGATTTTCCTTCGTGCTTTCAAGAAGAAAACTTGCTATGAGCTTTTCCATGGTCGTTCCCCCCGTGTGAGTCACTTTCGGGTATTTGGTTGCAAGTGTTTCATCTTGAAGAAAGGAAATTTGGATAAGTTTGAGTCTCGTTCGATGGATGAAATTTTTCTTGGTTATGCTAATCATTCTCGAGCATATCGTGTGCTCAATCTTGAAACTAACCAAATCATGGAGACTTGCGAAGTCACCTTCGACGAGACCATTCCGTGTAGCTCTTCTGCTTTTGAGTGTGCAGGTGATGATGACTTGGGACAGCCCATCTTTGAGGAAGAACATCCTGATGATGAAGATGATGAGGAATTTCAGGCACCATGTGGAGATCGTGTACCTTCTACTTCCACTACTACCACGACGTTCGACGACGGCCCTTCTGCTACACCTTCGTCGAGTCGCGCTCCAGATCGAGTTCAAGTGGAAGCTGATGTTGAGGGGGAGGCAATCTCGAGGCGAGAAGCTCCCCGGCTGGTACAGAGGGACCATCCACCTTCGAAGATCATCGGGAACATGGATGAACGCACTACACGGTCGAGGTCACAGAACATCTCTCATTATGCTCATTCTGCTTTTGTCGCGTCTTTTGAGCCCAAAAATGTTGGACACGCTTTATCTGATTCTGATTGGGTCAATGCCATGCATGAAGAGCTTGAAAACTTTGAGAGAAATCAGGTGTGGAAGTTAGTAGAACCACCTCCAAATTGCCATCCCATAGGAACCAAGTGGGTGTTCAAAAACAAGAGGGATGAGAGTGGTGAGATTGTGAGAAACAAAGCGAGGTTGGTTGCTCAGGGGTTTTCGCAGCAGGAGGGGATAGATTATGAGGAGACATTTGCTCCTGTTGCCCGTTTGGAGGCAATTCGGATCCTTCTAGCATTTGCAGTTGCTAAAGGATTCAAATTGTACCAAATGGACGTGAAGAGTGCCTTCTTGAATGGGGTGATCGAGGAAGAAGTGTATGTAAGGCAGCCCCCGGGTTTTGAGAGTGAGAGATACCCACACCGAGTGTACAAACTCCACCGAGCTTTATATGGCCTAAAGCAAGCACCCAGAGCGTGGTATGGCAGGTTGAGAGGGTTCTTGCTTAGCAAGTGGAAGCTGATGTTGAGGGGGAGGCAATCTCGAGGCGAGAAGCTCCCCGGCTGGTACAGAGGGATCATCCACCTTCGAAAATCATCGGGAACATGGATGAACGCACTACACGGTCGAGGTCACAGAACATCTCTCATTATGCTCATTCTGCTTTTGTCGCGTCTTTTGAGCCCAAAAATGTTGGACACGCTTTATCTGATTCTGATTGGGTCAATGCCATGCATGAAGAGCTTGAAAACTTTGAGAGAAATCAGGTGTGGAAGTTAGTAGAACCACCTCCAAATTGCCATCCCATAGGAACCAAGTGGGTGTTCAAAAACAAGAGGGATGAGAGTGGTGAGATTGTGAGAAACAAAGCGAGGTTGGTTGCTCAGGGGTTTTCGCAGCAGGAGGGGATAGATTATGAGGAGACATTTGCTCCTGTTGCCCGTTTGGAGGCAATTCGGATCCTTCTAGCATTTGCAGTTGCTAAAGGATTCAAATTGTACCAAATGGACGTGAAGAGTGCCTTCTTGAATGGGGTGATCGAGGAAGAAGTGTATGTAAGGCAGCCCCCGGGTTTTGAGAGTGAGAGATACCCACACCGAGTGTACAAACTCCACCGAGCTTTATATGGCCTAAAGCAAGCACCCAGAGCGTGGTATGGCAGGTTGAGAGGGTTCTTGCTTAGCAAGGGGTTTGTGATGGGGAAGGTTGATAATACGCTCTTCTTGCTGAGAAATGGCAATGATCTTTTAATCGTTCAGATTTACGTGGATGATATCATTTTTGGCTTAGACATGTCCCATGTTCCACTTCTTTGTGATAGCACCAGTGCCATAAGCGTAGCCAAAAATCCCGTGCGTCATTCCAAAACCAAACACATAGAAGTGAGGTACCACTTTCTGAGAGATCATGTGGAGAAAGGAGATATTGAGCTTGCTCACGTTTCTACCGAAAACCAGCTTGCAGACATTTTCACTAAGCCACTTGACCAAGTTACCTTCACCCGCTTGCGAGGAGAACTTGGTGTGTGTGCGGTTTTCTGAGCTGAGTTTTGGAGGCTTCTCTTGTAGCATATGTATACTTTTGTACCATCTTTGTATCTTGATGTATATTTCTCTTGCTTTTGTATCTTGATTTCATCTTTTGTATCATATCTTAGGATGAGCTTCTCCTATATGCAGTGATTGGTACAACTTGCTACATTTTAGAGTTTAGGCAGGCTGGCTAGGGATTGCTTGTATGGATGGCTATGCTCTTGATGGTTTTAATATATATTCTATTGAGATAGTATCTTTTTGAATTAAAATGACAAACTGAACTTAATTTCTTCACCCATGAGTAAATGCCTTTGCATGTCTTGTTTGAGTCGAAATGGCTATATCTGGCTTAAGATCATGTTAGGGTGTTGTATTCTTTTCAATTGGGTCAAAGACCTTTGTCATTGTAAATGGTTAGCCCATGCTTTATCTTGTGGAGGAGCATAAGCTTCTTTCTGTCGCAAAGACATTTCATGTACCATGCTTAACTTGAAAGACTTGAAAAATGAGATGTCTATGCATGAAAGAAGAAAGGTGAGAAAAAGAAATATTTGCTGAATTTATGCTAATGTCTCTGTGCTTTCACCATTGCACACACTTGCACAAATGGGTGCTAAGCGGTTGCATGTTGTTTGCCGGAGAAGTCTCCCATGAGAAGTGAACACATGGCTCCGTGCTTTGACATGACATGAGGTAGAACTTGGGCGTTTATGATGATCTTTTGTCAAGAATGCTTGTCCTTTCATGATTTTGGTGAGATGAAGTTTATTTTTGCTTAAACAATCCATGGTTAGGACTTTGCTCATGTGGTGACATTTTTGATAAAGATCCACAATTTGCTCATGGCTATGTCAATTGGATATATGTCTTCACCTTCTTGATGGCAATGCCCGTGTGACATGATGAACTATCTAGTTTGCCTCTTCTCTAACTTGTAGCATTTTGTATTGCTCATTGTATATTTGAGAAGCTTGTAGTTGCATTTTGTACATTTTGCCTTGATGTGTGCATTGTCAACAAGGGGGAGAATTTCTGGAGCATTTTGCAAGGGGGAGACGTTGCTGAATCTTTGAGAAAACTTTTGCTCTAGAATTTGTCAAAATCGTGTGAGAGATTGGAAGTTTTGCCCAAATGAGGTTTTCTGAAAATTTGCGAAGTTTCTGAGAGTTTGATCATTGGAATATCTTGCTGGGCATTGATGCCGGGAAAACGGGCGGGTGAAGGCCCGCCTCCGCGCCAGCAGAGACAAATTTAATTGTGGTATAATTTAATGGGATAAAGTAAAAAATACAGGTAATGCGAGTCCATACTTCCATAATTCTTATATTTCCATAAAAATTATGTTAATTACATCTCTGTAGAGAACACCCCTGATTAAGAGTTCCAACATGAGTACATGAAAATATAGATTACATCATATGGCTAGCCTATTACATGACTACAAAATAAAAGAAGCCTATGTCTTCTCGCCGTAGTGATGGATGCTTGCCGTAGAATAGAACCCGGTGAATATGGATATGTGATATGTATTCACGCAACACACTGTTTGATTTTCAGGCATATTTTGGAGAAGTGGCAACTCTCGTGCGGCTAATTTCTATATGTGTCTAAGCAACATTTGATGGGCCGGATGTCTTTCTGACTCGGGAGCTTTCTATTCTTTGTTGTTTGAACGTGGCCATGAATTTCCATGAGACCAGGCACGTGGCAGAGTACTTTGGCTCGAGCTGACTATTATCGAGCTGATGCCCGACATTGAAACATTGGTGAGCATTCGCATGAATTCGTTTGCAACGCCTAACATGTGATTTACTTGTTAGCTAACAAGCATATATAATGGATCGACCTCAGCTAGCCTATGTGTTAATACCCCTGTCCTTATGTTTAACCAGAACCAGGATGTTTGCTACTTGAGAGTTTGACGTCAGAATGGTTTCCTAGGGTAAATGCATTATGACCAAGATTAACGCTCCAAATGTTTTAAGGAGACGCCAAAGACGATGGCATGAGGCATGCATATGTGTGTAATGCCATCTAAGATGATATTTGCTTGTCGATTATTTGATAAATGATATTATCGCTAATAACATGGTGATTATTGATAATCCCATGCAGGAGAATTTTCATGTGGGTATATGGTCGACGTGACTGCAAGAGAATATATTCATTTGTTTATATATCTCATCCTGCTAGAGTGGTTGATCAGGACAAAATGTAGGGACGATCATGCATATGACAGAGTCTTTTTTAATTTGACTAAGTTTGCATTAGCACCTAAGTATTTGATTAGGTATAGCATTTGGGCTATACTTGGGATGCACCATATGACGAGAAGGCCTATCAAGCTAAATCATTAACTATGGGGAATGACTTGTAGGAATGCAAGACGCTGGCCATATTTCTTTATTTATTTTAACATAGAGTTGACGCCGGATTTCCGTAGCGTGTAATAACTTGTTTATTTTGGTTAACCGAGATGCTTGATAATTTGGACTTTCTAACTCCACGATGCAGTACTAGATGATAGTGTGCATGAAGTGCAGGTATATGCAGAGTCTACACTACTTTATTTATGAGCTTTGATCGGACAAGTGCCGAGGTGACAGCATCCCCTACACATGCAGAATGCAATCTCTTTTATCTTGGTTATGCCTAGTGCAGCAACATGCAAGTTAACGCTTGAATTAGCTACACAGGAGCATGCCGGCAGCACTGCTAGTTTATTTCGATGCCGGCATGGATAAGACATGTGCGCACAGCACACTGAGACAGAGCCATCGTATGCAATCTCTTGAGGGAAGTTTAACTGGAATGGAGCTAACACGCATCCAAACCAATCTCATACCGGGGAATGGAGCCAACACATGTCCGAACCCATTTTACACCATGAAGTACAACCGGGTGGAGTCTAGTTCACATCCAAACCGGAGGATAACGCAGGTATAACCTGCTGGTTTTCATACACATTTGGTTACCGGGGTATAACCCCTGCGCATAGCGCGGCCATGGCACTCTTGCCAGACTTTTCACCAGCGGAGCAGAGAAACCATGAGAAAGAAAGGGCCTACTTTCAGTACCGGGACAGCGGCCATAAGCAGTGCGCGGCCATGGAACTGTTGGCCGCTTTCTTTACCGGACTAGAGAGAACATGAGAAAGGGAAAAAGGCTTGACGACGAAGCAGCCGGAGAGCTAGCAGAACCGGTGAGTTAGAGAAGCGCCATGAGGCTTCTCACCTTGCAGAACCTCCGAGCGCAGGCAGAGGCGCCTTGCAAGTGCAGTTGCACTCCTTCCGGACTCTCCTTTCTCTCAGTGTTTGTGTAGTGCGGTGATTTGCCGGCAGCCTGGCGGCGCTTCTGGTGCTCGTAGATGCGCGCAGCAGCAGCCTGACGGTGTATGTGTTTCTGTCGCCGGGGTCTTTCCTCTGCCCATGGCCATGTATTTATAAGCCAGGAGCACGGCAGTTGGCTTTGAGCGCTGCCGCTCTTTTCATTTGATTTTTGTAATCGTTAATGACGCCGGCGCCGGGTGATTAGCGCGCGCCACTGGAGAACGTGGAGTTCGTGCAAGTTTGAATTACTTGGACTTGGTCCGGGCTGCCGGTTACTTGGACCCCGTCAGCGCCATTTGGAAATCGAGCGCGCGAGAAAAATCTCTCAGCATGGCAAGTGGGCCTTCAGTCTTTTCTTTTAATCATGTGACTGAGAAAATGCTTAATTACGAGTGCGAAGCCATAAGCGGTCTTTGTACGTGCTGTTTGCTTGGCGACGCTAGAGTGTGCCTGGTCCTTTTTATTGGCACGTATAGGTGCATACACCTTTTGAGCGTGCACGTCAATTATTTTACAGCCAAATTGATTAGCTGAGGGGTCTCATGAGCACGTGCATACAAGCAATCAAATATGCACTTGAACGTGTTCATTATTTTCTATACCCCTCTCATGTTGATCTGACTAATTATTTGATTAGTCAAATAAACATTTGTGTTCACGTGTTATCCGTATTTACAGAGTACTGGCCGGGTGGCCGCATATTCACGAAGGGGCCGTATTTGCACGCAAATACCTTCACGTATATTTATTTCATGGGCGCGTTGACTTTGACCCGCCAATATCACATCCATTTATCTTATTATACATATAACGATGGTCATTGATCTGTATTAATTTATTTCTTCGTATTTGAATGGAATTTAGCCATTAATATAGTTTAGTTTATTATGGTGTGAATATTTCACATATTTTGGTTGAGTCAAAAATGGTGTCAACAGATTCCCCCTCGAGGTTTGGATGCGGAAGAAATATATGTCTGACGGATCCGGAACTCGAAACTCAAGGTTCATATTTATAGTCATCCCCCTAGTTATATTTGGGTATGAATTTAAATTGATCCGCCTGCACATACGCACACGCGTTACGGATAAGTATGCGTATCCTTCGTCACGTGGTGCAGAAAATCTAGCGTCTAGCGAGTAAACGTTTTTTTCCTTGTGTATTTTTTTTTTGATCCGAGACTCCAAAAATATCGGAGGCAGTGGAGATGCTGCTGGCTTGATATCAGGGGCCAGTTAGCACGTATCCATCTGCTATCTCATTCCGGTAAGCCCTGCGTATTAACATCGCCAGAGGCTCCTGCCGAGACGGGTTTCGTAAGCTGAGATCAGAAGTGCAGAAATCATCTTTCGGGGTAACGACTTTCTGCATCCTCAGTTTCTGACGCCTATCCTTGAGTTGCTGAGATTTTTTATCTTTTCAGTTCAAGTCATCAAGTATTCGGGAATATATTGTGGTGAGCCGGTTCTCGGTCCCCGTCGCGGTGTGAGGCGGCCGTAGGAAGAGGTACGCCGGGCTTTTCCCCCAGTCGACGTCGTTTGAACCTTGCTCGCGTAATGACCGAGCATTCTCTGATCAATGTTCCTAGCATATATTTGTCTGTGGCACATACATGTAACAACGTGCTCAGATCAACATTTCTATCACTGTAGTTTTGTTGAGATGAAATTCAACAACAGTGTGCTTGCGTGTTCTTGTCTCTATTGTTCCATGAAGTCACAATTCCGTCTATGCTTCATGCTGAAATCAGAGTCATAGAGAAAGTCTATGTACCCAAGATGCTGTAGTTCAACATGTGATAGGGGACAACATAGTCACGATCTCCCTTTCTAAATTCTGTATATTTATTGTTTCATCGTTGCAAACTTTGCCTCTACATGGCCCTTGCATTTCTTTGGTGTAGATAAAGGAAGCACCATGCCCCCAGCATTTGAGCAGGCGCCACTTTCTTTTGTGGCTCAATTTCAAAAGTATGCACCGGCAACCAGTGAAGAAGCCAATCCTGTAATCGCGGAGCACTTCTTGACAGGAGGTGAAATGGAGAACAGTGATCGTGGATGGAGATCAGCATCAAAATTCTTGGGCCGCTGTTTTTATCCTCCCGCCTCTCTCTCTTATTCGGATGGGGAAGCACTCACTTTAGGGCAGCAAATGGTATCCCAAGGTCTTGGTTGGGAAAACCATGATATTGAATACATTCCAATCCCTTCAGGGTACATCGAGTGGGCTACCGCTATTTTAGAAAAACACTCTTTGAATTTGAAAGGGGGTGAGCGAAGTTGTGATGGCATCTATGGGGCTATCTACTGTTCCCTGGGACACTATTCCGTTTCACCCACTTTACTGAAATCTCTATTGGAAAGGTGGAGCATTGTCACAAACACTTTCTTATTCCAGAGTGGCGAACGCACCGTTACACTTTTGGATGTACACAAACTTGCTGGTTTACCATTAGAAGGGGAAATTTATGAGGAATTTATTCCTCCCGTCCATGAACAAGATCCCTCCAAGTTATTATACCCAAAATGCCTACCCCTTCTCCTGAAAACGTGGGCAAATCTTCAGGTGGGTAACGAAGTATCATTCCAAGAGTGGTGTGATCATTTTCACAATAGACATGGTGGTCCTCCCCCCTCTGACAATGTAGAGTCATCACTGGTCTACAAGGCCGCTTTCTTAGCACTTTGGCTTTGCAGCTTCGTCGTTATCGGAGGAGGGGCACGCATTCGACCTGGTGTTTTGGTCATGGCCTCCTGGATGGCTATGGGTCGCAAGTATGCTTTAGCACATCCAGCTTTATGCTCCCTATATTACTCTCTTAGGCTAATCTGCACCAACCCAGTGGGTCCTTCCTATATGAAAAGGTCTTGGCCTGTCCATTATATTATTGGCTGGATGGGAGCTTATTTGAGGAGCACTTTTGGTGAAAAAATGAAGAGGCCACGCATTCCTTTTTACAAAGACCACTCAAGGAAGCCCTTAATGGTGAATACAATGTTTAGAACCCCAAAACGCTTCAGTCCTGAGGAAGCATTTGAGTTTTTGTGCAGGGATGCCAACATTCTTTGGTGTCCCTACAATGCCAACAAGAAGTTTCCAATTTGGAACAGCCAAGTATTTTGTTTATCAATTCGCCGTGGTATGCTACCTCTAAGGCGTTCCCAACTATGTATCGCTGAACCATATCATCCAGATCGGGTAGCTCAGCAATTTCGACTTGACCAAGTCATTCCATATCCTCCCTTGGTGAGTTTGTACACCGAGGCGGACCTTGGGGTTGCCTATGCGTACTGGACACACTTGCTACGTCCAGTGCAAGATGACTTACATCTCATTCCCGATGAAACCCGCTTTGGTGGCTGTTCTGTACATTGGCTCAGATGGTATAAAAGGTTTTATGAACCTTTCGCCTCCGTTTCGAGTAGCCTTCGTCATGGCCTCATTCGGGGTAGTATCCTTCTCGAGGACCGGAAACGGCGAGCAGTGGACAGGGTCATTTCTGCTCGTCGGCTTTCTTCCCATGATCTGTCTGTCATACAAAGGGTGTCCATTTTAAATGAGGCCCACCATGTTGCTTCCATTAAAGCAAGAACAGAACAAATCAATGAACCTTGGAAGAAAGTGTTGCGTACTCTCTCAGCAAATTTTGCAACACCATCGAACGAGGTATACTTTTGTTTCTACGTAGTTGGGAGTGCTGTTGGAACATTCCTTTTAAGTTATGCCGCCTGTTGAGCGATCCATTTCATATGTATATATTTTCTTATAGGAAAGGACCAACTCATGTATGGATGCTGCAGTAGTTTATTCATCTCCATCCCTGTTGGTCGACAACCCACAAGCGCAGGAAGACTTAGTGGATAATCAGCTGTTAGTCCCACTTGAGGACAACAGGAAACGGCGGTCATCGCCAATCATTCACTTGGATGATGAGGAAGATTCAAGAGCAAAGAAAAAACTTCATTTTAGTGATATGGGGGAGGAATGCAGTAGTTCTGCAGTCGTGCCTTCTCAACCTATTATAGCTGGTAGTGAGGCTTCTACCTTGGTCTCTCCCACTGATCATCCAGAAGACGATGATCAAGACACTGCAGCAGATTTTTGCATCATGGGAATGGCTGGAGTTCCACAGCCTCTTCCTTTTGTTGACCCTACTCAACCTCCAGCAGATATTACCGGATCTAGTGGCGACTACTCGGAGCCTCCCTATAATATGACCCGTATTTTTACACCTGCTATTCTGTCAAGTGAAGTGGATGCTTTCATTAACGGTAGGCTCCCTCTTTTTTTTTTATGTACATTTGGCGTATCATATAAATGTATCCGATTCTCTTTTATTTATTTATTTTAATAGTTTTGCATTACTTGCTTTCCATGTCATCGCTTGATTTCGTTTTTTTTTTCTTTTATTTTAGATTGTGGACAGCAACCTGAGGGTCCATCTCAAGGTGAAGCAGCACCCATTGCAACAACATCAAGTATGGATGTTATTGAGCAGATGTGCCTGGAAAATGCCAACAAGATGTTGATGAAAGTTTTGGAAGGGTTGGATGCCACCACTTTGAAGAACCCAAGTCGCCGATCCGAACTGCAACTTGTTTCATCCTGCATCACTGAGAGTTTTGCTAGCATTTCAAGGATAAAAACCCTGTTGAACAGGTTGGTTATTATCTCTAAAGAACTGGAACAAGCTTATGACGACTTTGAAAATAATTCCAAGCAGGGAACTCTAGCTATTGAGGAGGTCACTCATGCACTCACTGCCAAGAAGGAAGCCCTTCATGCCACCGCTCAGGACAAGGAGTCTGTCGAGAAGCAGCAAAATGAGATCTTGACGGAGATCGCTAAGCTCAATGAGGAGCTGGACAGTGTGAAGCGGAAGGCGGAGCAAATTTCACAAACTTGGTCTGCCCAGAATTCAGAGGTGCAGCGACTGGATCACGAGCTGAGTGAAGTTGCTGCGAGAGCGACCAAGAAAGCCACTGATGATTTTCAAATGAAAACAACAGCTTTGGTCCAGGAGGCAGAAGAGCTCTTTAAAACTCTAAAGCCATCTGATCCCATCTTCGCTTAAGAATTTCCTGTCATCTGTATATATTAGTTTGCTCAGATTTCATGCTTTATTCAGGATTTCTGATCTGAATATTTCCATTATCAAACATTTAGCTTATTTTGTAACCATCGGATGTTTATTTCCCAACCTTTGTTTAGTTGTGAGCACACTTGGATTGTTCATCTCTATTTCTCTTTTTCTTTTAGCATGTTTTCTAATTGTTGATGTCCGCAATCTCGATTTGTCCAGACCAGGATCAATTGAACACAACTTTAGTAGACAGGATCAGCGCCTATGATCTACGTGCGTGCAGCTATATGGCACGTTGATTTTCTTTATGTTACCCCACAAGGTTTGCAAGCAATTAGAGCTCGTTGCTTGCCCCCCTATTTTTTTTAGTTTGCCTACAGTTTAAGCTCGTATGGCATTGGAGCAATATATTTTTTATTCGCCCCCTGTTTATGCTTTGTAACAGTGGGGACGGTCATTTAATTTATTTTGTCTTGGGTGCTTACAGTTTAGGCTCGTGAAGCAATGGAGCAATATATTTTTTTATTTTAGGCATAGTAGCGCTTTAGGAATTTCCCGTTTACCGGTGGAGGATAGTATTCGCCATCCGGAGAAATAATTCTATAGGCGCCATTAGAATACACATCCTGCACGATGAAAGGGCCCTCCCATTTGGGCTCAAATTTTCCTTTCATGCGATGTGTTATGTTCATCGGTCTGATTACTGCGAGAACCAAGTCTCCTTGTTTAAACGACCTTCTTTTTATACGCTTATCAAAAGCACGCGACATTCTAGCCTGGTATGCCTCTAATTTTTGCAATGCTTGTAGCCTTTTTTCTTCAAGGCCATCTAATTCTTTCAAACGTATTTTCGCCGCTTCATCTTCCGTGAGCTTCTCATGGACAGCGACCCTTAAGGAAGCGATTTGCACCTCCAACGGCAAGACCGCCTCCCCTCCATATACAAGGGAATAAGGGGTCATCCCTGTTGCTGTACGAGTTGTGGTTCTATACGCCCACAAAGACTCGAGTAATTTCTCATGCCAATGTCGTTTATTTTGTGAAACGACCTTCTTGAGCAATTTACATAGTACTTTATTAAATGCTTCTGCCTGACCATTAGCAGATGGATTGTAGCCTGTAGAGAAGTGATGCTTGATTTTAAATTTGGCACACATCTTCTCTACTTGTTTGTTTCTAAACGAGGGCCCATTGTCCGAAATCATTCGAGCCGGGACGCCGAAGCGATATATAAGATTGGTTCTTATAAAATTTTCCACATCTTCTGCTTTGACTTCTTTTAGTGCTACAGCTTCTGACCACTTGGAAAAATAGTCGGTAGCAGCCAAAATGAATTTGTGCCCTCTGGATGATGGAGGATTAATTGGCCCTACTACATCCATGCCCCACATTTCAAAAGGCCAAGACATGCTTGTCGGATGTAATGGTTCATGAGGTTGATGTATGAAATTGCCATGTATTTGACACTGATGACACCTTTTTGCAAATTTCATAGAATCATCAAACATTGTAGGCCAATAGTAACCCAAATGTTTCAGCTGATAATGCAACTTAGGTCCTGATTGATGAGCACCGCATACTCCAGCATGGACCTCATTTAAGGCTTCTATGGCCTCATTCCCCGCGAGGCAACGCAGCAGAATGCCATCACATGAACGTCGATAGAGCGTGTCATCTATGCAGGTATAGTTGATTGACCTCTTTCGGATTCTAGACCTTTCCGCCGAATCCAAGGGTAAGTACCCGTGAAGTAAATAATCAAGGAAAGGTGTTCTCCAATCCCCTACTTCAATTTCGCATGTATCTATGGTCATTGACGAAGCGAGTAGTGTATCTTCTTCTTCATCAAGTATGGGGAGGACTCTCCGTTCCTCTACATGCACATCCATTGTTTGGTATGGACCTAATGCCAAGCTGGCAGCCAAGCTTGCCAATGCATCAGCTTTTCCATTTTGGTTTCGCACAACATGTTGAATTTTTAAATCCGTAAACATAGACATAAGTTCTTTCGCTTTCCGGAAATATGGGACAAGCCCTTGCTTTTTCACTGCATATTCCCCCAATAATTGATTGATTACCAATTTGGAGTCCCCATAAACAGAGAATGTGTCTAACCCCATATTATGAGCTATTTCAAGCCCAATAATTAGTGCCTCATATTCAGCAGCATTATTTGAGACTGCTGAGGTGAGTGTAAAAGAATATGGAATGATTGCTTCATCGGGAGTGACAAAGATAACTCCGGCACCTGCGCCTACTTTTCGACAAGCACCATCAAAATACATCCGCCATTCGGAGCGGGTTACTGTAGTGGAGAAAACCTCTTCATCGGGTAGGTCATCGTCAATAGGGAAGTCATCAGGAATAGGATGGGCAGCTAGGAAGTTTGCTAGCGCTTGCCCTTTTACGGCTTTTTGGGGCACGAACACAATATCAAATTGTGAGAGGAACATTGCCCACTTAGCCAGTCTACCTGACAAAGTCATTTTGCTTAAAATATGCCGGAGCGGATCAGCCCTCGACACGAGGTGGACCGTATGTTCTAGCATGTAATGGCGGAGCTTTTGTGCTGCAAATACAAGTGCTAGACATATTTTTTCTATGTCCGGATAGTTGCTTTCTGCCCCCAGCAGAGTGCGACTTAAGTAATATAGCGACACTTCTTTTCCAGCATCATTATTTTGTGCTAAAAGTGCACCGAGAGAAGTAGGCATAGCGGCCGTGTAAAGAATTAGTGGTCGCCCCTTAACTGGCGCGGACAATATAGGAGGATTTGTTAGATATTTTTAATATCCTCAAATGCATTTTGACATGCTTGGTCCCACTTAAATGGGACCCCTTTTTTCATAAGCCGGGAAAAGGGTTTGCACCTCCCGGATAGGTTTGAGATAAACCTCCTAATGTAGGCCAAGTGACCTTGGAGGCTTTTTAGTTGATGAATATTTTCAGGCTGTGGCATGTCGACCACCGCCTTAATTTTAGTTGGGTCAATTTTGATACCATCCTTGGTGACAATAAAACCAAGAAATTTTCCTGAAGAAACCCCAAAGGCACATTTCATCGGATTCATCTTTAACTTATGTTTTCTAAGCCGCTCAAATACTGTTGCGAGATGTTTGAGATGGTCTTGTTCACGCTTGGATTTAACAACGATATCATCTATATAACATTCAACGATTTCATATAGCAGTCCATCTAGGACAATTGTCATAGCACGTTGGTAAGTAGCGCCCGCATTCTTTAATCCAAAAGGCATTACTCTATAACAATATATGCCCTTTGGTGTTCGGAACGCGGTCAATTCTTCATCTTCTGGTGCCATCTTTATTTGGTTATAACCAGAAAATCCATCCATGAAAGAGAATATTTCATAACCCATAGTGGCATCTATGAGAATCTCAGAAATTGGGATGGGAAAGTCATCCTTTGGACAAGCTTTATTCAAATCCCTAAAATCTACACATACGCGGATTTGCCCATTTTTCTTTTCTGTGGGCACAATGCTAGACACCCATTTAGGGTATTTTACTTCCCTAATAAATCCAGCAGCTATGAGTTTATCGACCTCAGCTTCAATTTTAGGCAAGAGATCCGGTCGATATCTTCTTTGCCCTTGCTTCACCGGGCGAACATCCTTTTGCACGGCCAGCTTATGTACTGCAACCGTTGGATCCAAGCCTGGCATTTCTTCATATGACCAAGCGAACACATCTCTATTTGCAGAGAGAAATTTATGATACTCTTCCTTACTTTCTTTAGATAAGTATTTGCTAATGAAGACCGGACGAGGATCATCGGGTGTCCCGATATTTATTTCCTCCAACTCATCAACAGTTGGTTGGTTCCCATCCTCCATTTGTGAAGATGCCGGTATAGCATCGATGGGCTCGGCAGAAGTCATATTAACTTCATAACCCAGCCCATACTTCTCTTCTTTTAGTGTTTGATCTTCATGTAAGGCATCAAGTTGAGCCTGGGACATCACCTTTTCAAATGGAGCAAACTGCCCCCGCCCTCACACAGAGAGGGCCCAGTGGACGTATCATAGCCCATCTGTTGCATCATGTAGAGAACTTTGTTATCATATAAGGAAATAGGCAAAGTCTCGTCATCTTTATTTGATAAAGTAACTTGTGTAGCCATCTTATTTTTATTAAGCCGCTCTATTTCAGCTTGTCTTATTTTGTATTGCACTATAGGAGGTAAAGGTGTAGGGAATTTAATACCTTTATGATATGGTATTTTGTTCACAACCCGAAATATCGGATCACCTTTCCTTCTTTGATTACTTGGTATATATTGGTATACCTGCCTTTTTGATGAAGACTCTCCACTATCATTCCTTGGGAAATCTATTTCTGGTTGTGGTACCATCTTTGGTTTTGAAACCTTATCAACAGGTTCAAAGTAGAATTTTGCATCAGCATAGAAGGATTCTGCAACGGTAAATGGCTTTTTATCTGCAAAGATCCGCACTATGCCCCCTGAGGGGTTTCTGTATTTAATGCATTGGTGGAGAGTGGATGGCACAACTCTATTCTCATGTAACCATGGGCGACCGATGAGTGCATTGTATGATGTAGCAGCATCAATCACGTGAAAGGTTACATATGTCATAAGCTTTTCTAGCTTTAAGACTAATGAGATTGTACCCATGGCTTCTTGGCCAGATTGGTTGAAACCATGAATGATAACATTTGATCGACTTAGGTCCCTCGAGGAATACCCTATCCTTTTAAGAGTACGTAGAGGTAGCAAGTTTATAGCCGAACCACCATCGATCATAATACGATTGGTTGGTAAGTCATCAATCTCACCAAACATGAGGAGAGGTCTATTGTGCTTTTTGTCCCCCAACAATAGATCCTCATCGCTGAATATCATACTTTGAGCTTGTGCTAATTCGGCCTCTACTTGAGACACTTCCACCCTGTAATCTTCTGGAAATGAAAGGGCGGTAATAAATGCTTTGCGCAAATCAGAAGAGAGACACAGAGCATCATACACAGAAAGCATAGCTGGTATTTTCTTCAAGTGTGCTATTACATCATACTTAACTGACACATTATGAGAAGGGTCAGTTACATCATCCGGAGTTACATGCTTGTTTGGGGGATTTTTTGCATGGGGAGATGAACTAGGTAGTTGACGGCCTGATCTAAGCTGGATTTCATCAACTTCTAGGTCCTCTTCTTCTGGGAAGTGAAGGGACTCATCATCATCCTCAAAGACTCCGATGGCGAGAGTAGCACACTCTTCAACAAGTGGGCCCTCATGCTTCCCTATATGTGGAGGGATGCATGGGGCCTCACCTTCTCCTATCACTCGTCGTAGAGCAAGTCGTCTTGAGAGTCGTTGCCGATGTCCTCTTGACTTTCGAAAGGCTGATGGTCCACGTCTTGTGGTGTGGACCCAGCGAAGGAGAGCCTTGCTTTCATGCTGGCACTCAGCTTGCTGTTGCGGATAGCCTGAGAAATTCATATTAACAAACTCAGGTTTTGATATCATATATTGATTATAAGTTGGCCACATATTTGGAGTTGCACAACTCACCGAGTCATTTTCAAAAGTAGCAACATTTGACGCAGCCACTTTCTTCCCTTTCTTCATGCTTTTGAGCAATTCAGCATCTATGGTGCCTTCATCTATTAACTTCTGTATAAGATTCTTCACCACAAAGCAGTCCTTGAGGGTATGGCCAAGGATACGGTGGTAGTGACAGAAATTTGGCTCATTGAACATAGCCGCTTCTTCTGGCCTTTTAGGCTTAGGAAGCTCTATAAAGTCCAGCTCCCTTAGACCCATAAAGAGGTCTTCCACTTCCTCCGCGGGGAAGGAATACTTTTGATTTTGACGCTCACTGAGCGACGGCCTCTTGGGAGTTGAAGAACTTCCTTTATTTTGGTATTTTGTAGGTGGACCCCCAGTTTGAAACTTTTGTGGGGTTACGGTGGTCTCCATTGCCTGCATATTCTTAGGCTTGGAAGGCACCTTGTCACGCTGACTACTCTTCTCCCCGGAGGGCTTGTTATATGATTTTGCCTGCCGAGAGATATGTTGCATGTAATTTTCTATATCTGTGGCTTTTGATGCTAGCTCCTCAAATGTAATTGGACGCACACCCTGTAGGTATATAGCCATATCAGGACTCAAGTTGTTCATGCACATCCGTACCGCTTCCGGCTCTGTAATCGGCTGAGGACAGTGAAGGCTTAAATTCCTCCATCTGTTAATGAAATCGGCAGCCTTTTCATTAGCTCTTTGTAAGGTCTGGGTCAACTCCGTGATCCCTACTGTTCTCTGAGTACTATAGAAGCGCTCAAGGAAAGCATCTTGCATCTGCTCCCAACTTCTAATGGAACCTGGTGCCAACTTGCTATACCATGTGAAAGCTGGTCCCGACAGCGTTTGCACGAATTGCCGGAGAAGAAGTGCACCATTAAGTGACGTATCCTGGCAAGCAGCCAAGAAGTGAGCCACATGTTCATGGGGAGACCCAGTTCCATTGAACTTGCTAAACTGTGGCTGGCGGTAGTTGTTTGGGAAAGGCACCAAGTCAATTTCTGGTGGATATGGCTTCACATACCCCGGACGCATGGAATAGTGTGTTTGCATGTATTGTGCTCTCACACCTTCCGAAATCATTCTTTGTATTGCCTCCATACTGAGTGCTGGAGCAGCCTGATGACTGCTTTGACTTTGAGCTGAGTGCCCTTCACCACTTCCCCTATTAACATTATTGTTTATTTGGTTGCGAAGTGCAGCCAACTCTTCTTCTCTTTGCTGTAGGGCAGCTGTAAGTTGAGCCATTTGTTCCTCAACTGAGCGGCTTTCATTTGTTGCGAGGACTTGTTCCACACGATTAGGTTCATCACCTCTCTTTAAAGGGCGGGCCTCATCATCGCTTCGTGATTTCTCTCCATCTGAGCCTGCAACATCAAGCAACTCATCACTGGAGTCTAAAGGTTCATCGTATAGGGGATTATAAGACCCTACATAAATCAAACATTTCTCTTCATTACCAGAGTTTGAAATGCTTCGAGTCACCGGGCGATGGCCTGGTGGAATTTGCTTGCGGGGCTTCTTCCTCTTGAAGTGAGTTGACACAGAGGATGCCCCACTAGTGCTACTGCAAGCTTCTGTAATTCCTACCGGCATAGAGGAGAGTACCTCAAATTGATTGGTTGAGGCTCTCTTTTGAGCTTGCAAGGGAGCGAGGATTTTTGCCTCACTCCTTGGTGGAGTTGTTTTATTCTTCTTCTTTTGCACGCCACTAGCACGGCTTGATGAAGCAAGATTTGTATCTTGCACCTTGCTTGACATAGAGTCAGTTGGAATTGCTAACTCTCTTTGTTTGTAAGCGGCACGCCTGGCATGCACATTAGCAGCTTGTTTGGCATATTTCTCACGCCGAGGATCTTTCTTCAAAAATTCTTGGTATTCGGGCCACTTGGCGAAAACTTCAGCTCGCCGCATGACCTCACCGCAGACATCATCAATGGATGTGGATGCTCCCGGGAGCAACCTCCTTAAATCTTGGCATATGGTTCTCTCCATGGAGGCTTGAATAGCCTGCCTTGCGGCATTCTGAATTCTACGACGGCTTCTTTCATGCTGAGCTAAAATTGTATCCACGATAAGAGCTCGTTGTGCATTTGTCAGGGCCGAATCATCAGCCACATTAAAGTTGGCCCATGCTTGACGAGTGTTCCGGCGCCTTCGGCGGTTCCTTCTTGGAGACACTGAATTTTGTGCGGAAGGGCCCGGAGGTGTCACATCTGATGATATAGGATCAGAAGTTGTGACCGTGGGATCAACATGCCCTTTTTAATGTCGTCAAGGTTGAGGTAAATCCCTTGCCACCGAAGACTACACTCGGGTTGGATCATGCCAAAGTCATATTCTGGCGTAGGAAAGAACTCTGGGGCTTCAACCCGAAGTTGAGTCTTCTTTGCCGATGAGTCACTATCAGAGGATGATGCATTATAATCTGCCACCACTTCCTTTCCTTTGTTTGCCAGTTGCGAGGGGTTTGTTTCTCCCATCGCTGCACCTTTACCCTTGTCACAAGGTTGAGGAAGATGAGGGCGTCCCAACGATACTACATTTTTGCATGGTGTTGGCGGAGTCGTCATGGTTGGAACTTTAGCTGGAGGTGCCTCTAATATGCTTAGGGCAGATTTGGAGGCGAACGCACCTGGCATTTTAGAAGGCGCCAAGGGTGGAATCACCTCCTTAGTCTTTTGGATCAGTGGAGATGATGCATTTGGATGCACCGACTTGGTTGGAGAAGTTGGCTTAGTGTGGACGGGCCACTCTCCAAGTGTGGTGCGACGGAAACTTGGCTCCCACCTGGGGATGGAGTGTTTGGTGATCTCTGGTTTGGGTGAGTTAGGAGGAACTGGGCTAGAGAGAGCAGCCTTATGCGCATCAATAGCTTGCTTTTTGGCGGCCTCCACCCTTGCTTTAGCAGCAGCCCTTCTGGCTCTCCGCTTTGCAGCTTTGGACACAACAGGAGTGAAGTCATCCTGTGGTGCAGAGTTGACCTCTTGCTCTTGGTTGGTCATATCTGGTGATGCAGCTGTAGTGCGTAGGGAACTAGCACTGTTGGAAGGTTGAATAGGCCCAACTGGTACATCCACCCAAAGCGAACCAATGCGGAGCGTGACGAACTCTTGCATACGTTCAACCATCCTTGCATAATAAAACCATATATGAGTTTCGATGTAAGCATATATGTCATCATATTTGATTCATGACACCTAAATCATAGTCATGTGATGCAACTATGTTGGAACTCAAAGATGAGGGGAGAAGTAGGTCCCACCTGGCGTGCCAGAATCTGATGCCGGGAAAACGGGCGGGTGAAGGCCCGCCTCCGCGCCAGCAGAGACAAATTTAATTGTGGTATAATTTAATGGGATAAAGTAAAGAAATACAGGTAATGCGAGTCCATACTTCCATAATTCTTATATTTCCATAAAAATTATGTTAATTACATCTCCGTAGAGAACACCCCTGATTAAGAGTTCCAGCATGAGTACATGAAAATATAGATTACATCATATAACTAGCCTATTACATAACTACAAAATAAAAGAAGCCTATATCTCCTCGCCGTAGTGATGGATGCTTGCCGTAGAATAGAACTTGGTGAATATGGTTATGTGATATGCATTCACGCCAACACACTTGTTTGATTTTCAGGCAATATGTGGTATAAGTGCAACTCTCGTGCTGCTAGTTCATATAATTGTCTAGCAAACATGGGATGCCGGATGTCTCTTCTGACTCGTGATCTTTCTATTCTTTGTGTTTGTAACGTGCCATGATATTTCCATGAGACCAGGCACGTGGCAGATGCACTTGCTCGAGCTGACTATTATCGAGCTATTTAGCCGGACATTGAAACATGGGTGAGCATTCGCATGATTCGTTTGCAACGCCCAACTTTGATTTACTTGTTAGGCATAACAAGCTTATATGGATGAGTCGACCTCAGCTAGCCTATTTGTTAATACCCCTGTCCTTATGTTTAACCAGAGCCAGGATGTTTGCTACTTGAGAGTTTGACGTCAGAATGGTTTCCTAGGGTAAATGCATTATGACCAAGATTAACGCTCCAAATGTTTTAAGGAGACGCCAAAGACGATGGCATGAGGCATGCATATGTGTGTAGTGCCATCTAAGATGATATTTGCTTGTCGATTATTTGATAAATGATATTATCGCTAATAACATGGTGATTATTGATAATCCCATGCAGAAGAATTTTCATGTGGGTATATGGCCGACGTGACTGCAAGAGAATATATTCATTTGTTTATATATCTCATCCTGCTAGAGTGGTTGATCAGGACAAAATGTAGGGACGATCATGCATATGACAGAGTCTTTTTAATTTGACTAAGTTTGCATTAGCACCTAAGTATTTGATTAGGCATAACATTTGGGCTTTACTTGGGATGCACCATATGACGAGAAGGCCTATCAAGCTAAATCATTAACTATGGGGAATGACTTGTAGGAATGCAAGACGCTGGCCATATTTCTTTATTTATTTTAACATAGAGTTGACGCCGGATTTCCGTAGCGTGTAATAACTTGTTTATTTTGGTTAACCAAGATGCTTGATGATTTGGACTTTCTAACTCCACGATGCAGTACTAGATGATAGTGTGCATGAAGTGCAGGTATATGCAGAGTCTACACTACTTTATTTATGAGCTTTGATCGGACAAGTGCCGAAGTGACAGCATCCCCTACACATGCAGAATGCAATCTCTTTTATCTTGGTTATGCCTAGTGCAGCAACATGCAAGTTAACGCTTGAATTAGCTACACAGGAGCATGCCGGCAGCACTGCTAGTTTATTTCGATGCCGGCATGGATAAGACATGTGCGCACAGCACACTGAGACAGAGCCATCAGTATGCAATCTCTTGAGGAAGTTAACTGGAATGGAGCTAACAACACGCATCCAAACCAATCTCATACCGGGGAATGGAGCCAACACACGTCCAAACCCATTTTACACCATGAAGTACAACCGGGTGGAGTCTAGTTCACATCCAAACCGGAGGATAACGCAGGTATAACCTGCTGGTTTTCATACACCTTTGGTTACCGGGGTATAACCCCTGCGCATAGCGCGGCCATGGCACTCTTGCCGGTCTTTTCACCAGCGGAGCAGAGAAACCATGAGAAAGAAAGGGCCTACTTTCAGTACCGGGACAGCGGCCATAAGCAGTGCGCGGCCATGGAACTGTTGGCCGCTTTATTTACCGGACTAGAGAGAACATGAGAAAGGGAAAAAGGCTTGACGACGAAGCAGCCGGAGAGCTAGCAGAACCGGTGAGTTAGAGAAGCGCCATGAGGCTTCTCACCTTGCAGAACCTCCGAGCGCAGGCAGAGGCGCCTTGCAAGTGCAGTTGCACTCCTTCCGGACTCTCCTTTCTCTCAGTGTTTGTGTAGTGCGGTGATTTGCCGGCAGCCTGGCGGCGCTTCTGGTGCTCGTAGATGCGCGCAGCAGCAGCCTGACGGTGTATGTGTTTCTGTCGCCGGGGTCTTTCCTCTGCCCATGGCCATGTATTTATAAGCCAGGAGCACGGCAGTTGGCTTTGAGCGCTGCCGCTCTTTTCATTTGATTTTTGTAATCGTTAATGACGCCGGCGCCGGGTGATTAGCGCGCGCCACTGGAGAACGTGGAGTTCGTGCAAGTTTGAATTACTTGGACTTGGTCCGGGCTGCCGGTTACTTGGACCCCGTCAGCGCCATTTGGAAATCGAGCGCGCGAGAAAAATCTCTCAGCATGGCAAGTGGGCCTTCAGCCTTTTCTTTTAATCATGTGACTGAGAAAATGCTTGATTACGAGTGCGAAGCCATAAGCGGTCTTTGTACGTGCTGTTTGCTTGGCGACGCTAGAGTGTGCCTGGTCCTTTTTATTGGCACGTATAGGTGCATACACCTTTTGAGCGTGCACGTCAATTATTTTACAGCCAAATTGATTAGCTGAGGGGTCTCATGAGCACGTGCATACAAGCAATCAAATATGCACTTGAACGTGTTCATTATTTTCTATACCCCTCTCATGTTGATCCGACTAATTATTTGATTAGTCAAATAAACATTTGTGTTCACGTGTTATCCGTATTTACAGAGTACTGGCCGGGTGGCCGCATATTCACGAAGGGGCCGTATTTGCACGCAAATACCTTCACGTATATTTATTCCATGGGCGTGTTGACTTTGACCCGCCAATATCACATCCATTTATCTTATTATACATATAACGATGGTTATTGATCTGTATTAATTTATTTCTTAGTATTTGAATGGAATTTAGCCATTAAAATAATCTAGTTCCATTATGGTGTGAATATTCACATATTTTGGTTGAGCAAAAATGGTGTCAACAACGTACATTAACGATGGGGTTGTTGCACCTGCTGCTACTCTGGAACAAGACCAGGAGGAGGATGACTTCTTTGTTTGAATAGTTCCTTGTTTTCCCACTTTATTGTTTGAATACTTAATTTTGTTTTGATGCAAATGTAACGTTAAGTGTTGATATTAACACGCCTCTTATCTTAATCATGCATGTGTGCATTCAGCCCTCAGGATTGGAGGAAGCAGGAAGAACTCACAATTACCAAATCCTTAAAGGCACACTCATGTTCAGAGTTGCAAAAGAAAAACTCTAAAAATCTGTTTTACACGGGTCGATTGATCCGACCCATGCATCTTAGTACTGGTCGGATCATCCGACCGGCTTGTTTGATCTCCAAACTAGCCGTTACTTGCTTGACAACTAGCACACTTGAGCTAGTGGCTTCATCCGACCAACGGTCGTTTGATCCGACCGAATCAGTCGACCGCCGGTCGGATTAAACGATCCGTGCTACTTCTTCGCCACGCGTCGCCTCTGCATGCTCTGCGTGTGAAGCGCGATATTTTAATTCAATCAAGCGATCGATGCTCGATCGGATCAATCGACCCATGCAGTAGGTGAAAACTCCCGCTCTTTCACTGATGAAATAGTAATCTTCACTAGGAAAAGGGCACCACTCATTGGAGTGAGATCTTGGAAAGACATCGACCAAGATGTAAAAGACTCCATAGCATCTGATATCTTGGTAAGATTTTAATTCATGTATGTTGCTAGATGGGAGCTATTGATATAACAAATTACATATTCTATCTGTTCCAATCATTATTATTAACAGGATAGATGGGACCTTGAGGATAATGATGATACAAGGAAAAAGATATGGGCCACTGCTTCTGAGCGTTACAAAGGATGGAGATCAACTTTTAGTGCTACGTACAAGGCATACAACACCTATGAAGAGAGGATGATGAATAAGCCTAAGGATTTGAACATTGTTGAATGGTACTATCTGGTAAAGTATTTTGGCACCTCCACATTCAAGGTTTGTTGACATGAACTTTGTTCTTGCTGATTCAAATTTATGTACGAAAGGCTATGTCTTCAAATGTATGAACACATTATATTGTGCAGGAAAAAGCAATAGTAATTCTGGTAACCGAGGTCAAAGAAAAACACAACATAATTCAGGCTCAAAGGCTTTTGCTCAGTTAAGCTTTGAGAAGGTAATAACTTCTGAAGCACATGTACATATGCTTTTTTCATGATGAAATATTATTTTTTGCATTTCTTCCCAAATTAGAAAGACCCAGAAACTGGTGAGGAGCCCAATGACTTGGATCTATGGTTCATGACCCACACCAAGGATGGGGTTTGGACAAATGAAACTTCAAGGGAGGTCCATGTGAGTTTATAATTATTTTGTAAATACCTTGGTAATAATTCATGCACATATGACAGCTGCAATTGCATCTTTAATTAATTAACTCCTTCATCGATGCCTTTTATATGATAGGTCAAAGCAGACAGCCTAATTTCAGAGAGGGAATCAAAGAAGGAAGATGGAAGCATTGTGACACAGAGTGAGAAGAACCAGATTTTCCAGGAAGCCTACAAGGCAGTGACACAATGCAAATCATCCAGCAAGCTGCATGGCAATGGATACATGGCTGTTTACCCAACTAGAAGGCAGCTACTGAATAAGGATTACAAGGAAAAAATCAGTGCAGAGGAAAGACAACATAGGGAACATTTAGAGCTCATGGAATCATTTGCACAGTTACAAAATAAAATGGATATTGACCAAGCTGCCAATGAAATTGCAAACGAAGAACGTCATAATCATCAGCTTGAAGAGTTGAGGATGGCAATGGAGGCTGAACGACAAGAATTTAGGAAAGAGCTGGAAGCTCAACGTGCCGACAGGGAAGCTGAAAGGCAAGATTATCAGCGTCAGCTGGAAGAAATTAATAAGGCAAGGGAGGCTGATAAGGAAAAAATAAAGCAAGAGATTCTCTCTATGCTAGGAACACAAGGGCACCCATTGTTACCGCAGGTACTTGTTAGCTATTGCAATAATGTTTGACAGCACATATTTCACAACTCTCAAGTATTTTATTCTAACCAAGCGATGGCTGCAGGCAAACATAGATGGGAAAGAAACTGCAGAGCTGCCTATTGCAAGAAGCGTGACTGAAACAAGTGATCAAAATGCACAACATGAAGTCTGTTCATCTCAGGTATTTTCAGAACAGAATATATGTCTACCATGCTATCATTATATACTGAACATAACAACCCCTCTTTGTTTCCCTACAGCTTGTTGATTCGCAGCAGAACTTGATGACGCCACAAGATCAAGCTGCAGCTAACCCACCAGTTGGTACACGTACTAATAGAAGTGCTGCAAATAAAGATGCAGGGACTTATATTACTTCACAACAGCTGAAAGAATAAGCTGCTGCTAAGAGACGATCATCACTCAAAAAGAAGTAGCAAGTCGTCAGCGGGGAGGCAACCTTTGCTACATCTTTTAGTTTATTATCTTTATTCAAAACAATAGTGTGTTGCAAAACATTGTCTTTCAGTTCTGCATGTGTTTCTGCCACAATTTGAGATTGGATGGTTTCACTAATGAAATATTGTTTGATGGATGTCAATGCTTTCATATTTATCATATTATATATATAAATTATATTGTTGGGAAATACAACGTGGCAATAGATGGTAATTTTATGCAACCAAATATTATGTGTGGTAATAGATACTCTTCTATAATACAACCAAACATGAACGTGGCTATTGAGGCTTCATCCTATTGCAACGAAACATTGTAGTGGTAACAACAATTTATTTTCGTAGCAATATCGCGTCCATTTGTACCAACCAACGATTTATCGATGCAATAGTGTTCACCCTTAGCAACCACGTCTTCATCATGGCAATAGAGGGGATCACCTATAACAACCACGCCTTCATCGTTGCAATAGATGGGTTCACCTATAGCAACCATGTCTTCATCGTGGCAATAGAGGGTTCACCTATCGCAACCAAAACGATTTGGTAGCAATAGTGTGATCGATGAACCTAAAGCAACCAAGTCCATAACGTGGCAATAACGTGGTCCACCTATAGTAACCAAAATAGGATCGTGGTATTAGAGGGTCTACCTATTGCCACGCTTATGATGCGTGGCAATAAATTATTTGCAACCCCTGTTTTCCGTTGCTAATATACCTATTGAAACGCTTTGCGTTGTGGAAACAAGCACCTAGGGCAACAACCACTTCGTTGCAAAAGGTTTTATTACCAACAACAAAATCGTTGCCTAATCTCGCATTATTGCGTTGCAATAGATTTTTCTTTGCAACGAAAAAATCGATTTTGGGGTCCAAACTTTGGACTACCCTCGATATTGCTACCATTTTTTACGAAATTTTTTCGTTGTAATTGCACTTATTGCAACCAAATTGGGCATATTGCAACGAATGTAGGTCGTTGCAATAGGGGAAAACCTTGTAGTGCATGGCGTGACGAGCCTGGCCGGTAGGAGGAGCTCCGGGCGACGCACATGGCCAGCGGCGGCCAGGGCGCGGAGCTCGCTGGCGCCTAGGGGCTCGGGCCGCCGCTCCCCATGGAGCTCGTTGGCACCCAGGGCAGAGCTCACCGGCGGCCAAGCTAGGGCGGAGCGGCACTAGAGGTGGGCATGGACGGTGGCTCGGTGAAGACGGCGGCTAGCGAGCGCGAGGTCAGGCAAGCGGGCGCGGTGGTTGGGTGGTGGTGCACGTGGATTGCGGTGCTGCAGCGGCGGATCGAAATGGGAGGGTGATGGGCCTGCGGGAGTCTGGACTCTGGAGCCGTCCGACGCGTCCGGACGTCTGTTATGAAGCATTACCGAAACAATAATGACTCCCGGAAAATTAACGGTACCATGCCACGAACGCGTAGAGAGTCGTTGCATTCCATTGTGTGTCATTGCCAAATGCCAAACACCGCGTTACTCGCCCACGGATATATGAACGCGCGACACAACGATATAAAACTTGTTCGATTATTCCACGTCAAAGAGGATGGGAAACAAAAGGACGAAAAACATCCGAAGACGCAGGGGACAGGCCGCAGGGGCAATGCCCTTGTTTAGTTTAGTTCCCACCCGAAATCTTTTCACCCATCACATCAAAGGAGAATCTTAGATGCATGAAGTATTAAATGTAGACGAAAAAGGTGAAAAGTTATATGAATGAGCTGTAAATCGCGAGACGAATCTAATGAGCCTACTTAATCCATGATTTGCAACAGTAGTGCTACAGTAACCATCTGCTAATTATGGATTACTTACCCTCTAATTACCATCGTTAGATTCGTCTCGAGATTTCCAACCTATCCATATAACTTTCCACCTTTTTCGTCCATATTTACTACTCCTAAATTGGTAAAATCAATACCCGAAATCTTTTCACCAAAAACTTTTCATCAACTAAACACGGGCAATGCCAGGAAACATATGATGGTTTTCACTGATTTTTCTGACTGTGATCCTTGAATCTTCTCTGAAAAGGTCAGGAAGATGGTCTTTTTGCTAGATTGGACCGACCTCTGGCTCCCGTATGTGTCAGCAATTCAGCATACGCTGTAAAGCTACGCGTTTAACTAACTTTCTACACTGATCTGATGTCATTTTGATTGTCCGCGCCAAAGGAGAAGTTTCTGCTGCATTTCCTACCACGCCACACGCAACTTCTCAACAGCTGAAGTTTATAACTGCATCCTGCATTCCATATCACATCCTTGGCCAATTTCAGATCGATCTCATCGTCCCTTGAGATCGTATGATTTCATCCTTGGCCTTACGCGCTTTCCGTCCCACCAACTACAGCCGTGTCTTCATCACGTATATAAAAGAAATGACATGTCTTTGCCTCCCGTGATCTGAACCAAACCATGACAAACTTTTACCGACGAATGTGCTTAGCCCGTTGGCAATGCTGTTTGATCTGAGTAGATGGGTTGTTTGTCAGTACAACTGCATGCCGACGGAAATACTACAGTTGCGCTGCTAGTGTCCCAAGACCAAGAACGATACCAAACTAAACGTAGACAGGTTTTCAAAGAAAAACGTAGGTAAAAATATACCATTTTTTCTTCAAAGAAACGTAGGATAAGAGAAACGTGGTTTGGAGCGGCCGGAACCGGAAGGTTTGGTGCGGCCGTTCAATGAATATCATTTTTTTCTTCAAAGAAAAGATAAATTTTAGAATGCTTGGGAATAATAAGAGCCGTCCATTCTGAGAAATTGGACGGTGGAAATAAAGGGAGTACCTAGAGGTATCTAAACAGAGGTACCAAGAGGTACCAAATCCATACCAAAATAGGAAAGATACCTCCCGGTACCTCTTGGTACCTCCTGGTACCTTTATCAAAATAGGAAAGGTACCTCTCGGCACCTCCTAGTACTTTTCAAGCATTGTAAAACAGTTCAAAAGAAAAACGTAGGTAAAAAAATACCAAGAATGCATACTGAACAAGTAGAGCTTCTCTTAAACACAAAAACTGAAAGAAAACCAAAGAAATTAGAAAAGGACACTTTTAAGAAAAAAAAATACAAAGCTTGTGATATGAAATCCAACATCTGCTATTCTGATTCATAACTTGTAAACCCATTTCCACCACGCAATACAACTTTATGCGTATTCTGGCTTATATATGTAGCTTGACATGGTCTCTTAGAGAAACTGATCATGCAATCTTTCATTTTTATTAGTGGATAACACGGTTGTCTCATGCCAACCAACACATTTCCCATTTTCCGCAGGTTAGTATATGTGGTATTATAATTATTATTCCTATTTTATACATAATCATGTAAATAACACCAAAATGATGGCATGGTGATGCTCTCACTTAAATAAAAAGGGTACGGAGACTTGAATGAGGGTAAAGGTAAACCATCAACTTTACAACATTCCCACCGACGTGATGTGAGGATAAACCCTCCACTTTTAATTTTGGTTAGACTTGTCACAAAGCACCGTACCTATGATCAATAGGCTGTTGTTTCCAAAAAGAAAAAAAAATGATCAATAGGCTGTGTGGATATGCATTAGTGTGCCTCAGTGTGATAAAAAAAATTGATATGCTAACGTCGTCATGTCACTGTCTCGTCCTCCTCAACTTGTTTGTTTCCCTATATAAATATGTGAGGAGCGCACTTGCGTTAGCGCAAAAGGCTGCAAACGCGTTTGGAACTGTGCTTCCTTGCTGTTTTCCTTTCCAGCTGTTCCCTTTTGAGCCACCTATCGGCGTTCTCGCTCAGAGTCAACAAGCACTTGGCTTTGCTCGCAGCTCGCTCTGCTTACTGGCCGCACCGAACTTTCCGGTGCCGGCCGCTCGCCCGCGCCGGCGAGCCAATATGGCGCATAAGAAGCGGGAGCGAGAGTTCACGGCGGCGGCGGAGCCTCCAGGGAAGCGCCTGCAGGCGGCCGGCACCGGCTGCAGCTCTAATCCGCCTTCGCCGCGGCGGCTGCGGCGGACCGTGCTTGTCCTCCTCTTCGTCATACGGACGTACGTGCGCCGCCAATCGAGCCCTGAGCACTACAATTGAAAAAAAACTCTCTTTGAAGAAAACACCTTTTATTTGGTTCTCTTGCAGACATAACAAGGATAAGACCGTGGACAGCAATGACAGCGCCCCCGTCACCCGAGCAGAGATTCGCCGCATTGTAAGAGCATTAACAAAAAGACACCTTTTTTCTGTTTAACAAAAAGGCTTTTTTGTAACAAAAAAAAAGTAGTCCCTTCCCTTTTGATCTGCTCCATTTTGCTGTAAATTGAGCGCCTGAAGATTTGGGTTCAGTTTGCCATTTTGGAGAATCGCGTCAACTAGATCTGAAATGCATTATTCTGGCAAAATACAGAGTTTTCTTGACGGATTATACCATTCTAACACGTTTTAATTTCCAAGATTTTGGGTGAAATCTTCTCGCCTCCATGCAAATTTTGTGCTTTTAAGCGTTGATTCTTTCTGTGGTATATATATTTGCTTCTCATCTTTCTGGCTGCTGATCTGTGCTTCGCTAGGTGGCGGAGCAAGTTGGAATTTGCCTTGAACCCATTGTTAGGTAACACGTCTGATTCCCTGTTAATCTCAGCTGTTAACTTTCTTCTGGTGCTTTTAGTTTCCATCTTGAAAAATATTAAATTGCTATAAAGTTCCATCCATGCTGTCATCAGTTACTTGAATTTATCTGCTTCATTATATTTTCACATGCAGCAGTGCACTGTACTCTGAAATCAATAACCTCATTACTCTTGAACAAATCTGTTCCAATTGTTAATTGATTTAAAGATCAGTCCTCCTTGTTGAAGCAATTGACTTACACAGCGGTAGAATGTTCCTATTAGGGACATTTCTAAATATGTGTTGACAGTATCATTATTTTTCCTTTCGGATTTCATCACCATAACTCCATAAGGATTGTTGTATTTAAAGGCCTTGCTGCTGTTGTATTTGCAACACGTTTTAAATCTATCATTGGACCAACACTTAGTTATGCGGCACG